>CM063510.1:126054214-126076714 GCA_032207245.1 Pardosa pseudoannulata
TTGAGTTCAAGTCCGTAGAAATTGCTAGCCAAGGGAGTATTGCAAACGTATCCTGGTTTCCTTCGAACCACGGCGAGCTTTTTGCATTGTGTCGCATTATCCTGATGGTAGGTGTCATCAGGATGTTTGCTTTCAGTTCTTTCTCAACGTATTCACGTGCGTGCATCTGTCGGGTGGATTATAAAACATGATTTATCGTAAAAATCCTCTTGTTTCCACTCAGTGGAAGTCCAACTGTGGTACTGGCTTGCTAATTCCAGCCTTCGTAGCCGATGAAAAATAATCACCCTAGGTGCATTCATCAGGCTGCCAAGGCCCATACGCAGCAAAATTCGCTGAATCCTAGTTGTGGAGACACTGTTGGTAGTCTTTTGGTGCAGCCACTGTGCAGCCACTTGATCAACGAATGTGCGTCTATTAACCTGAACACATTCCCGCTACAGTTGTTTACCTCTGCCACTTACATCCTATAGTGCACCACATTTGCCACGTCACTGATTTTGGATAGTGCCATTTTTGCCTTGCACGACATACTTTCACTACAGTGGCCCACTGACAGCTTACAAAATGAGCCGTTTAAAAAATGCTTCCACCCTTGTCCTGAAAGTCAATAATTATACCTTTTCGGACATCGGAAAAAACGATATATTTCTACATCATGACAAGAACTGAATCGTTTTCCGAAGTCTTGCAACACAGTTTATATATCCATCAAATTTTTCTGACGACAAGTGGCTTCTGCGATTGGTTATTTAACGTAGATGTAAATCAAAAGTTAGTGGTGGTCACATACCACTGGAATATGTACATAGTAACGTTTTATAACGAAAAATTAATTTAAAAACGTACTTACCTATTGAGAGTTGTAACATATTGACACTTTTCAAACGGAATCTGCCGAGTTCCATACTACAATGGTTAAAGTCATGGGCTACGAGCCGAAAAATCTCCGGCTCGATCGTGAGTCAGGACAAATTTATTTCCGTAATTTTATTTTGTCAAGAATACTCCTACAATATGCAAATTTTTAGTACCATTAAAATAAATCTAGAATATTCTATTACATTATAAAAGCCTGTGTAGAAACTGCGAGCAGTAGTTATTCTTCGAGTACTATCTAGGTAACTTGGCATTTAATAAACGGTGTTATCTCTTTACTTGACACTTCATTGTGTGCAATCGGTACTTGTATCCACGTGACAATATATATATATATATATATATATATATATATATATATATATATATATATATATATATATATATATATATATATATATATATATATATATATATATGCGCAGGCTATGGCATACCCAGTGGGCATCACACTGCGTCTTTTTCCAAATAATTTTTCCATTTACCCTTCGCTTCCACAGAAATAACATTAAGTCAGCTAGACGTGGAATTATTCACTTTTGAAAAAAAAAATGAGAGGGAGATGAATGTTAAATTAAACGAGGCTATGAGTATGTAATACATTGTGCAAATATTTCAAAGTTCTATTCATTTGTTTTTTACAGAAATGAGTGAAATATATGCAAAATGTAGACTAGAGCATAATTAAAAAACCTTAATAAAAGCCTATTTCCTCTTTTCTTTTAATGAAGAATAATAACGAAAAATACTTATAATTGAGATAAAATTTTCTATTTGACTTTAATTGTTCGTGTAAAGACTAAATACAAATGACTTATAAAAAATAAAAATTACCTCTATTTACTTCCCTTAATTTATTTACTTATTAAAGATTTAATATCTCTGCTGTAATTAACTTATTGTCTTAGCATTTTTCTAAAGGAGAAAAATTCATGCTAATATAACAGCTAATTTTAAAATAATTTTTACAAAATAAGCTCTTAATCATGTACTAAGTTTTTACACTATATAATTACCCAAAATAGTTAGGATTACATTTTTTTATTGCGATAATATTTTATACGCTTATTAAATAAATACTCAACTGCATACGCTACTCCTTCAACAACATAAATTACTATGATCGCTCGATGTACAATAAAGATTATAAGTTATGAGATTGTATAATGTAGATTTACACCTTCAGCCAGTGTATAGATATGTTTTAATGAATCATTTTATAACGAAATTAGAGTCTTTTCTTTCCAAGAGATGATATGTTTCAGCGAATTCAAATGTTTGAATTAGTGTAAAGGTTTACTATAAAGTACTTATATCAGCGAAACATATTGGATTGGGTTTAAAATGTCTCAAATGAAACTGAATGTTTAACACTAGAACTTCATTTGTCAAGATTATTGAGATAATAGCTATGGTTTTACTAATGATACAAATATACAATATACAGTTTCATTATATATGATCTTTATTAGGCACAAACCAATGATGGTAATTTATGTTGTTAAATCAATACTCTACTCCTTAGTAGTTGTTTTATGCCACCATATTTTGGTATTAAATCATACCTCACTCGTGTAGTAGGGGAACATATATAGTATTTGGATTATTTATAAATAAAAGATATTAAACATTTTAATAATAGATAAAATTGTAATCCAAAAATTAAACTTTTTATTAAATGTCGTGTAAAATCAAAAAGGTGGATTTTTATGCTTAATATTTTATGATTATTTTCTGACGATATAAATTTACAATATACAGTTTCATAATTTGCAATCATTATTTTGCATTGTCTGATCATAGTAATTTATGTTGTTGGAGGAGAAGGTTCTGTAGTTGAGTATTTATTTAATAAACATATAAAATATTATTGTAATACATAAAAAATTAATCCAAACTTTCAATTATTTATTAAATTTGGTTATAAGCCTTAGATGGTATTTAATATTTAGTTTTAGCATATTAGCCATGCTCATTATCTTATATTTATTCATTTGCTAATGATATATACTATATGCAGTTACATATTATGTAGTCTATAATATATTTAGCAATTAGGAGTAATGTCTACTATTATACTGTAATCCAGAATAAATAGTGTTCCATGCTAATCTATTATATGAAAAACAAGTTATACGATAAATAGAGGAACATACGGTGCTTCTCTACAAATTAAAGAATCATATGAAACATTATGATTGTTTGGACCTGTACATTATAATTTGAATTGTATTTAAGTTCTTCGTTTTGCTTTCTTAATCATAGAGGGCAGCATATGACAGATGTAAGATAAATAATGTTATAATTATGTTTGTGTTTGTGTTGACTGTATGTATGTGCATCGTGTAAGCTTTAGGTAGCAGTGTTTTAAAAGGCATCTTGTGATTTATATTTAGCCTATGGAAATGAGATAAAAATGAACTTAGTTCGCTCAAAAGTTTGCGGCATCCGTTCTTATATCTTTACTTATTTTCTATGTAATTGTGACTCTAGGATAAATATTTAAAAAGTATTTTAAAATGTTGATGTCAAAGGCCTGAATATACAATCATAATAGATAAAAATGTAATTAACTTTTAAGTATTGTTAAATCTGGTGCAAAATATCTCAGATTTATTTGATATTTGAAAATAGCAGTTTGTTATGCACTTACTTTACAAAATTTTCATTAATTTATTGAAAATATAAAAACAAAATATGCAATTTTATAATATGTATAATCCTTAACCGTTTACCCCCCAATGTTCTTATAATGGAACATGATTTTTAAAATAAAAAATTCACATCTAAGAAATATCGTATCAATATCGCTTTTACAACTGACAACATTACATTACATTGTAAAGTATTTTGTACAATAAGTTTTAATTTGTTTAGATAATTATTTATTTTTTTACATTTTTTTAAATTTTATTATATTTTGTCAATTTTACTCTCGCTTATAATTAAATTTACCCAAATTCTAGTTTAAATGAAAAAAAAACGCAATACTTTAAAATATATCATTAGAGAACATATCCTACTGGAATACAACAAAAGTAAAATGTTATTTTTAAATTTTAAAGGTAAAATTTACGTTTTTTTTGTCTCTGTTAAACTATTGGAACACTGCCATTTCAAGGGTTCAATTTTAATTTATGTGCAAAGCATTGTATGATACTGCAAACCTTATTTTCTTTTCTATTCGGATGAGAATAGCAACTTTTCTTAAGAAAATTAATAGATAAAGGTGCAAATGGAAGCTTCAATACTCCGAAAGGATTATAATATTGGCAATTGACAATGATGCTTCTTTTGGTCAAGTCATAACAATAGAAAGAAATTCTTTTTGATAAGGTGGCTGAACATGTTTGTGTGTGCGGGAGGGATATTTCACCTGTGCCTTTGGAGACAAGTGCAATTTCGAATAAAAGGTGTCTTAATGCATATGTTGGTAAAATAGTTATCAGTTTTCTTGATATAGAGGTTTTCTTTTTAGTTTGTCGAATGACAGAAAAAAGGTGCATGTGTGCTTTTAGTATGTTTAATTTATAAAGTTTTCATAAATCTAACACCATTATTGAAGGATGCATTATAATACAAGGTACTCTAGTCTTTCTAGAGCCTCTTTCGGACTCTGATTTAGAAGATGTAAATAATTGCCATTTACAGCCCGATGAACCTGGTCAAATAACCGATGAAGAAGATATTGAATATAATTTGGAGTCGAAATTTAAAAAAAAAATGTAAGTACTTAAGATGAAGACAAATTTCAGAAACCGGGTCCAAGGGCCAAGAAGAAACGATAAACTGAAAACCCATTATTAAAATGGGATAAAAAGTGAAATTCCATAATACAAAAAAATTGGAAAATCCGGTACTAATATTGCATAAATTTTATACTGTCATAATATTTATCAATTGTTCATTATTCAAATATAAATAGGCAAAACAATTAATATTAAAAAGATGCTATAATTATTAGAGTTTAGATTAACTATTTTCATGAGCTTTTAAAAATATGCAAAAAATAATCATGTAACACTCCAATGTTCCAATAATGGAACATAGCTAAAAACACCCTCAAAAAAGTTTTATTCACCTAAGTTTAAAGCTTAATTGTATTTATATTCTCTAAATTATTATGTTTATTTATTATTATTTAGGCCTTTTTCGGATTTTTAATGCAATTTATTTATTTTTAAAACATTTATTTACTTTTTTATTTTTCCAAAATTTTTAATTTTTTCGATTTTCATCATTATTATTCAATATTTTTGGCTTTTTACGGATGTCCCTGACCGCAAAAATATTTTATGTTTTTCTATCCCTAAACTCTCTACTCTCTAGTTTTGTGTTATGAACTCACGAATCCACTCTTCTATCTCTTTGCTCTTTTATGTGTTTATTCTTTCGCTCGTTGTCATTTTTGTGCTTAATGACAGAAGCCTCTGGATTGAAGGGCTCGGCCCATATGGTCTAGTTGCCACATCTCCTTTAAAGCCTTTGAAGCCTTTAATTCTCTAAATTAATATAATAAACAAATTTCCATTCATTGGGACAATTCTTTCTTAATTCGGCGTTTAAACGGATAGATATTTATCTATCGAATATCGTAATTTCTTTTATTAGACGATAATATCCTATTAAATTGAGTTTTATGCCATCTTGCTGTATATAATAACTCATTACATGCATAATAAGGGATAAAAATATTGTAGTTTCTTAATTATTAAAAAAGGTGTGAAACATTCTCATAATATACAACGAAATTCAGAATGTAATATTATTACTTTTATCACACTGCAAGAGCAATATAAATACTAGGCTTGAATTCTAGATATGGCGTAATAATCATTACCACATAACCTAAATTTCAGCTCAGTAACTTTTCGGGTATTGATATTATTACACATTTAGCCATAATTGATACCGCGCAGTTTACTCCTTAAAGAACCATATTTCGTTTGAACGCAAAACTCCGGAAAACAAGATAAAAACATCTCTAAATTATTTCCAAAATAAAAGGTGATATAAATTTTAAGTTAATTAATACTTATGGCATAGCTTTCAAGGCTTATTTCCAAGAACGCACATTAAGTAGCGCCTCTTGGGAGAAATAAAGAATTCATACGAAAATAAACTTCCAGGACGTTTCGAGTTATGTTGGTATAGCTAGTCACGTTTAGAGTTATGCATTATTCAGGACTAAGGAACTTACTCCAATTTCAATGTTTTGTGCTGTTTATCAAGTGTGTATGTTTTTATCAAAAATATATAAAAACAAAATCCCTGAATAAAGTTTCCTCTTTCTCAAATGGTCTCAATAAAAATAACTTTATTTTAAAGAAATAGAAAAGGAAGGGAAAAAATGTAAAAGTAGAGAGCTTGGATTCAAGAAACCTTTTAAAAATAAGATTCGTTCGTTTCTTTCCATTTATTTTCCATTTAACTTGCCAATAGATTCAGAAACACTACTGAAAAGAACATTTTTCTTCTAATATATATATATATATATATATATATATATATATATATATATATATATATATATATATATATATATATATATATATATATATATATATATATATATATATATATATATATATATATATATATATATATATATATATATGTATATATGTATATATATGTATATATATATATATATATATATGTATATATATATATATATATATATATATATATATATATATATATATATATATATATATATATGTATATATATATATATATATATATATATATATATATATATATATATATATATATATATATATATATATATATATATATTTGCATTGTAAAAGTTGCATTTACATTCCCCTAGTATGTGTATACACATATGCATACGTTCGCATACAACCACGTCCACACATGCAAGCACACTCACAGTTACACATATACACAAACACACACACACACATATATATATTACCCTTAAAACGGGAATAAAATTTTACAAATTCTTTAGCAGTAAAATAGTATCTTTGTTCAGTAAATATGTTATTTGTAAGCCTTGATATAAAGTAAAAAGATGGGGGTGAAAATTTTTGCATTTATAGTAATATATAATGCAATATATTAAGGAATGTATTTATATAGCATATATAAATACATTCCTTAAACATATTGATCAGTACAATATACTGATATGTGCGAAATGAATTTAAGACTGTGATGAAGCAATTATACTAATAAAGTTTTATAATATCAAAAGGATTATAGTTAATGTTTATTATTATTAATTATTCCATATATTTATTTTTGATCGAAGGTAGACATATAATAGTAACATTTTTAAAAAACAAAATGTCTCTAAAATATTTCTAGAAATTGTAAATTTTCACAGATTCCTTTAAAGTTATAAATATATTTCTAAAAAACGAATAAATTAATTTAAAATGCTTTATTTTTTATTCATTTTCAATGTATATAAGCTGGTATATAAGCTGGTTAAGGCATTAATGTCGTTATCTGAGCGTTTCGAGTACAGGGGTCTAGCCGACCAAAGATCCACCTTGTCATTTAATTGTGCCTAGTACACGTAAAATAGGTTTTCGGGCTCAATGTTCTTCAAGAACTCAAACAATAACTCTGGGTTTAACATTCAAACCTGTAGGCCTTCTTTTTGGTCTCCCGTCAAAATTACAGCTTCACATTTTTAACAGAAAGTTCTATCATTCTCAGGCACTCTTCAATTAGAAAGTCTCGTTATTTGGCCTTAACTCATATAGCAACTCGTTGACATGCCAAAATTATCCAAGGCTCATTAGTAGTAACAAACGTGCTTTAACTCACAGGTTGCACAAATCCAACAGCAAATTATTTAAAAACTACTCAATGATGTTTTTCTTGCTGTAAATGTGACTGCTAACTTTGTGGTAGATAAGGATTTAATTATTTTAACAAATTCTAAGGTGTTTAATTTCTAACCAATAAGAGCTATTGTCTCAAACATATAAATTCACAAACAGTTTAGCCGAACGCTGGCCGATTGGTTAGAGCGCTGACCGTCGGTACCGGAGTTCGTGGGTTCGAATCCCACAGTGGCATGGATGTTCGTAGCCGTTCGGAATCGGCTTTAAGCTGTAGGTCCCGCTCTCATTAGCCCTCGTGTGCAAAACAGTAGACCGTAGCGCTCCGAACCAAACCAAACCACAAACAGTTACAAGCAAATGATATACATCATTTCAATTTATTTATATAAGACATATATATATATATATATATATATATATATATATATATATATATATATATATATATATAAGACCTGATATGTACTTGTATACTATTATATGTACTATTTTACTTGATTTACACATTTTCTAAGGTCGAAAATTTTAAGTGTTATCAAACTATGATAAATACATCGAAGTAAGATAAATAGAGAGTAAAACTATTTCAGTTATATAAAGTTTTCACGTATTTTGTAGTTCCTTAATGAAACTAGTTTTGAAATACGTACCAAAATCTCTTGTGAAATCTTAAGGTAATCAGTTTATAATCAAGAATAATAAATTGGTCCATAATGTCGAAGATTCTCTAATATAATATATATAAAAGACCTGATATATATGTTCATAAGCAGTTACAAGAAAATATTATACATCATTTCAATTTATTTTATTCCATTTTACTTGATTTAAACAATTTCTAAGGTCGAAAATTTTTAGGTGTTATCAAAGTACGATAAATACATTGAAGTAAGATAAATAGAGAGTAAAACGATTTCAGTGATATAAAGTTTTAACGTATTTTGTAGTTCCTTAATTAAACTAATTTTGAAATACGTAGCGAAATCTCTTGTGAAATCTTAAGGTAATCAGTTTATAATCAAGAATAATAAATTGGTCCACAATGTCGAAGATTCCCTGATGATAAATTACACTTAAGCGAAGGTAAACGAGCTTTCCTTTTATGCTTAGATTTAACAAAATTTACATGGAAATAAAATAAAAGTGCATTGAAATTTGTATGAATATTACAGTAATATAGGAAAATTTCCATTAACGTCGACCAACTTTTAAATACTTTGCAGTTCTTAAAAATTTATAATGTTCAAAAATAGCGTATATTCCACACGAACGGACGTATTAGCAATGCAGGACCATGAGAAAAATTACAGCTTTATTATATTTATTCAAGAGATTTTAAACTAATTAAGAATTCCGATAATATATCAGCAGAAAAATGAAGGGTACAGTTTCCCCAGATTTGTTTAATAGATGAAAGTGTAAAGAGAACAACAAATAATATAAAATAGTACGAAGCTGCTTCATGAAATTTTAAAAGCATTAAAAATATTATATGTAAAAATATTATATATAAAAATATTACATGTTCCAGTATTCTCTAAAAAAATTAGGAGAAAAAATAATGAGAGTTTTAAAGTAACTCAGATTATCTATACTAAATATGTGTAGAACAATATGTCTATATTATACTTTCAAGTATAAAATAAACAGCTTGTGCGTTAAAAGAATATTTATTAAATTTTTAAATAGTTTTATATACAATAAATGCGGTGCTAAATCAGTTATCCCAAAGTGATTATCAAATCAGCATTTAAGATGTATAATAAACAACGCAAAAAATAACATCTATTGTATATTGGTGTATTACTTTGTAAATATAATTAATTTTATTAGTTCAAACAAATTGAAATATTGTAAAGATATATGTGAAATGTCACGAGTTGTCTTAATTTAGAATTCATAATTCTAAATTATCGCAATTCTAAAAGTCTGATAAAATGTATAACGAAATAAAATGTCAAATTTAGAATATGTTTTAAAGTACAACTTTTCGTTAAAATTACATTCCAGTATAAACTGCATATGCAATATATAAGAGAGATACCTCTATGATTATAACAAAATCCTGACGGCCTACACGATAATATCCGATGATATCTTACACATATCCCCAAGACAGAAAGCACACAGAGTTCAAATAACATATGGTAAATAGAGCAAGATAATAACGCTAAACAAACGGCTGTAACAGTAGCACTATTTATTCTGTAGAAACAGAGAGAATTGTAAATATTTTATTTGGTAATGTAATCCATATGTAGATTATGTTCAATAAGTTATGATTTACGATGGATAATTTCTGAAGAATATTACAAATAATATTTTAAAGTATCGGGAAATATTTTTCCTATAAAAAACTGAGTAATTATATTAAAATTTTAAGAAAAGAATTGTTTCTCAGATTTGAATATTTAAGTTGTAATGGAGAATATTAAAATTATTTAATATAGATTTTTTATAGTTAATTTTGTATTAAATGTAATGAGAATATATTTGTAGCAGAAAAATAGTAAAATACAAATGTGATATATGTTTTAGGAAAAGAGTATTCTTAATTTAACGTTAATTCTATTTTTTATATTTGTTTATATAAGTATTTCATGGAACTTGAAACAATTGTTAATAACTAATTTATACAAGTATATGCGCATTTTTGTCCACATAATTCTGTCATTTTTTAGACGAAGGAATTGCTTAATACAATTGCTCATACTACCAGTATTCTCTCAATAATTTAAGAGAAAAAATAATGAGAGTTTTAAAATAACTCAGGTTATTTATACTAAATATTTGTTCTACAAAATGCCTATATTATACTTGTAAGTATAAAATAAATAGCTTGTGCATTATGAAGGATAATAATTAAATTTTTAAATAATTTTGCATGCAATAAATGTGGGGAAAAATCAATTACACAAAATTAATAATCAGATCATCATTTAAGATATATAATACACGACGCAAAAGATAAAATATATTGTATATTGGTGTATTACTTTGTATATAAAACTAATGTTATTAGTTCAAACTAATTGAAGTATTGCAAAGAAATATGTGAAATATCACGAGTTGTCTTAATTTACAATAGAGAATTCTAAATTCTCGCAATTCTAAAAGTCTGATAAAATGTATAACGAAATAAAATGTCAAATTTAGAATATGTTTTAAACTACAACTTTTCGTTAATATCACATTCCAGTATAAACTGCACATGCAATATATAAGAGATATATCTCTATCATTATAACAAAATCCTGACCACCAACACGATAATATCCGATGATATCTTATACATATCCCCAAGACAGAAAGCACACATAGTTCAAATAACATATGGTAAATAGAGCAAGATAATAACGCTAAACAAACGGCTGTAACAGTAGCACTATTTATTCTGTAGAACAGAGAGAATTGTAAATATTTTATTTGGTAATATAATCCATATGTAGATTATATTGAATAAGTTATGATTTACGAAGGATAATTTCTGAAGAACATTACAAAGTATAGTTTAAAGTATCTGTGAATATTTTTCCTATAATAAACCTTAGTTATTATATTAAAGTTTTAAGACAAGAATTTGGTCTCAGATTTGAATAGTTACGTTGTAATGGAGAATAGTAAAATTATTTCCTATAATATAAATTTTTCCTATAATAAAACTGAGTAATTATATTAAAGTTTTAAGAAAATAATTTGGTCTCAGATTAGAATATTTTAGTTATAATGTAGAATATAAAAATTATTTCGTATAATAAATTATTTCCTATAATATAAATATTTTTTCTATAATAGAACTTAGTAATTACATTAAAGTTTTTAAGAAAAGAATTTGGTCTCAGATTAGAATATTTAAGTTGTAATGGAGAATATTAGAATTATTTATATAGATTTTTTAATAGTTAATTTGGTATTAAATGTTATGATAATATATATGAAGCAGAAAAATAGTGAAACATAAATCTGATATATGTTTGAGGGAAAGAGTATTCTTAATTTATCGTTAATTCTATTTTTTATTTTTGTTTATATAAGTATTTCATGGAAGTTGAATCAATTATTAATAACTAATTTATACAAGCATATGCGCATTTTTGTCCCCATAATTATGTCATTTTGTAGACGGTAATATTGCTTACTAGAAGTGTTCTTACTACCAATGTTAGCTCAATAAATTAAGAAAAAATTATGAGAATTATAAAAAAAATTACTCAGATTATTTATACTAAATATTTGTGGTACAAATTATCTATATTACACTTTCAAGTATAAAATAAAAAACTTGTGCTTAACAAAACACATAAATTAAATTTTTAAATAATTTTGTATGCAATAAATGGGTTTTAAATCAATTATCCCAAAGTGATAATCAAATAAGCATACAAGACATATATTCCACTACCTGAAATATAAAATCTATTGTATATTGGTGTATTACTTTGTACATATAACTAATTTTATTAGTTCAAACAAATTAAAATATTGTAAAGAAATATGTGATATGTCACTAGTTCTCTTAATTTAGAATTTACAATTCTAAATTATCGCAATTCTAAAAGTCTGATAGAAATATATAACGAAATAAACTGTCAAATTTAGGATATGTTTTGAAGTAAAAATTTTCGTTAAAATCACATTTCAGTATAAACTGCATATGCAATATATAAGGGATATATCTCTATCATTATAATAAAATCCCTCCAGTCTACACGATAATATCCGATGATATCTTATACATATCCCTAAGACAGGCGCACACAGAGTTCAAATAACATATGGTAAATAGAGCAAGATAATAACGCTAAAAACACAGCTGTAACAGTAGCACTATTTATTCTGTAGAAACAGAGAGAATTGTAAATATTTTATTTGGTAATGTAATCCATATGTAGATTATATTGAATAAGTTTTGATTTACGATGGATAATTTCTGAAAAATATTACAAAGAGTAATTTAAAGTATCGGGAAATATTTTTCTTATAATGAAACTTAGTAATTATATTAAAGTTTTAAGAAAAGAATTTGGTCTCATATTTGAAAATTTAAGTTCTAATGAAGAATATTAAGATTATTTCCTATAATAAATTATTTCCTATAATATAAATATTTTTCCTATTATAAAACTGAGTAATTATATAAAAGTTTTCAGAAAAGAATTTGATCTCAGATTTTAATATTTAATTTGTAATGGATAATATAAAAATTATTTCCTATAATAAAACTTAGTAATTATATTAAAGTTTTAAGAAAAGAATTTGGTCTCAGATTTGAATAATTAAATTGCAATGGAGAATATTAAAATTATTTATATAGATTTTTTATAGTTAATTTTGTATTAAATGTAATGAGAATATTTTTGAAGCAGAAAAATAGTAAAATATAAATCTGGCCTATGTTTGAGGTAATGCGTATTCTTAATTTATCGTTAATTATATTTTGTATATTTGTTTATATATGTATTTCATGGAACTTGAAACAATTATTAATAACTAATTTATACAAGTATATGCACATTTTTGACCACATAATTGTTTTAATTTGTAGACGAAGGCATTGCTTACTAAAAGTTTTCTTACTACGAGTATTCTCTCACTTAATTAAGAGAAAAAATAATAAGAGTTTTAAAATAACTCAGTTTCTTTATATTAAATATTAGTAGTACAAAATATCTATATTATACTTTTAAGTATGAAATTAATAGCTTGTGTTTTACAAAGCATAATAATTAAATTTTTAAATAATTTTTCATGCAAGAAATGTGGGGATAAATCAATTATCCCAAATCATCATTTAAGATATATAAAAAAGGACGCAAAAGATAAAATCCATTCTATATTGGTGTATTACTTTGTAAATATATCTAATTTTATTACTTCAAACAAATTGAAAAATTATTAAGAGATATGTAAAATGTCACGAGTTGTCTTACTCGAGAATTTACAATTCTAAATTATCGCAATTCTAAAATTCTGATAAAAGTATTAAAAACGCAATAAAGAAATAAAATGTCAAATTTAGAATATGCTGTACAGTACAACTTTTCGTTAAAATCACATTCCAGTACAAACTGCATATGCAATATATAAGAGAGATATCTCTATCATTATAACAAAATCCTGACCGCCTACACGATAATATAAGATGATATCTTATATATCATATAAGATCTATATATCTTATAGGATCTTATATATCTTATAAGATCATATCCCCAAGACAGAGCGCACACAGAGTTCAAATAACATATGGTAAATAGAGCAAGATAATAACGCTAAACAAACGGCTGTAACAGTAGCACTATTTATTCTGTAGAAACAGAGAGAATTGTAAATATTTAATTTGGTAATTTAATCCATATGTAGATTATATTGAATAAGTTATGATTTAAGATGGATAATTTCTGAAGAATATTACAAAGAATAATTTAAAGTATATGGAAATATTTTTCCTATAATGAAACTGAGTATTTATATTAAAGTTTTAAGAAAAGAATTTGGTCTCAGGTTTGAATATTTTAGTTGTAATGGAGGATATTAAAATTATATTTATAGATTTTTTGTAGTTAATTTTGTATTAAATGTTATACGAAAATTTTCGTAGCAGAAAAAATAGTTAAAAATCGGGAAATCAAAAAGTCCGTACAAACTTTAAAAATTCATAACAACCGGAAAATAATCAAAAGAAAAAAAAAACGGTTTGCAGGGTTAATTATCTTTAAAACAGATAAAAAAAAAACCTCAAAAAGAGTCGATAGAGGGCGCTGATGTACACAAGTCAAAGAAAAAGAAACACAAATAACAACAGAATGCCTCCATATCGTTTATTACAATAGTATGTGTATGCCGAACTTCCTGGTACTAGCGCCATCTGTCGGCTGTTTTTGAGTTACTGTTTTTTCTATTAAAAAAATATTCCCATGTCCTATCGACACTAACCCTGAAAACCGTTTTTTATTTTGGTTATTTTGCCGGTTATTATAAATTTTTAAAATTTATACAGACTTTTTGATCATCCAGTATAAATCTTTTGTATATTTGAGGTAAAGAGTATTGTTAATTTATCGTTACTTATATTTTATATTTGTTTATATAAGTATTTCATGGAAATTGAAACAGTACTCTGATATTTTTATTTGTTTGAATGGGTTCTGTTCTAATTTCAGCTGAACACACAGTTCACTATTTTGTATATATAACTACTTTTAATAGTTATAAGTAAATTGAAATATTGTAAAGAAATGTGTGAAATCTCACAATTTTTTATAGTTAATTTTGTATTAAATGTTATGCGAATATTTTTGTGGCAAAATATATAGTAAAATATAAATCTGGTATATGTTTGAGGTAAAGAGTATTCTTAATTTATCGTTACTTATATTTTTTATATTTGTTTATATAAGTATTTAATAGAAATTGAAACAGTGTTGTGATATCTTTATTTGTTTGAATAGGTTGTGTTCTAACGTCAGCTGAGCACACAGTTTACTATTTTGTACATATGACTATTTTTATTAGTTACAAGTAATTTGAAATATTGTAAAGAAATGTGTGAATTCTCACAATTTTTTATACTTAATTCTGTATTAAATGTTATGCGAATATTTTTTAGCAAAAAAATAGTAAAATATAAATCTGGTATATGTTTGAGGTAAAGAGTATTCTTAATTTATTGTTACTTAAATTTTTTATATTTGTTTATATAAGTGTTCCATGGAAATTGAAACAGTACTCTGATATCTTTATTTGTTTGAATGGGTTCTGTTCTAATGTCAGCTGAACACACAGTTCACTATATTGTACATATGACTAATTTTATTAGTTACAAGTAAATTGAAATATTATAAAGAAATGTGGGAAATGTCCCGATTTTTTATAGTTAATTTAGTATTAAATATTATGAGAATATTTTTGTAGCAGAAATATAGCAAACTATAAATCTGGTATATGTTTGAGGTAAAGAGTATTCTTAATTTAACGTTACTTAAATTTGTTATATTTGTTTATATAAGTATTTCATAGAAATTGAAACAGTGCTCTGATATTTTTATTTGTTTGAAAGGTTTCTGTTCTAATGTCAGCTGAACACACAGTTCACTAAATTGTACATATGACTACTTTTATTAGTTACAATTAAATTGAAATATTGTAAAAAATGTGGGAAATGTCCCGATTTTTTATAGTTAATTTTGTATTAAATATTATGCCAATATTTTTGTAGCAAAAATATATTAAAATATAAATCTGGTATATGCTTGAGGTAAAGCGTATTCTTAATTTATCTTTACTTATATTTTTTAAATTTGTTTATATAATTATTTCATGAAAATTGAAACAGTGCTCTGATATCTTTACTTGTTTGAATGGGTTCTGTTCTAATGTCAGCTGAACACATAGTTCACTACTTTGTACATATAAGTACTTTTATTAGTTGCAAGTAAATTGAAATATTGTAAAGAAATGTGTGAAATATCGCTACTTGTCTTCTTGTAAACCTATTCCATTAGGTATGAAGTGAATCATTTAATCACTAAGGGAATCATGAATTTTAGGAGTTCCAGCCCGGCGTTCATTCTAGTGTAATCACCATGTATAATTTCCATTCTGTTATAATTTCTAGAATAAATTCCATTAACAAAAAATCGTCATGGTGCTAAAGACAAAACAAAATATACTATGTCTTAAAAAAGAATACTCTGCCTAGAAAAAGGGTACAGTGGCTGAAAAAAGGCCATCCTATTTCTAAAAGAATATTATATGTTTTATGTATTTCATAAACAGCTTAATTGTTAAAGGTATTTAATAAAAACCTTCTAAATATTTCTATCCTTTTATTTTTTTGTGTCGTGTTGTGTAACGAGAATTTTTTAAAGGGTGAAAAACGAATACTAGGAAAAAATGGTAATATAGAGAGGAGTAGAATTCTATAAAAACACCATTAAATAAAACCTTCTCTAGCCTGATACCTGCGTAAACTAACGCCAAATTATTTCACCGTTGGTCAATTGACAAGGAAATCTCATGTTCCCCTGGCAATCAGTTTTGCTGGTTAATCGAACGGGCTTGGCAGTTGGGCGCACCCCCTATCTACAAAGAATCGAAGAAATACATTACTGAGCTCTACTTACTGTCAAACCTGAAAAGGATCTGTGACCTCAAGCGGAACATGGAGGGAGTGTTTTCTGCGTGTGGGGAGGTTTCTACACTCTCAGAAAAAGCACGGTCACATAAACCTCCTCCTCCCCCAAAAAACACAGCATAAGACTCTCTTCTTTTCAAAAAATTCAAAAATTTTCATTTCACAGTTTATATTATAGTCCGTCTTTAGGGATAACTTCAAATTGATGTATGAGAAATACAATTGACAGTTCATGAGTTCGATGTTACACTAATTTGCATGTCATAGTTCATTGTACAATTGCACAATTGATGTACAATGATATATTTACAAAACTATTTGTTATTGAGAAGTATTAAAATTGTTATAGTACTCCCTTCCTTAATTAATATACCCAATAGCAACTATTGTCTTATATTATTATATTAGTTATGATTTACGATGGATAATTTCTGAAGAATATTACAAAGAATAATTTAAAATATCGAGAAATATTTTTCCTATAATAAAACTGAGTATTTATATTAAAGTTTTAAGAAAAGAATTTGGTCTCAGATTTGAATATTTTCGTTGTAATGGAGAATATTAAAATTATTTTTATAGACTTTTTTATAGTTAATTTTGTATTAAAGATTATGCGAATGTTTTTATAGCAGAAAAATAGGGAAATATAAATCTGGTATATGCTTGAGGTAAAGCGTCTTCTTAATTTATAGTTAATTATATTATTTATATTTGTTAATATAAGTATTTCACGGAACTTGAAACAGTGCTCTGATATCTTTATTTGTTTGAATGGGTTCTGTTCTAATGTCAGTTGAACACACAGATCCTTACTTTGAACGTATAACTACTCTTTATTTGTTTGATTGAGTTATGCTCTAATGTCAGCTGAGTTCAAGGGTTTGAATCCCATCTTACCATCGTCTAACGATGGACGATTGGTTAGGGTGCTGGCCTTCGGTACCGGAGTTCGTGGGTTCGAGTCCCACAGTGGCGTGGATGTTCGTAGCTATTCGGAATCGTCTTTAAGCTGTAGGTCCCGGTCTCATAAGTCCTCGTGTTGCAAAAATAAGACCGTAGTACTCCAAACCAAACCTAATGCCAGCTGAACATAAAGTTCACTAGTTTGAACATATAACTACTCTTTATTTGTTTGAAAGAGTTATGCTTTAATGTCATCTGAACACACAATTCCCTACTTTGTACATAAATGTACTTTTTTAATTGCAAATAAATTGAAATATTGTAAAGAAATGTGTGAAATGTCAAGACTTGTCATCTAGTAGAGCTATTCTATTAGGTGATTCATTTAAGTGAATCATTTAATCACTAATGAAATCACAAATACTAGGAGTTCCATTCTAGTATAATGACCATGTATAATTTCTATTCTAGTATAATTTCTGGAATAATTTCCATGACCTAAAAATGGTCATGGTGCTAAATACAAAACAAATATACTATGTCTTAAAAAATAACACTCTGACAGAAAAAGGGTACAGTGGCTGAAAGAATAGGCCATCTTATTTCTAAAAGAATATTATATGTTATATATATTTCATAAAAGGGTAATTGATAAAGACAGTTAGTAAAAACCGTCTAACTGTTTCTTCTCATATTTTTTGTCACGTTGTGTAACCAGGATTTGTTTTAAAAAGGGTGGAAAACAAATACTTGGAACAAATGGTAATATAGAGAGGAGTATAATCCTATAAAAACACCATTAAATAAAACCTGCTCTAACCTGATACCTACGTAAAATAAGGCCAAATTATTTCGCCGTTGGTCAATTGACAAGGAAATCTCATGTTCCCCTGGCAATCAGTTTTGCTAGTTAATCGAAAGGGCTTGGCAGTTGGGCGCACCCCCTATCTACAAAGAATCGAAGAAATACATTACTCAGCTCTACTTACTGTCAAACCTGAAAAGGATCTGTGACCTCAAGCGGAACATGGGGGACTGAGTGTTGTGTGCGTGTGGGGAGGTTTCTTCACTCTCAGAAAAAGCATGGTCACATAAACCTCCTCCCCCCAAAAAAAAATCATAGCTTAAGACTCTCTTTGTTTCAGAAAATTCAAAATATTCATTTCACAATTTATATTATAGCCCGTCTTTAGGGATATAATATAAATTGTGAAATGAATATTTTGAATAACATAACTGGATTACATCTTGGATAACTTCAGATTGATGTATTAGAAATACAATTAACAGTTCATGAGTTCGATGTTACACTAATTTGCAAGTCATAGTTGATTGTACAATTGCTCAATTGATGTACAATGATATATCTACAAAACTATTTGTTATTGAGAAGTATAAAAATTGATATAGTACTCCCTTTCTTATTTAATATTCCCTATAGCAACATTCCTTTATATTATTATTTTAGAAAAGCCTTCATAATAAAAATGTATTAGAAATCATTCGAAAATATTTTATTGATTTTTTCTTCTTATTTTGTTTACTTTCTCTCTTTTTATTTTTAATTTTCCTCTATTTATTTTTAGGATAACTGAATATGTTTTCTAAACAGCTAATTTTCCATTTAAAAATCAGGTTTTCTTTGATGTAGAAATATAAAAGAGCAAAAACAATGTTACATATTATTGCATAAAACCATTATACTACAAAAGCACATTTCTTACAGAAGTGATAAATTCTTACTCTTATAACTCACAAAATTTTGCGAAATACCTCCGAGAATTTTAAGCTTTCGCCAAAGACCCTGAAAGCATATTATTTAGTTAACTTTCGCTATTGGTTCTTGATATAAGGACAGTTCAAATTATACCCTCATTTGGAAATAAAACAAAGATGCATTACTAAAGTCAAGTCAAACTGTAGTATCTAATTGTCAGATACTGTAAATGAAAATATAGTTTTCAACTTTTTGTATTTAACTTACTCATACTGAATTCACAATTGTTTATTAATATTATTATGTTTAATTGTTTATTAATGTTACTATAAGTTCAAATATTCATTTGCGGATCTATTTATTTTTAAAGGAAATATACTGCAACTTTACAAGTACATTCAACAATAAACTGGGGTTAGCTAGCCACGTGGCAAAGGAAATATAGCTTGTCAGTGAAAACATGGGGAGAGAGAGAAGATTCCTTCTGAAGACTTAGATGGAAAGCTGGTATAATGACGTAATATGAAATATACAATAGAAAAGAAACTGTCAAACCTGAAAAGGATCTGTGACCGCACACGAACCATGATGGGATGGTGGTGGGGTGTGGGCGAAGGGATCATCACTCTCTGAAAAACCCCAGTCATGCCCACCTTCCTCTCCCCTCGAAAAAACAGCATAAGAACCCCTTCTTTTCAGAATATTCATAAATATTCATTTCACAATTTATAATATAGTCCTTCTTTAGGGATAACTTCAAATTGATGTATTAGAAATACAATTAACAGTTCATGAGTTCGATGTTGGACTTATTTGCACGTCATAATTGATTGTACAATTGCACAATTGATGTACAATGATATATCTACATTACTATTTGTTATTGAGAAACAAAGTTCAAATGGTCAACACATTTGGAAATAACAAAAAGATGCATTACTAAAGTCAAGTCAAACTGTAGTACCTAATTGTCAGATACTGCAAATGAAAATATAGTTTTCAACTTATTGTATTTAACTTACTCATACTGAATTTACCATTGTTTATTCTCATTATTATAAGTCCAAATATTCATTTGCAGATCTATTTATTTTTAAAGGAATCATACTGCAATTTTACAAGTACAGTCAACAATAAACTGGAATTATCTAGCCATGTGTCAAAGGAAATATAATTTGTCAGTGAAAACATGGGGAGACAGAGAAGATTCCTTCTGAAGACTTAGACGGAAAGTTGGTCCAATGACGTAATATGAAAGACACAATAGAAAAGAAACTCAAGGGTGGTGTTGCTTGGCCAGGCGAAACCTGGAAAATCCAAGTGGGTAGTCAGTCTACTTTTCATAAGGGGAAGATAGGGGTACGGTCGTTTCATTTGAATATTGATTCCCTACCTTTATAGCCCACGGGCTCCTTTTCATATAAATTTGATTTTATCTTACAATGATACACTAAAGTAAAATAATTGTACAGAACTACGATAATATTAATGTGGGGAAGCAGAAGAGAGAAAATCAAAATAATACAATAAAAAAAACATAAAAAAATAAATAAAAAAAAGAAAAAATAGAAAAACATATAATTAAAAAAAAATAAATATATAAAAAAAAAATATAAGAAATATAATATATAATATATAATATATAGCATATAGTATAAAAAATAAGTATATTATGTTAAAAAAATGATAAATAAAATAAAAATAAAATATAAATATATAATATAATAAAAAAATATTCATTTAATTTATAATATTTATAATATATTATTAAAATACATAAATATAAGTAATATTATGATAATTATATAATTGCAAATATGTATATAAATTGAATTAAAATATAAAAATATATAAGATAAATAAATAAAATGAAAATATAAATTAAAAAAATATAATAAAAAAGAAAGAAAGTATAATAATTAAATAAAATTTAATAAATTATTGAAAAAAAATGAAAAGTTTATTAAAATAGTAAATATTTGAATATTAAAAATTAAATTATTAAATATAGTAAAGTAAAATGATATATAGTTATAAATGTATAAAAAAGAAATAAAATTTGTCAGAACTAATAAAATTTTAATATATTTATCTATTATGGGGTTGTGTTTTATGGATATGAAATACTATTTTTGTTATATCTGTATATAGTTTTATAGATACGTTTAAGCTAAATTTTTAATATATAAATATATAAATAAATAAATAAATAAATATTATATATATATGTATATATATGTATATATATATAATATATATATATATATATATAATATATAATATATATATATATATATATATATATATATATATATATATATATATATATATATATATATATATATATATATATATATATATATATATATATATATATATATATATATATATATATATATATATATATATATATATATATATGTATATATATATATATATATATATATATATATATGATATATTATATATATATATATATATATATATATATATATATATATATATATATAATATATATATATATATATATATGTATATATATGTATATATATATATATATATATATATATAAATATAATATATATATATATATATATATATATATATATATATATATATATATATATATATATATATATATATATATATATATATATATATATATATATATATATATTATATATATATATATAATGTATATATATATATATATATATATATGTATATATATATATATGTATATATATATATATATATTTTATATATATATATATATATATATATATATATATATATATATATATATATATATGTATATATATATATATATATATATGTATATATATATATATATATATGTATATATATATATATATATATATATATATATATATATATATATATATATATATATATATATATATAATATATTATATATATATATATATATATATATATATATATATATTATATATATAATATATATATATATATATATATATATATATATATATATATATATATATAAATATATGTAT
>CM063510.1:126084214-126104214 GCA_032207245.1 Pardosa pseudoannulata
TGTTACCAATTTATAACTTTACAATAACATTAAGGGCCGGTCTCTCCAAAGTCGTTTATTTTCTAACCCAGATCAACCAATGGTGCCAACCGATAGTGAAACTGAATTCTCTGTTTAAACAGACATTAATCGTGGTTAGCCGTTAATCGACATTGGTGGGAGTGGGCCTTACTGTTTTAAGTTTTGTTAGGATTAGTAGAAGATCAATATTTCTTTTCAGAAAATAGGGTTTAAGGTATCATTACAGTAGCTAAATTTCCTAAGTCCAACTTTTCTAAATTGTCGCTTTACAAATTATATTTTGTTTTAATTTATTTTACCATAAATAGTCATTCTCTCTAGACTGTCTTAATGCTTCTCAATCATCATTGAAACTATTACTCATTCCAAAAGTAGACTTCAATGACCACTGAAGGATACTACCAACAATTTAAAAAACTATGTATCAGACAAATATTTTTGTAAATGAAAAACTATTTTTTAGGAAAATTTACCTAGGTAGGGAAGGAATGTTTGAGAAAGCTTTCAAGTGAAAAGTTCTTTGATTAAAGTCAAACGCTTGGCTGCGTTTTATTTAAACCCATAGCTAATTTTATTCTTATGTTGAGAAACATAATAAACTTTTTTTTCTACTAGAGAAATAGGAATCATTGAGAATTTCAGCGCATTATTGATATATGGCTATTTAACATTTGAAGATTTCGTAAATTTAGATTTTTCCAGTATTATATCAATATAAAAATTTTGTGACCTGTAAATGTTTTTTATCCTTCGTTCACGACTGAATCTAGAAAATGTTTTTTTTTTTTTCAAAATCGATTCTCCAGTATATGAATATTTTACTGCACTTGGTTTTTTTAAAAACATGTGCGAACCTAATGCAAACAAAAATCCTTAATCAAACAGAATTAATCCTGTAAGGGTGGAGAGAAAAACTTACTATAGTATTCAGGTTAAAAAGGATTTTCTACATATCATTAAATGATAAATTTCATGTTATAAAATCCTACGATGCTGTGCAATAAAGATTAAGGAACTAAAAAAACATGCTAGTCTATCTTAATTGGATACGCAGTATGCAAAAAAATATACTCTTTAAAAAAAAACAAAAGATTAAGCATAAAATGTTGCTCAATAAAATTCCATATTTTATGTGTCAGTTTCAAAATAATGGAAAGCCGCTCTTAAATTTTTTTTGTTTTCCAATGTTACCAATTTATAACTTTACAATAACATTAAGGGCCGGTCTCTCCAAAGTCGTTTATTTTCTAACCCAGATCAACCAATGGTGCCAACCGATAGTGAAACTGAATTCTCTATTGAAACAGACATTAATCGTAGTTATCCGTTAATCGACATTAGTGGAAGCGTGCCTTACTGTTTTGAGTTTAGTTAGGATTAGTAGAAGATCAATAATTCTTTTTTTCAAAAAATAGGGTTTAACGTATCATTACAGTAGCTAAATTTCCTAAGTCCAACTTTTCTAAATTGTTGCTTTACAAATTATTTTTGTTTTCATTTATTTTACCATGAATGGTCATTCTCTCTAGACTGTCTTAATGCTTCTCAATCATCATTGAAACTATTACTCATTCCAAAAGTAGACTTCAATGACCACTGGAGGATAGTACCAACAATTTAAAAAACTATGTATCAGACAAATATTTTTGTAAATGAAAAACTATTTTTTAGGAAAATTTACCTAGGTAGGGAAGGAATGTTTGAGAAAGCTTTCAAGTGAAAAGTTCTTTGATTAAAGTCAAACGCTTGGCTGTGTTTTATTTAAACCCATAGCTAATTTTATTCTTATGTTGAGAATCATAATAAACTTTTTTTTCTACTAGCGAAATAGGAATCATTGAGAATTTCAGCGCATTATTGATATATGGCTGTTTAACATTTGAAGTTTTCGTAAATTTAAATTTTCCAGTATTATATCAATATAAAAATTTTGTGACCTCTAAATGTTTTTTATCCTTCGTTCACGACTGAATCTAGAAAATGTTTATTTTTTTTTCAAAATCAATTCTCCAGTATATGAATATTTTACTACACTTGGTTTTTTTTTAAAAACATGTGCGAACCTAATGCAAACAAAAATCCTTAATCAAACAGAATTAATCCTGTAAGGGTGGAGAGAAAAATGCTTACTGCAGTATTCAGGTTAAAAAGGATTTTCTACAAATTATTAAATGATAAATTTCATGTTATAAAATCCTACGTTGCTGTGCAATAAAGATTAAGGAACTAAAAAAACATGCTAGTCTATCTTAATTGGATACGCAGTATGCAAAAAAATATACTCTTTAAAAAAAAACAAAAGATTAAGCATAAAATGTTGCTCAATAATAATTCCATATTTTATGTGTCAGTTTCAAAATAATGGAAAGCCGCTCTTAAAATTTTTTTGTTTTCCAATGTTACCAATTTATAACTTTACAATAACATTAAGGGCCGGTCTCACCAAAGTCGTTTAAAAGGCTAACCACGATTAACCAATTGTGCCAACCGATAGTGAAACTGAATTCTCTGTTTAAACAGACATTAATCGTGGTTAGCCGTTAATCGACATTGGTGGGAGTGGGCCTTACTGTTTTAAGTTTTGTTAGGATTAGTAGAAGATCAATATTTCTTTTCAGAAAATAGGGTTTAAGGTATCATTACAGTAGCTAAATTTCCTAAGTCCAACTTTTCTAAATTGTCGCTTTACAAATTATATTTTGTTTTAATTTATTTTACCATAAATAGTCATTCTCTCTAGACTGTCTTAATGCTTCTCAATCATCATTGAAACTATTACTCATTCCAAAAGTAGACTTCAATGACCACTGAAGGATACTACCAACAATTTAAAAAACTATGTATCAGACAAATATTTTTGTAAATGAAAAACTATTTTTTAGGAAAATTTACCTAGGTAGGGAAGGAATGTTTGAGAAAGCTTTCAAGTGAAAAGTTCTTTGATTAAAGTCAAACGCTTGGCTGTGTTTTATTTAAACCCATAGCTAATTTTATTCTTATGTTGAGAATCATAATAAACTTTTTTTTCTACTAGCGAAATAGGAATCATTGAGAATTTCAGCGCATTATTGATATATGGCTGTTTAACATTTGAAGATTTCGTAAATTTAGATTTTTCCAGTATTATATCAATATAAAAATTTTGTGACCTGTAAATGTTTTTTATCCTTCGTTCACGACTGAATCTAGAAAATGTTTTTTTTTTTTTCAAAATCGATTCTCCAGTATATGAATATTTTACTGCACTTGGTTTTTTTAAAAACATGTGCGAACCTAATGCAAACAAAAATCCTTAATCAAACAGAATTAATCCTGTAAGGGTGGAGAGAAAAAGGCTTACTATAGTATTCAGGTTAAAAAGGATTTTCTACATATCATTAAATGATAAATTTCATGTTATAAAATCCTACGATGCTGTGCAATAAAGATTAAGGAACTAAAAAAACATGCTAGTCTATCTTAATTGGATACGCAGTATGCAAAAAAATATACTCTTTAAAAAAAAACAAAAGATTAAGCATAAAATGTTGCTCAATAATAATTCCATATTTTATGTGTCAGTTTCAAAATAATGGAAAGCCGCTCTTAAAATTTTTTTGTTTTCCAATGTTACCAATTTATAACTTTACAATAACATTAAGGGCCGGTCTCACCAAAGTCGTTTAAAAGGCTAACCACGATTAACCAATTGTGCCAACCGATAGTGAAACTGAATTCTCTGTTTAAACAGACATTAATCGTGGTTAGCCGTTAATCGACATTGGTGGGAGTGGGCCTTACTGTTTTAAGTTTTGTTAGGATTAGTAGAAGATCAATATTTCTTTTCAGAAAATAGGGTTTAAGGTATCATTACAGTAGCTAAATTTCCTAAGTCCAACTTTTCTAAATTGTCGCTTTACAAATTATATTTTGTTTTAATTTATTTTACCATAAATAGTCATTCTCTCTAGACTGTCTTAATGCTTCTCAATCATCATTGAAACTATTACTCATTCCAAAAGTAGACTTTAATGACCACTGGAGGATAGTACCAACAATTTAAAAAACTATGTATCCGACAAAACTTTTTGTAAATGAAAAACTATTTTTTAGGAAAATTTACCATCGTTGGTAGGGAAGGAATGTTTGAGAAAGCTTTCAAGTGAAAAGTTCTTTGATTAAAGTCAAACGCTTGGCTGCGTTTTATTTAAACCCATAGCTAATTTTATTCTTATGTTGAGAATCATAATAAACTTTTTTTTCTACTAGCGAAATAGGAATCATTGAGAATTTCAGCGCATTATTGATATATGGCTGTTTAACATTTGAAGTTTTCGTAAATTTAAATTTTCCAGTATTATATCAATATAAAAATTTTGTGACCTCTAAATGTTTTTTATCCTTCGTTCACGACTGAATCTAGAAAATGTTTATTTTTTTTTCAAAATCAATTCTCCAGTATATGAATATTTTACTACACTTGGTTTTTTTTTAAAAACATGTGCGAACCTAATGCAAACAAAAATCCTTAATCAAACAGAATTAATCCTGTAAGGGTGGAGAGAAAAATGCTTACTGCAGTATTCAGGTTAAAAAAGGATTTTCTACAAATTATTAAATGATAAATTTCATGTTATAAAATCCTACGTTGCTGTGCAATAAAGGTTAAGGAACTAAAAAAATATGCTAGTCCATCTTAATTGGATACGCAGTTTGCAAAAAATATACTCTTAAAAAAAAAGATTAAGCATAAAATGTTACTCAATAAAAATTCCATATTTTATGTATCAGTTTCAAAATAATGGAAAACCGCTCTTAAATTTTTTTTGTTTTCCAATGTTACCAATTTATAACTTTACAACAATATTACTGGCCGGTCTCACCAAAGTCGTTTAATGGCTAACCCAGATCAACCAATCGTGCCAACCGATAGTGAGATTGAATTCTCTGTTGAAACAGACATTAATCGTAGTTAGCCGTTAATCGACATTAGTGGGAGCGTGCCTTACTGTTTTGAGTTTAGTTAGGATTAGTAGAAAAGCGATATTTCTTTTCAGAAAATAGGGTTTTAAGGTAAAAAAGTCCAGCTTTGTCCAGCTTGGTCCTGAGTCCAGCTTTTCTAAATTGTTGCTTTACAAATTAAATATATAAATTATATTTTGATTTCATATTTTTCCCATCACTGGCATCCTTTCTAGACTGTTTCTCACTGAAAAATGCCAATCATCACTAAAACTCTTACTTTCCAAAACTAGACTTCAGTGACCACGGAAAGATAATGCAAACACTTTTAAAAACTATGAATCAGACAAAATTTTTTGTACATTAAAAACTAGTTATTAGGAAAATTTCTGAAGGACTTTGCAGAAGGTATTATGATTCATTTTACACTGAAAAATGAAATATTATGTAATCTTATAAATCATTTAACAGAAATTCTCTGAAACCTAAATTGAATAATTATATATTTGACAAATATACTTTCAAGTTACAAAGATTAATATATGGCGCATACTTATTAAAAATTAATAATAAACAAAGTATTTTAGTCATGTATTTGGCATGGAATGTGTGAGAACTGATGACCAAATGTAAAAATAAATTTATTACAGAAAAATTTATTTTATATCCAATGAATAAAACATCTGTTTTCAAGCTAGTTATTTTTATATAACAGCTACATATTTTAACCCTGAAATTTACTTGGGTGTGGTGATCCAGACAGTCCATGAAACAAAACAACATCACTGTTAATATAATTTATGTGAGAAAAAACGTCAGTAAAAGATTTAATATGAAGTTTTCATACTTTAAAAGCAAGGTCTTCACTAAATTTTATTTTCTACATCGCAAGATTACAACCAAATACAAGTAAAGTATTTTAGTGAAAGGTTTTCCATATTGGAAAATGCATGGCCATTGATATTCGCAGATCTAGTCCTCAGTTCGATCGTATTAATCTTCCACTAAAATGCTTACTGATTCTTCAAACTCCAACAAAACATTAATTGATTTTACAACATTATACAATGGTAGATAGTATTTCCCCGTGCATAGCACCCTAGAAACGACATTCTTCGAGACTAGTCTTCCAACTACAAGACATACACTTTTCAAGTGTTTTAGCAGAGCCGACATAAAATTCTGTGAACTGAATGACTCACCGGTGTATATTAGAGCATAGTATTTATGGTTTGAATAAAGTACCATCTGATACTATGAGTTCTTTGAAGAAATTAATACTGCACTTGAGTGTGGTCATCCAAACAGGGAATGAACCAGCCAACATCATTGTTACTCAGCTTAAAAGATATAAAAGGAATTTGGCGCTGAAAATGTCAAAGATTTTCTTTTTGGGCTTGAAACGAGTCTTTAAAGACATTTGAAACAATCGCGAGAGAGACTGTACGAACCCTGTGAATATGACTGAGTTAAATGATTTTCTACATATTATTAAATGATGAATTTCATGGTATAAAATCCTACGATGCTATAATATAAAGTGATTGACCAAGGAACTAAAAAAACATGCTATCTTAATTAACGCAGTATGTCGCAGTATACAAAAAATATACTATTTAAAAATAAAAAAAATTAGGCATAGAATGTTACTCAATGAAAATTCCATATATTATTTATCCGTTCCAGATTAATGGAAAACCGTTTTGGAAGAAAGAACTTTGCCTGAAGGACTACAACACCTCAAAGAACCGTGATATTTCACAGCTTTATATATATATAATATTTTATTCCAGAATGTCTGGTTAATATATTTTTATCGAAGCTTCCCTTTTTTTCAAACTGCATCATTATTAAATTCGTTTTATTTGGTTAATTCAAAGTTTTAATTTACATTTAATTCGAGTTAAGTACTTTTCTCTGTAATATAATTTGATATTGATTTCATCTGCTTAAATTATGACTTATATATAGAAATATGGGGTTTTCAAAATTGTTAAATTTTTAGCTAATACCAAAATACTAATTGCAAACTAATTAAGTATAACTTTAAATTTTGTAATAATAACAAATTTGTATATTGTAATCCAAATATGTCAGAAAGTAATAGTAAATCTATTTGTAATAATATAGAATATAATAAAGTAGTTTAATTTATTTTGTATCTTACAAGCAATTGAAAAAAAATTATCAACATAAGGCTAGCTAAGTACGGCCTTATTACTTTGGATAACCAAACGTTCATTTAGTGTTCAATTCTTGGAAGAATGGCGGAAATCCGATTTCATGCCTTCTCTCACCAACCTCCTACTATATACTCATTCATTTCCAAGAATTTGATGTCATCTCAACAAAATCGACCAATATACTTGAAAAATGACTGTTAAATCAATATAGGCTCGTTGATAACTGTTTCTAGAGGACTAGTTACATGAAATGCTGACTAACTTTTCAATAATAGTCAGAGTTTTGACATAAAGATCATAGTTAATTTACCTATATGTGAATGATAAGTTCATTTTAGTTTGAATAAAGTCTGCCTATTAAAACCAATTCATTCAAATCAAAATCTATAGTTTTTATTCTTTAAATAAATTTTATTATCATATTTTACAAAAGTAACCCTATTAAAATATTAAATTTTCACCAGATCTAGATTAAAATAAAACAAATCAAAAACTAAACATTGAAAAAAGTTATCTTTCTGTCTAAAATTATAATAAACAAGAATACTGTAAAACATTAATAAGAATTCTCCATTATGTTCGAAATTCGAAGGGCTTTGTGTGTAACTTTTTTATAATATATTTTTAATATATTATATATTATTTTATAATATATTATATTTTAGAAAAGTAATAATTTTAAAATATTAAATTTTCAGATCTTGATTAGAACAAAACAGAAGTCAAAAATAAACATTGAAAAAAGTCTTCTCTCTGTCTAAAAATATAATAATCAAGAATGCTTTAAAAGAGTAATAAGAATTCTCCATTATGTTCGAAATTCGAAGGGCGTTCTGTGTAACGCGTTTATAATATATTTTAATATAATATATATTATTTTATAATATATTATAAAGTAACCCTTTTAAAATATTAAATTTTAACAAGAGCTTGATTAAAACAAAACAGTCAAAAATAAACATTGAAAAAAGTCTTCGTCCTGTCTAAAAATATAATAAGCAAGAAGGCTTTGAAAGAGTAATACAAATTCTCCATTATGTTCAAAATTCGAAGGACGTTCTGTGTAACTTTTTTTAATATATTTTTCATATAATATATATTATTTTATAATATGTAATATTTCAGAAAAGTAACCCTTTTTAAAATATTAAATTTTCACCAGAGCTTGATTAAAACTAAACAGAAGTCAAAAAATAAACATTGGAAAAGAGTAAACATTGACAAAAGGTTTCTCTCTATCTAAAAATATAATACGCAAGATTGCTTTAAAAGAGCAATGTGAATTATCCATTATGTTCGAAATTCGAAGGGCTTTCTGTGTAACGTTTTTATAATATATTTTTAATATATTATACATAATTTTATTCATACATTATATTTTAGAAAAGTAACCCTTTTAAAATATTAAATTTTCACCAGAGCTTGATTAAAACAAAACGAAGTAAAAAAATATACATTGGAAAAGAGTCTACTTCCTGTCTAATAATATAATAAGCAAGAATGCTTTAAAAGAGTAATACGAATTCCCCATTATGTTCAAAGTTCGAAGGACGTTCTGTGTAACGTTTTGTAATATATTTTTCATATAATATATATTATTTTATAATACATCATATTTTAGAAAATTAACCGTTTTAAAATATTAAATTTTCAACAGAGCTTAATTACAACAAAACATAAGTAAAAAAATAAACTTTGAAAAAGTCTCCATCTTGTCTAAAAATATTATAAGCAAGAATGCTTTAAAAGAGTAATAAGAATTCTCCATTATATTCGAAATTCGTAGGACGTTCTGTGTAACGTTTTTTAATACACTTTTTATATAATATATATTATTTTATAATACATTATATTTTAGAAAAGTAACCTTTATAAAATATTAAATTTTCACCAGAGCTTGATTAAAACAAAACAGAAGTCAAAAAATAAACATTGACAAAAGGTTTCTCGCTATCTAAAAATATAATACGCAAGAATGCTTTAAAAGAGCAATAAGAATTCTCCATTATGTTCGAAATTCGAAGGGATTTCTGTGTAACGTTTTTATAATATATTTTTAATATATTATATATAATTTTATAATACATTCTATTTTAGAAAAGTAACCTTTATAAAATATTAAATTTTCACCAGAGGTTGATTACAACAAATTGAAGTAAAAAAATATACACTGGAAAAAAGTCTACTTTCTGTCTAATAATATAATAAGCAAGAATGCTTTAATAGAGTAATACAAATTCTAAATTATGTTCAAAATTCGAAGTTCGTTTTGTGTAATTTTTTATAATATATTTTTAATATATTATATATTATTTTATAATATATTATATATTATTTTAGAATACATTATATTTCAGAAAAGTAACCTCTTTAAAATATTAAATTTTCCCCAGAGCTTGATTAACCCTTTTAAAGTCACGTATATAAATTTTTTGGAATTTAATGAAATTAGTTTATAAATATTATCTATTAGTCTTATAAATGCAAAATTTTTTAAACTTTTTTAATTCTTAGAGGGCTGGCCTTAGAGGATACCATAGGAGGGATTGGGGAGGGTTAACTGACAAAAACACCCCCGTGCACAGCTTTAACACAATCATTTTTAAAATTTTAATTATATTGTAAGAACAAAAAATAAGTTTTCTTAAAAACGAAACAGTTCAACAATTTATAAGTGAGTATCATAAGTAAAAAAAAAAATCGAATTACTAACATATTAAGTTACAGCAAGTATAAATACATATATTTCAGAAGAAAAAATAAATTAAATGCTGTACTATCATCTATTGTAAGTTTTAAATATTAAAAACATAAAAAAATCGATAAAAAACAGTCATGTATCTCCAAAAATTAGAGAAAAAAATGTTTAACTACAGGTTTCGCTGCGAAACCACTGTCCGGTAAAGGGTTAAAACAAAATAGAAGTCAAAACATAAACATTGAAAAAAATCTTATCTCTGTTTAAAAATATGATAAGCAATATTAAAAGGGTAATAAGAATTCTCCATTATGTTCGAAATTTGAAGAGCGTTCTGTGTAACATTTTTATAAAACGTTTTTAATATATTATATAGTATTTTATAATATATTATATTTTAGAAAAGTAACACTTTTAAAATAATAGATTTTTACCAGAGCTTTATTACAACAAAACAGAAATAAAAAAATAAACATTGAAAAAAGTCTCCTTCCAGTCTAAAAATATAATACGCAAGAATTCTTTAAAAGAGAATTTAATAAGAATTCTCCATTATGTTCAAAATTCGAAGGGCGTTCTGTGTAACGTTTTTATAATATATTTTTAGTATACTATATAATATATTTTAGAAAAGTAACCCTTTTAAAATATAAAATTTTCACCAGATCTTGATTACAACAAAATAGAAGTCAAAAAATAAACTTTGAAAAAGTCTCCATCTTGTCTAAAAATATTATAAGCAAGAATGCTTTAAAAGAGTAATAAGAATTCTCCATTATGTTCGAAAATCGAAGGACATTCTGTGTAACGTTTTTTAATATATTTTTATATACTATACATTATTTTATAATATATAATATTTTAGAAAAGTAACCCATTTAAAATATTAAATTTTCCCCAGAGCTTGATTAAAACAAAACAGAAGTCAAAAAATAAACATTGACAAAAGGTTTCTCTCTATCTAAAAATATAATACGCAAGAATGCTTTAAAAGAGCAATAATATTTCTCCATTATGTTCGAAATCTGAAGGGCTTTCTCTGTAACGTTTTTATAATATAATTTTATTATACTATATATTATTTTATAATATATTATATTTTTGAAAAGTAACCCATTTAAAATATTAAATTTTTACCAGAGCTTGATTAAAACAAAACAGTCAAAAATAAACATTGAAAAAAGTCGTCGTTCTGTCTAAAAATGTAATAAGCAAGAATGCTTTAAAAGAATAATAAGAATTCTCCATTCTGTTCAATATTCGAAGGGCGTTCTGTGTAACGTTTTTATAATATATATTTTAATATATTATATATTATTTTATAATATATTATATTTTAGAAAAGTAACCCTTTTAAAATATTAAATTTTCACCAGAGCTGGATTACAACAAAACAGAAGTCAAAAAATAAACTTTGAAAAAGTCTCCTTCCTGTCTAAAAATATAATAAGCAAGAATGCTTTAAAAGAGTAATAAGAATTCTCCATTATGTTCGAAATTCGAAGGGCGTTCCGTGTAACGTTTTTATAATGCAAGCCATCAAGAAAAGTGCTATTAAAGTAATGCACAATGTTTAAAAACAAACTATCTAAAGCTTATCACCTATGCAATCTGTGCGGGCGTATTACAGTTCGTAAGATATTACAGGTTTCAGCTTCGAAGAAATATATTTCTCGAACAGAGATACTTAAAAATTTTGTTTGAAAACTAATAACTGCACACGTTTCCCCGAGCATTAATATCAATAAAGAAAGGTGATATGCATTGATTTTTTCATCATCAGAAGAAGCGAATAATCTGGTTGGTGTTTCGTAAAAACTACGTGGCGTTCGAGAAAGAAATATTCTCGATTACTTTTATTGATAAGGCAGAATTTTTTTTTCTGCTGTCATCAATTTAAAAGTTATGTTTGAGAATTCAGTTACTACGTAATGCGTAGCAGCTATAAATACAGTAATCAATGCGAACTAAAAAAACTCTTTATTTTAACTCAGAACTCAAACAAATTACAATTAAAACTAAAACTTTATTTAGCAATATTTTTGAATTAAAGTATCTTCTTGAATTGATCTTAATTTAAGAAGAAATTTTCAATTCTTTTGCTCATTAAAGTGATAGGAATGTTACATACATCCATACATACACACATACATACATTACATACATACATACCATTACATACATACATACATATACATACATACATACATACATACATTACATACATTACATACATTACATACATTACATACATACATACATTACATACATACATACATACATATGCGTATCTTTATCCTCTAGTCATTCATTAGGTTCTTTCATTAGAGTTAGATTTAGATTTAGATTTAGGGTGGGGCGGCCCACAAGGGCACCAGCACTGCGGCCCAAGACCTATTGTACTGAAGTTCATTAGAGTTAAGTTAGTACTTAAGAAGCATTGAAATTATTGTAAAACGATACACTATATTAAGTTTATAAATAGATGTAATTTATGATAATATGAAATATTTTTAAAGAGAAAATGTATATAGATTTGCTTGCTACATTCATTCGAACGACTCTAATTTTAAATTAAAATTTATGAGCGCTCATACGTTTCATCTTCTCCTTTTAAACAGCAAGACTGGAATTTTTTAATCTTCTCATTGTAAATTTTAATAGTGTATTTTCATACATGTGAAGAAAAACTATCCATTGAGAAATAGTAGTAATAAATATATGGAAATTGTGATAAAAGTGTTTAAAATTATTTACAAATTTTTTTCCTGGTTTTTGTTAAGTAAACCATTCTATAGAGAATATTTCTATTTTATGTTGGTTTTGGAATCTCATGGACTAAGTAGGATACTTAACTGGTACTAAAGTTTTATAATTTTGAATATTAGCAAAATTTATAACTAGAATTATTTAATCACACAACGTACTCATAGGTTTTAAAGTTACTTTTATTTAAAGTTACATTATGTACTTTATAACGTACGATAATTCAAACAATAGTATAAAAATAATTTTAAGCCAATTTGGTGAATAAACATTTTTAGTTGTTTCCATAATTCTAAAATTCATATATAGTTGCATTCCGAGATAATATATATTTGAATATCCATTAGAGAGGCACTACATATTAAGACAAAAAAATATTTCAAACACAGTAAAATTAATTCGACATTTGGGATATTCCATATACTATGTAACACTTTTATCAATAATTTAGATAGAATTGTCTTCACCCTTTTGTCACAAAGTGTCATAATTCAACAACCCCTCCGCCTTTGTTTCTTTTAACAAAATATTACATAAATATATATTTGCGATTCAAACACAAAACACTATTATATTATTTTTAAATTTAAAATATATTTTTAATGACAGCAGTAAACAGAACTGCATTAACGTTTCATGCATTTATTTTGCATCAAATAACACTAAAGGTTCACAAAAGAAGCAAAATAAATATCAAGAAGAAATAAAACATTAATATAAAAGACCAATTAAAAACAGCTCTAATTTAGAACTTTCATTGCAATATAATATATTTTAGCTTTAAATCTTATCCTGTGTTGATGGGCACAAGTATTTCATTAAATAGAATTTAATTTCTTTAGTTACACCAATTATATAAAGATTTATAAAAATATGTATGCAATCATATAAATAAAAATGAATTGGAATTACTCACTGTTAACTACACGTCGATTGAAATTTGCATGGGCCTAAATTAAGAAAAATGCCTTTAAATTTTAAAGATTTGAAAATAGCATCTATAAATTGAAACTGCTGATTTAACCCACGAGGTCGTTCAATTGGGCTTTTGAGACCCGATCGTTATAAAAAAAATTTCATGCAAAATCATCCAATAGGAATTAAGTTTCTAGATTTTCAGTAGTTGTTTTGATAGTTCTTATAGACACCAATAATGAGCATTTACACAAATTTTTCTGATATATTTTCTCATTATGAGATTCTTTTAATTTATTCGGGCTGCAGAGACCCGATGCACGAGCATACACTTTTGCATTTTTATTTAATGTTTGTGGTCGGAGGAGAGAAGCTGTTAAAAATACATCATTATTTGATTAAAATAATGAAATATAAAAATGATTTAATTTTTAACTTGTTTGTGTGTCTTATGTTTGAGCATTCCGAATGCTAATAAAATACCTACCTTTGAAAATACTTTTAAAAATTAATATTTCAATAATCTGAAATATATTTCAAACATATTATAAACTATTTATGATAATAAAATTTTTCTCTTCATCATCGAAAGCAATTATATTATTATTAGAAATAACAGGGTCTCAAAGGCCCGGCAAGCTCTTTCTTATAACTGGGGTTGCAAACGTCATCGGCATTTCTATTTGAACCTAAATATGTAATATCACACTTCTTGTTACTCCCATCGCTCCCCTTGTCCTAAAGTATAACTTTACGAACATCTTTCCCTTAAGAGTAGTTCCATTTGTGGGCGGCCCCTGTACATTCAATTAAGAGACCTTAACCCATTTCCAGCTGAGTCACTTATGCAGAATTTATATTGAGGAATATCTTCTAATTTCTTATGGTCTCAATATGTATAAATTTAAACAACTTATTAGAACTTGTTCTCGTTAGTTATTGGCTGACATTTTACATATCATAGGTGTTATTTATACAAAAAACAGAAAGTACTTTGTGATACGTGAATTATTATGCATTAGATGCAGACATAGTTCCTTAAAGATAGGCTTTAGAAAAAATTATGTTACTTCTCATGATTTCAATTGGTATATTTATATAATAAGTAAACTTGTTTGCTAGCTTTAAAAAAAACTATGAAATCTAGAACTAACTGACATATTATAAAACATTCTCGAAAATTTGGGAATTATTTATACTACTTTCCTTTATCTTTGGTTAAAAATACAGTTCGATCCAAGAAAACTTAAAAGTTCTGCAAATTACTTTTCAACTATCTTTTAAAAAACAGAATCTAGGCTTAAATTTATGATTTATGAGTATATCTAGGAATTAATTTATGACGGACATGTTTCTTATATATAATTATTAGTTACATATGATTCCTTAATAATACTTAGTGTATTAAATATTTTATAATACATTTCATTTTTAATGAATTAGACGTATAAAGGATTAATTTTTAAAAACTAGTTTAACTAATGAAATGGGTTTAATTTAAAACCATGAGTCTGCTGAAGTTTGACATTTCTTATTACGAAAGAATATCTTAATATATTAATAAACAAAATTGTTTATTATTAAAATAGGAATTTCACATAGATGGTAAACTTGAGCAATCAAAATAAAAAAACGTATAAAATAAATTAAAAAAAAAGTATTTTTTCCTTCTTTACATGGTTTTGTTTAACATTTAAAAAACGTTATAATTTAATGAATTGCACTTAAAAAGAAATAATTTTTTAAACAATTTGAAGTAATGTAAAAAAATTAGTTGAAAAGTATGTGTCTAATGCAGTCTAACATTTCCTACTACTAATAAAATACCCCCATGTTTTAATAAAATATTTTGATACCATTGCCAATAAACTTGATTAAAAAATATAATATATTGAATAAATTAAAATATTGCGATTTTTAGTTTTTTAAAATAGTTCAGTGTAATATTTAAAAAAAGTTATTATTTAAGGAAATAAAAGAAATTACTTTTAAACACTTACAAAAATTACTTTTTAAACACGTTTAAATGATGTAATAAATTTAGTTGAAAAATATGAGTATAAGTTAGTCCAGCTTTTCCCACTACTAATAAAATCTCCTTACAAATTAATAAAATATTTTAATATTTTACTAATACCTGTGACCATAAAAGCATAAATCATATAGAATTAATTTCAAAAATGTGATTCTTCTTTTAGTAGTTCAGTATTTTATTTAACACCCATTATTTTTTAATGAATTGCTCTTAAAAAGAAATGACTTTCAAACATGTTGAAGTGATGTAGAAAATTTAGTTCAAAAACATGTATACACAAAAGTCCAACTTTTCCTACTGATAAAATCTCCTAATATATTAATAAAATATTTTGATGCCTTTACCAATAACCTTGATTAAAAAAAACATAAAACATATTGAATAAATTTAAAAACTTGCGAATTTCCCTTCCTTAAATAGTTCGGTATCAGGTTTGACAAACGTAAAATTGTTTAATTAATTTATTACTTCCACGCATTTTGTCTGTTTTGTCCGTGCGTAATAATTGCATTATCTGGATCGTAACATAAAGTAAATATTGAGACAATCGTGTTTAACTTGCGCCAAAGTAAAAGCAAGCAGAACGAATAATATTGCATCAGAAAGTTAGTGGGATTAATCGTAGGAATAAATGATCCGAAAATGACTTCTGAATAGAGTTAATGAAGATAATTTAGAATTTAGAAAAAGTCTGCAGGATTAGAAAATATTCGCTATTTGACTTAAAGTATTAACTTTGAACTGCCTTTATCAAATGAAGCAATTTATGTAGAAATCAGGGCTTCGAATCGGAAAAAAACCTTTAATTTGGTCGGAACAAAAACCGGTACTGATTTGAAAAAAATCGGTTTATACCGGTTCAATATATTTTAATGTTACTTTAACTGTATCTTAATGTTAATGCACTTATCATATGTTACTATAACCAACTTATCAATATTTTCTAATCCAACACCAGACACATAATTATCCTAATTACATGGCCATTGCTACTCAATTTCCTGTTTTTAAGAGGATGTTCACTAGTTCTTTTCTGTTTAAGTTACACATGAATCTACTTGTACAGTACAGATTAATTAAGTTTAATGTTCAGTTGTCAAATGCGATTTTGATTATGGATAACAATGCCAATTTTCGCCGTTCTCTGCTCACCCGTCATATTGAACAGTAATTCTATGAATTCACATAGTGTACCAATTAAAAAAATAATAAAATCTCTTTATAGTACTAAATGCAAAAATGTTTTAATCTTAAAAATAGATATGAAATATTTATTTGTATATTTGTACATTCTTAAAGATGAAAATGATTCTTTTAAGGTTTTCCGGAAAAGAAAATTTTCGTTTGAAACAAAATTCTGTGTATGATTGCCCAAAATTTTCGTTATTACAATGTATGTTTTACTCCATACGCTCTTTGGAACCAAAGTTTGCGGGTTTGAATTGCGATGTTGACATGGATGTTCGTAGGCGTTCCAAATCAGCTTTAAGCACTAGGTCAAGGTTTTATTAGCCCTCTTGAGCAAAACAGTACACCATAGCTCTCCAATCCAAACGAAGTTAAAAAAGTAAAGCATTAAAACACTATTGGAAATTTGTCAGAAAAACTCACATTTTATGTAAAAGTAACTGTTTTAAAAGAGATGTAAAAGAAATAAATAAAAGGAATACGTAAAACATAGGAAAGAAATATGTATAATATATCAGTTCTTATCAGAAACTAAACTTTATTGAATATAAAATTTTATTTTAATTTTTAATAATATTTTTAATCTTGTTTTATTAATCATCTTGTAATCTTTATGGTATACTATACAATTTGAAAAAAAAACAAATGTTTTTAAAAGAAAGTTGTTAAGTTATAAAGGATTAGTATAAACTTCAAGAAAGTGAATTTTAATTACTGATGTTTATGAATATATATTAAACCTCTTTCGATATCTTTGTTTTTCAATATCTAGCTTGAAGGATATAATTGAAGTATTTATTCTTTTGATTTATAGGTTTTCAATATATATCTAAGAATTTAAAAATAGATATTTAATATTTACTTGTGTATTTGTACATTCCTAAAGATAAAAATAAATGATTTTTTAAGGTTTTCCGAAAAAGAGTAATTCAATTTAAAACCCAAAATTCTGTATATGATTACCTAATTTTTTCGCTATTACAGTGCATCTTTTCCCATACGGTTTTCGATACCGAATTTCGGGGGTTTGAACCACGCTAGTGACATTGATGTTCGTAGCCGTTCCAAATCGGCTTTAATCAGTAGTTCCCGGTTTTATAGGCTCTCTTGAGCAAAAAAGTACTACGTACCGATCCAATCCAAGCCAAGTTAAAAAAGGAAAGAATAAAACAGCACTAGGAATTTTATCAGAAAAACTCACACTTTATGTGTTTCTCGTTGAAAATTTTTTCCTAAAATTTTACAACGAGAAATAAGAAAGAAAAGTGAAAATGAAATAAATAAAAGGAATACGAAAGAAATATGTATCGTTTCTTTTCAGAAAATAAACTTTATTAAACATAAAATTTTATTTTAATTTTAAATAATATCTTTATTTTTATTTTTTAATAATCTAATAATCTTTATGGTATTCTGAACAGTTTGAAAAAAAATGGTTTTTAATTCAAGTTGTTGAGTCATAATGGTATAATATGAACTTCAAGAACGTGAATTTTAATTACTGATGTGTAGGAATATATTAAACCTCTTTCGATATCTTTGTTTTCCAATATCTAGAATGAAGGATATATTTGCAGCATTTATTCTTTTGATTACTCGGTTTTCAATATATATCTAAGATTTAAAAAGACGATATTTAATATTTACTTGTATATTTGCACATTATTAAAGATAAAAATAAACGATTTTTTAAAGTTTTCTGGAAAAGAGCATTTTTGTTTGAAACCAAAAATTCTGTATATGATTACCAAATTTTTTTTTCTATTACAGTGCATCGTTTACTCCATAAGCTCTTTGGTAACGAAGTTCGGGGGTTTGTATCGCGCTGGTGACATGGAATTTCGTAGCCGTTCTAAATCGGCTTTAATCAATAGGTCCCGGTTTTATTAGCCCTCTTGAACAAAACAGTATGCCGTATCGCTCTAATCCAAGTCAAGTTAAATAAGTAAAGCATAGATGCACCAATAGGAAATTTATCTGAAAAATTCAAACTTTATGGAAATGGAAATTTTTTGCCAAAAATAGAATAGAGAAAAAAAGAAAGAAAAAGAAATAAATAAAATAAATAAAATATAGGAAAGAAATATGCATCGTTTCTTTTCAGAAAATAAGCTTTAATAAATGTAAAATTTTATTTTAATTTTTCATATTTTTGATCTTATTTTTTAATAATATTGTAATCTTTATGTTATACTGAACAATTTGAAAAAAATGTTTTTAATTCACAAATCAGTTATAAAGGATTAATAGGAAATTTTAGAAAGTCAATTTTTATTTCTGATATTTATGAATATATAGCTTTCGATATACAGCTATTTTCGAATATACAGCTTTCGATAACTTTGTTTTCCAATATCTAGCATGAATGATATATCTGCAGTATTTATTCTTTTGATTTATAGGTTTTCAATATATATCTAAGAATTTAAAAATAGATATTTAATATTTACTTGTGTATTTGTACATTCCTAAAGATAAAAATAAATGATTTTTTAAGGTTTTCCGAAAAAGAGTAATTCAATTTAAAACCCAAAATTCTGTATATGATTACCTAATTTTTTCGCTATTACAGTGCATCTTTTCCCATACGGTTTTCGATACCGAATTTCGGGGGTTTGAACCACGCTAGTGACATTGATGTTCGTAGCCGTTCCAAATCAGCTTTAATCAGTAGTTCCCGGTTTTAAAGGCCCTCTTGTGCAAAATAGTACTACGCATCGATCCAATCCAAGTTAAAACAGTAAAGAATAGAAACACCAATAGGAATTTTATCAGAAAAACTAACACTTTATGTAAAAGTAAATTTTTCGCTAAAATTTACAATGAGAAATTAGAAAGAAAAAGAAAAAAATAAATAAAATGAATATGTAAAATGTAGAAAAAAAATATGTATCATTTCTTATGAGAAAATAAACATTATTAAATATAAAATTTAATTTTAATTTTTAATACCTTTAAATTTATTTTTTAATAATCTTGTAACCTTTATAGTATACTGAACAATTTAAAAAAAATGGTTTGTAATTCAAAGTTGTTAAGTTATAAAGGATTAGTATAAACTTCAAGAAAGTGAATTTTAATTACTGATGTTTATGAATATATATTAAACCTCTTTCGATATCTTTGTTTTTCAATATCTAGCTTGAAGGATTATATTTGCAGTATTTATTCTTTTGATTTCTAGGTTTTCAATATATCTAAGATTTTAAAAATGTTCTAAAGATTTTCTTCTCTTTATAAAAGTATTAGAAAC
>CM063510.1:126121714-126131714 GCA_032207245.1 Pardosa pseudoannulata
TAGAGGGTTAAATAATTCATAATAGTTGTTTCATTTTTATTCTTTATTGTCTGTGGTTTCTGTTCTAATTGTTTGTATTTCAAAAAGTAGTTTTTATTATTCAAGGCCAGGAAAAGTTGGCTGTGAGTTTGGTATTATGTGTCTTTTAATCCTGTTCATTTAATCTGTATTTTATTCATATTCATTTGGAAAACATATATTGAACATAATTCTTAATTCATTTTGTATGCTGTGAATTCAGTTTGATGTGTTCCATAATTAAAAGAAAGTTGTTTTCCACAACAGACATCTGTTTTCATCCATAGTTTCGGTTTCTACAGATCCTTCATAGCAAATCACAAGGATAACAGAAGGTAAACAATTAAACAGAAAGAACAGAAGGAACCTTATTCAATTGTTGGTTTTCATTACTGCTGGACATTTCAATTAATTAATTGACCTAAAACCAAAATTGAAGATTTGTGTTTCATTCAAAGTAAAATACTTTCTATTCATTACAGTATATTTTGTACTTTGGTTTATGCTCTACTTTATTTCGTGATCCAGGAGATTCTGCAACTTTCTTTAGTTTATCACATAAATGCTCTGGACGTTTCTTTATTATCCCCAGAAAAATATTCTGGAATACTCGCCATATCTCTACGCTACATGGTAAAACTTTCACTACCTTCCTAGTAAAACAGCCCAAGGATTTATACTTATTTTATCAGAAAATATCTTTATGTTAATATAATTTCCAAAAAACCTAGAAAGTGAACATTTTTCATTCAATGAATAATTTTTGATGAAATTTGAGTCTCTTTTATGAATGTGATTTATCTATTAGTATCATTACTTTCAAAATCTTTGTTTTGGAGGCACCTTGATCCTTTGTAAAATGACAGGTTCCCTATTCCAAAGACTCCATTAACCATTACAATTTAAGCATGGCTTTCCTCTCAAATTATAAAGCTTTTTTAAAAGTGTATAGAAATTTATTTTATGGGATCAGTACATTTTCATTTTATAACAAATATTTATGTCTTATATGTGATATTGTAACATTACTAGGTGAGTATTAGGCAATGTTTGTTATTCTTTTTACTTAAAATTAAAGTTCGCTCATTCACATAACCGAAGTTAATTCATTTATATGAAATGTATGCAGCTTCTTTCATCCTGAAATAACTTGGGTAAATATACCTGCATCAAAGTTGATCAAATGTAAATGAAATGTTATAAATTATTATAAATATTGTAATTATTTAATCTGTATATTGTCATACATAACAGATTTTTCTGTTAAAATTAGTTTTTTTCTGTGAAAAATATAGTATTAACTGGAACACCAGCTAACAATTTTTCAGTGCACACACGAGAAAGAAAATGTCATAAAAATAAATAAAATATATTAATTATATATTTAACGCTTAATACAAGTCTATTCGAATAACATATGAATTTAAGGCATATTTTTATTATTTTTAAAGATTATATGACCCATTAAAATATTGGAAGAAGATTAAGAAATCTCAGACAGCATTATAAATGGAAAATATTTCCTGTTATTTATTATTAATCATTATGCCAGTTACAAATTATGTTAATTATAAATAAGTCAAAAATAATTGGGAATAAAAAATTATATTTAGCACTTTATACAAGTCTACATGAATAAGACATAGATTTAAGTCATATTTCTATAATTCTTAAAAAGTATGTGTATATATTCCATTAAAATTTTACTAACTATTGGTAGAAGGTGTAGAAATAGCAGACAGTATTATACATGGAAAGTGCTTCCTCTTATCAAATTTTAAATCTTATGTCAGCTACAAATTATGTCAATTATAAATAAGTCAAAAATAATTGGGGATTAAAAATTAGGCACATTGGTTTCTTTTAAATGTAGTAATAAATAAAAGGCTAATTTTAACATGCAATTATTAAACAATGAAAAATATTTCTTTTTTTAGTTAGCATGTCTGATATAGAGAAAATTGAAAAGTACCGTTAATATTTAAGATTAATATTTAAACAGTACGCGCGTCGCATTAAAAACATAATATTTTAGCAAAATATATTAAAAAATAAAGTAAAGAATAAACATAATATAATTTCCCACGGTATATGCAAAAAAGTCAGTGATATTCTTACTTTAAAAGATAACACAGACTTATTTTTCCTCTTAATTTCTGATTATCTCAAAGGTTTATATTTTTTTTCTGTTTACTTTCCTACATTTTTGTTTTCTAGAATTAACTTGCGTTGATTATATTTCCGAGAAAAGAATAGCGCTTGGGATTTACTGTCGCATAAATATTTAGTATAAACCTACCTGATAAAATAATTAAATTAAAAATAAATTTTCTGCTCTTGGATTTTTCGCCTTCTTTTATCTTCTCTAATTATGCTTCATACCACAAACTACTTCTTTTGCCGTACGAAGCAAGATTGTTTCTTTTTTTCAAGAGAGGATCAGTTTTTCTTGTAGATAATATCTCCTGGGATTCAATATACGATTTTGAAATTTTAAGCACAATGGATTTATGAAATACCTTAGAAGTATTGAGAGAAAACAGATACTAGGTTTAAATGTTAATTCTGATGCAATAGAAAATCACAGCACTTTTTTGGCTATCATTTAAAATTCGTAAAAGTCATTGGGATTAAATAGACAGCAAAATTGTACATCCAATTTATATTTTATATAGAGGAAGGGTATTAATATTAATTTCGAAGTAAATTAATTTTATAAAAATCTGAAGATTAAATGAGAAATGTTTAATAGGTAGTGATTTATTTTCTTAATTTACGATTTATAAGTGACTAAAAAGTAGATTTTCTTTAATTTGTTTCAAAACTATATGCATTTTAGAGCTATTAATTACAGTTAATATATAAAAAATCTTCTAAGTGTTTCAGTCGGAATTTTATAAATAAGTTAAATTAATATTTTTTTATTATTAAATGCTAACTAAATGAAACTATGGTAGTAAAACTGTTAATGCTTTGCATTTAATATTATGATCTATAACTGGCCTGGTGAAAACTTTGGTTTGCATAACACAGGCACACATATACACACATATATTTATATATATATATACACATGTATGTATGTATGTTTGTGTGTGTGTGTATGCATGTAATATATTTGAAATTACCTAAATATTTGGCTAAATTGCATTCCCTAATTTTAATATTCACTTCAAAATACAAAATTAATCTCCATATCGCCTAAGTTTCCTGAAATTGAATTCACTGAAGTTTCATATTCTCCCAATCGACCTGAAGACAATCTTATGAGTTTTGCTACACGTTGAAAGTTTTGATGTTTCAGAAAATTTTGGCTAAATTAATTCTCTCAAGATTCCAAGGCATTATATTTTGATATATTACATATAGATATATAATATACGTGAGTAATGAATGTCTTTATCCACTACAAACTTAAAATGATATTCATGTTTTATAAATGCGGTCTATGATAGAAAACACCAAATATTGAAAATAAAAATGTTGAGTTTCTTGCAATTATGGAAAGATGTTTTCATTTTTTATCTGACCTTGAAATGAAAATAAAGGGTTTTAGATAACATTTTGCTTCATCGAAGAATCTGAGTTACTCTGTACGACAGGCCAACACGAATTTTGTACACACACATCCTCATCACTTGTTGTGGCAAATTATGAGAACAAAGGATTTCTAAATGGCATAGCTATGGACAGAAGGATTACAATAAAAAAGTTTTACATAGGAAATGAAATGTGTCTTCCATGCCTTAACCACTCTTCCATGTCATATATTTATATACATACATACTTAGTAAATTTTATGCTAAATATATTTTTTAATATTCATGTTTAAACTTCAGGGAAAAAACTTTTCAAAGGGTGCATGTATGTCTATTAAATAATCCCACCATAAATCAATATCGCATCAATAGTCTCACAGAAATTCATTTTTCCATAGAATACCGCAAGTTATATTTTTTATATCTCCCACAAAGCAGATCTGTTATTCGAAAATTACAAAACACCATTTTTAAAGGTCAGTTTTAAACAATGAGCAACCAAAAGCACTACATCATATCTGGGAAGAATATTACTATTAATTCCTAGTATAACATTTTTTCTATTATCAAATTAGTGTTTTTACGTGTTTTACTACTTTTTATCGATTTGTGCAACAACGCCATAAAATCAGAGTCTATTTTCAGAACAGTTTACTAACATGCTTCCCCATTTCAGCTAATGGAAAGCACCTGAATCAGCTTCTTTGAGGGTGCTTCCAGCAGATAGAGAAAGTAAAATCGGCATCATTCCTTGCTAATGCAATTGTGTCGCGATCTAATCTGGTTCGAGGTTATTCCCTACGGTGAATTATCTGAAACATTTACCTAGTTCGATATCGTAAATAGGACAAAAGTGTGTCTGTTTTCTTGCAAGCTTCTGTTTAGAGTGATGTTGCTATTTGCATTCAAGTAAAATTTGCGCTGCTTGGAATTGCGTTTTATAAGATTACTTGATATTCTTTTGAAAGACCAGTTTAAATGTTAGGTATGGATTTTGCCAATTTATGCGTTTCTCAAAGAAATACTGAATAATGAAAATTAGCTATTCATGCTACGAATTTATAGATTTACTTACTTTTTATTTTAAAAAGCAAAATCTATAAATAGGCTCAAGTATATGAATAAGTCCTTCATGCATTTAGATAGAGAAGTATCATTATGATTTTTTGTCGTTAATTCCTAAAGGATAATTAAAACTATCTACTTACACTTCTAGAGAAATAGATAAGTAACTAAAAGTTTTAGCAATCAAACATTTATTCCCCAGATTACTTGATATTCTTTTGAACGATCAGTTTAAAACTTAGATATGGATTTTGACAATTTATATGTTACAAAGAAATACTGAATAAGGATTAATTAAAGAAAATTAGTTATATATGCTATATATTTATAAAATTATTTAGTTTTAATTTAAAAAGTAAAATCTATAAATAGGCTAATCTATAAATATGAATAAATGTTTCATGCATTTAGATAGAGAAGTTATATTAAGATTTTTTGTTTTTAATTCGTAAAGGATAATTAAAACTATCTCCTAATACTGCTAGAGATATAGATAAGTAACTAAACGTTTTAGCAATGAAACATTTATTCCCCAGATTACTTGATATTCTTTTGAACGATCAGTTTAAATCTTAGGTATGGATTTTGCCAATTTATGCTTTTCAAAGAAATACTGAATAAGAATTAGTTAAAGAAAATTAGCTTTCTATGCTATGCATTTATAAATTATTTAGTTTTAATTTAAAAAGCAAAATCTATAAATTGGCTAATCTATAAATATGAATAAATCTGTCATGCATTTAGATAGAGAAGTTATAACTAGAATTTTTTGTTGTTAATTCCTAAAGGATAATCAAAACTATCTACTTACACAGCTTGAGAAATAGATAAGTAATTAAAAGTTTTAGCAATCATACGTTAATTGTTCAGAAAATGAAATTTTAATATGAATATTTATCATACTTTAGAAAACAAAATCTATAAACAGATTGGAATATATGAATAAGTCCTTTCTGCATTTTAGATAGTGAATATATAACAAGAAGTTTTGTTGTTAATTCCTACAGGAGAATTAAAACTATCTACTTATACTGCAAGTGAAATAGATAAGTAATTAAAAACTTTAGCAGTCAAACGCTAATTGTTAAAAAAAATGAGATTTTAACGTAAATATTTATCATACTTTAGAAAAAAATCTATAAACAGGTTCGAGTATATGAAAAAGTCCTTCATGCCTTTAGATAGTGAAGTTATAACAAAAATTTTTGTTGTTAATTCCTACAGGATAATTATAACTATGTACTTACACTGCTCGAGAAATATATAAGAAATTATAAGTTCTAGCAATCAAATGTTAATTTTTCAGAAAACGAAATTTTAATATCAGTATTTATCATACTTTATAGAAAACAAAATCTATAAACACAGTATATGAATAAGTCCTCCATGCATTTAGATAGAGAAGTTATATTAAGATTTCTTGTTGTTAATTCCTAAAGGATAATTAAAACTATCTCCTTTACACTGTTAGAGAAATAGATAAGTAACTAACAGTTTTAGCAATCAAACATTTATTCCTCAGATTACTTAATATTCTTTTGAACGATCAGTTTAAATCTTAGGTATGGATTTTGCCAATTTATACGTTTCAAAGTAATACTGAATAATGATTAATTAAAGAAAATTAGCCATCCATGCTATGATTTTACAAAATTATTTAGTTTTAGTTTAAAAAGCAAAATCTATAAATAGGATAATCTACAAATATGAATAAATCTTTCATGCATTTAGATAGATCATTTATATTAAGGTTTTTTGTTGTTAATTCCTAAAGGATAATTAAATATATCTCCTTACACTTCTAGAGGAATAGATAAGTAACTAAAAGTTTTAGCAATCAAACATATATTCCCCGGATTATTTGATATTCTTTTGAACGATCAGTTTAAATCTTAGGTATGGATTTTGCCAATTTATACGTTTTAAAGAAATACTGAATAAGGATTAGTTAAAGAAAATTAGCTATCCATGTTACACATTTATAAAATTATTTAGTTTTAATTTAAAAAGCAAAATCTATATATAGATAATATATAAATATGGATAAATCTTTCATACATTTAGATAGAGAAGTTAAGATTTTAAGATTCTTAAGATTTTTTTGTTGTTAATTCTTAAAGGATAATTAAAACTATCTCCTAACACTGCTAGAGAAATAGATAAGTAACTGAAAGTTTTAGCAATCCAACATTTATTTTCCAGATTACTTGATTTTATTTTGAACGATCAGTTTAAATCTTAGGTATGGATTTTGCCAATTTATCCGTTTCAAAGAAATACTGAATAATGATTAATTAAAGAAAATTAACTATCCATGCTATGCCTTTATAAAGTTATTTAGTTTTAATTTAAAAAGCAAAATCTATAAATAAGCTAATCTATAAATATGAATAAATCTTTCATGAATTTAGGTAGAGAAATTATAATAAGAATTTTTGCTGTTTATTCCTAAAGGATAATTAAACCTATCTCCTTGACACTGCTAGAGAAATAGATAAATAATTATAAGTAATTAAAAGCAATCAAACGTTTATTGTTCAGAAAATAAAATTTTAAAAAGAATGTTTATCATATCTCTGTCCGATAGAAAAATGATTTTAAAACCTTAAAGTTTATTAAAATAATATAATTTTCAATATAATTAATCTTTGTGAAAGTTTTAAAATTCAAATGTTTTCAAATGATTTACAACTACTCTTTAATTATAATTTAATAGCTGAGCTGAGTAATATTTTTGTTGCAATTTCAAACTGATTATTTTTTAGCAATTCCCCCAGATTCTATAGAATTCTATGGCGTATCGTGCTTTCACCTGGGATTCGATTTCCCGAATAATTCGTAGGTTTATATGTGTTAGATCCTAACTTTCATCATTTATTATTATATCTACAGTCCGAGAATAAAGAAAGTATAAATATTTGTTTTTATCATAAAATTGTATTTTTTATTAAGTTCAATTTAAGTACGCAAAGAAATCTTCTAAATACCACATAAACACATAAATCGTAATAGTTGGCTATCTGTAACAATCAGTTATATAATAAGTGAGGCCTACAAATATCATAGTGTTTATCAAATTGAAATCTAAGATTATGCTTACCGAAATGCATGAATTTAATTCCGTATCCCTTTACTTTGTCAAATAAAAGTTTCATTTGATAGAAATTTCTGATTAATGTAAAGTCTCTTCTCAGAAATCAGTAGAAGAGTCTTTCAGGCAACAAACAAATTTAAACAATTTAACTAAGGAACTACTTTAAAGACATATTAAAGTAAATATCATTACATCTCATTTTAGAGAACAGAGAAAAAGTAAGCTATATATAAATATTACATAATGAAATTACAACGAATGATTTCTTTTTACATGAAATGATTAGTCATTTAACAGAAACTATTCAAGACAATTACGTTCTGTATCTTTATTTTTGTTAGGAATGGAGAAAGAAATTTCTTTATTACAGAAATTGATTCTTCATAGAATACATTAGGTGAGTATGGATATTACTGTATACGTTTTCAAAAGAATTTAATTTTATAAATTAAACACCTTAAAAAATTTATATAGCTATCGATCTGCTATTCTACTTATAATATTTTATGGCAGTTTGAATATTGTTACTGAACATCGAGTTACTAAAATAATTAACTGTTTGAATCGTAGTGTAGAGATAATGTTAACTTTTAAATGAGATAGTCTTTAAACAGAAGAAATTTTTGCTAAAAATAATATTTAAGTAAAGATTTTCATGATGCTATTAAGTTTAAAAATATTTTAAGCTCTGTAAAAATTGTATTAACTATATAATATAAAATAAATATATTACTCTTTAAAAGAGCTGTAAAAATGACAATACAGTAACTAGTGTATAAGTTTTTTTATATTTTTTCTTGTACTTAAAATAATGAGTTTAATACTATAGTTTATACTCTGTAGATTTGTATTATGTGTGCATTTATGTAATGGTTGAATGTAAACAATTATAATTTATAAATAATATTGTTTTAATCCGTTAAATGAATAATAAAACAACTATGTTAGAAATAACTAGTATTCAGGAAAAAAATAAAGAAACTTTTAAATAGCATAAAACTTGATTTGAGGAGAGTGTTTACAGAGTAATATAATGATTACTAAACTAATTTCTTGATTTATTAAATTATAAAATGTTTTATGTACTGTAAACATTAAAGGAGATGTAATACATAAAAATAAAATATTACCTTTAAAAGGTGATTTTAAAATACGTAAGTTTTTTGTACAAAAATATGCTGAAAAAAAAGTAAATTTAATATTACGTAGTAAAGTACTATTCTCACTTTACCGTAAATGTTATACTCAAACAATTATTATGTCAATGAAGCACACAGCATGAAAGATGAACATTAAAAAACTAATAAATTTCTTTCATTCATTACCTCATATTAGCAATTTATTTAAAAAATTCATTTCAAAAATGAAAAAAAAATTATGTATATAAGAGCAGATGTAAAGTACAAAACATGAAAATTTAAGATTTAAAACAGCTGTAAAAACTAACAAAATAAAATTCGTTTGCTGCATAAAATATAGTTTATAATATTTACCTTTTATATACAAAAGTAAGTTAAAGAAAACTAAAGCCAATGTCGTTTAGTTACGCATTACGCTTACTCTCACCTAATTCTTAGATGTAAACAATTATTTTAGCAATAAAATGACCAGCATACTAGAAAACTAAATGAAACTACAAGCTCAGGAATTACTTTCGTTGATTACCTCTTGCTAGCAATTTAGCAAGCAAATTTCAGCTACAAATTTCTCATGCACTTAAGAGGGATGCTCTTTACCTCAACAGGTCATCTTCTTTGGTGTAGTTGAGTGAAATTATATTTATTACCTCTTATTTGTTCTATGCTGTAGAAAGTCGAGATAGAATAAGAACAACGGGACTATCATTTTTCATTTTCTTATATACGCAGTTCTGAGAGACACCTTTGACCTAGGAATGCTTGCAGTAAGTTAATTAACTAATAGTATTTTCTGCTGTTAATACTTACAACTAACTTCGTTGTTACCTTGGAATAATATATTTATTCAATTGTAAATGGTTAAGACATTTGTTTCTTTTAAAATGATTATTTAACAGCAATCATCTATATTTAACAATAAATAAAAAACTAAATAAATACAAAAAATGTTTTATGATTTTATTGATTTATTATTCTATTAAAAATTTTGTGTAAAACATTTAAAAGATATTCACATTAGTTTAAACTGAGCCTAATCCCCTCTCTTTTCAGTTGACTATATATATATGTATATGTACTTGATATATATATATATATATATATATATATATATATATATATATATATATATATATATATATATATAT
>CM063510.1:126134214-126161714 GCA_032207245.1 Pardosa pseudoannulata
ATATTATTAAAATAACTCCGTGCGCAATTCATCTTAATGACTTTCATTTTCACTGATGTCAAAGTCAGTAATGAAATCATCTGTAATTATCAAACAGTCTCCAGAACTATTTACCAATTAAATAACAAACGTGTGGAATCTAGAATCACGTTTGGCTGATGGCGACCCTTGATTTAATGATTATGATATTACACTAATGAATGTTCAGAAAGTTACTTACAGCTCGAACACTTATTCTTGAGAATCCAGGAATGTCTACATAATAATTACATTGATGTGTTCTCAATACTAACGCTGAAAAAAGGTATGAAATGCCGTATTTTTAAAGAAAATAAAACATTTAAATATTTATTCTTAATATAACTTTTTTTTACTCCACAGAATTATTTTCTTGGATCAATCAATCCATTACTCGAAATTGTCATTTGTGTTGAGCAGGCATGGATGACAAATGCGTCATTTGGGATCAATGATATCGAAATCAGAAATCACAGAAAGAGCCTAAACAGCTGTTACTACCATCCGAGACGACATAAAATAATAAAAAGAACACTGAATGATTTCGTCTTTTGTGAAAAAAAATGTATATTTATTCAGCTCGTGGAAATGAGGAAGAGGAAGTAAAAACAAAGATTATAAAAGGGCTTCTATAGAACAGCACTTTTCTACGAATTCTTTTTTAGTCATGTGTCTGACCCAGATATTTATATAACGGCTGCATTTTCTTCTAAAGCTTCTACTTTGCATAGAATTAATTCTTATAATTTAATATACTTTCTATGGCATAAAGAAAGTTTTGGAAGTTTGAATCACAAAAAAAGGATCTATATAAGTATTCTTAAAATAGTAACTTAAAAAAGCACAGCAAACATGTATAAAATTTTTAACATTACAATAACAAAAAAGTAAACAAATAGCTGTTAGGATATAAAAATATTTTTATCTAAATTACTAAATAAGTATTCTTACTTTAGTAACTTGTGAGAGCACAGTGAAACATGTATAAAATATTTAATTCTACTTAGTAAACAAATAACTATTAGTATAAAAGCAAATTTTTCATCTAAATTACTCATCATTTCTTTTGGAAAGTGTTCTAATTATAATACTGTTAGTTCAAAATGACCGATATATATTTAAACCTTTACAATAACATTGAAAATAAAATTACAGTAAAAACATTTTTTTTTATAATACAGTTTTAATTTATGGGAAGTGTGAAATATTTAGAATCACTTTTGGCTGATAAGGACTCTTGATTTATTGAATATGATATTATACCAATGATTGTTTAGAAAGTAACAATATAAACACTTATTTTTTACAAATTAGTAATTCATACTTTTCTCTACATCATAATAACAACCTTGTGTTTACAATAGTAACGCTAAAACAAAAGTAGGAAATGACACATTTTTAAACCCAGACTAGAAAATGTTTATATCTATTATGTTTTTAAAATTTACAATATAAGATTTTTACTTGATTAAACAATCAATTACCTCATTTGGTCATTTGTTTTGCTGAGACATGGATAAGAAATGAGTCATGTGGTATCCGTGATATCGAAATCAAAACTCACAGAAAGAGCCTAAACATCTGTTACTACAATCTGAATGAAAATAAAATAAAAAGAAAACATGAAATTATTTCGCCTTTAGAGAAAAAAATATACATTTATTCAGCTCGTGGAAATGAGGAAGTCAAAACAAAGATAATAAAAGTGCTTCTATTGAACAGCTCTTCTCTACGAATTCTCTTTTTGTGATGTGTCTGACCCAGATATTTATATAACGGCTGCATTTTCTTCTAAAGCTTCTACCATTTATAGAATTAATTCTTATAATTAAATAGAGACTTTCTATGGCATAAAGAAAGAGTTTTTTAAGTTTGAATCACAAAAAAAAGGATCTAAATAAATATTCTTACATTAGTAACTTATAAGAGCACAGTCAAACATGTATAAAATTTTTAATCTTACAATAACAAAAAAGTAAACAAATAGTTATAAGGATATAATAATATTTTTAAATAAATTGCTAAATAAGTATTCTTGCTTTAGTAAGTTGTTAGAGCACAGTCAAACACGAATAAAATATTTAATTCTACATAGTAAACAAATAACTATTAGAATAAAACAAAATTTTTCATCTAAATTACTCACCATTTCTTCTTGAAAGTTTTCTAATTGTAATATTGGGAGTTCAAAATGTCCGATCTCTATTTAAAAGTTTACAGTAACAGTAAAGAAATTACAGTAAAAACATTTTTTTTATAATATAGCTTTAATTTATGGGAAGTATGAAATATTTACAATAATTTTGGGATGATTGGAACCCTTGATTAATTGATTATGATATTACACTAATGAATGTTCAAAAAGTTAATTACAGCGATAACACTTATTCTGGATAAATTAATAATGCATTCTTATGTCTCCAGAATAATTTCATTGCTTTCACAATACTAAAGCTGGAAAAACGTATGAAATGCCGTATTTTTAAAGAAACTGAAAAAGTGAAATATTTATTCTAAATATAACTTTTTTTACCCAATAAAATTATTTTCTTTGATTAAGCAATCCATTACTCAAAATTGTCATTTGTGTTTATCAGGAATGGAGGACAAATACGTCATTTGTGATCAATGATATTGAAATCCGAAATCACAGAAAGAGCCTAAACATCTGTTACTACCATCCGAGACGAAATAGAATAAGAAAAATAACACTGAATGATTTCGTCTTTTGTGAAAAATATATATATATATTTATTCAGCTCGTGGAAATGAGGAAGAAAAAATAAAGAAAATAAACTGACTTCTATACAAAAATTCTTTTTAACCAATTCTCTTTTTGTGATCTGGTAGATCCAGAGATTTAACGGTTGCATTTCTTCTAAATCTTGTACCTTTTATATAATTAATTCTTATAAATGAATAGACATTCTATGCGATAAAAAACTATTTTTAAAGTTTGAAGTACAAAGAAGGGATCTAAATAAGAATTCTTACATTAGTAACTTATGAGAATAATGTCATACATGTAAAAAAAATGTAATTATATATAATAAAAGTGTAAAGAATTTATTATTGTATAGAATTAAATCTTAGAATTGAATGGACTTTCTATGGTATAAAGATGTTGTTCTGGAAATTTGAATCACAAAAATATTATCTAAATAAATATTATTAATTTAGTAACTTATAAGAGCACAGTCAAACTTATTTAAAAATTTTAACTTTACAATAATAAAAGATTAAACAAATAATTATTAGGATATAATAATAATTTTCATCTAAATTACTCACCTTTTGTGTTTTGGAAAGATTGTGAGTGAATTCAAAATGACCGATCTCTATATCAACATTTACAGTAGCAGTAAAAAATACAGTAAGAACATTTTTCCTTATAATATAGCTGTAATTTATAGGAAGTATGATATATTTAGAATCATTCTGGGCTGATGGGGTACCTTTATTTAAAGATATTAGTACACTAATGAATGCTCAGAGAGTTACAGCCCAAAACACTTATTCTTGAGAAACTAAGAATGCGTTCTTATGTCTATATAATAATTACATTGATACGTTTACAATAGTAAAGGTGAAAAAACGTATGAAATGCCATATTTTTAAAGAAATTAAAAAAGTGAAATATTTATTCTAAATATAACTTTTTTTACTCAACAGAATTATTTTCTTCGATCAAGCAATCCATCAGTCGAAATTGTCATTTGTGTTGCGTAGGCATGGATGACAAATGCGTCATTTGGGATCAATGATATCAAAATCAGAAATCACAAAAAGATCGTAAACAGCTGTTACTACAATCTGAAAGGAACTATACGAGTAAAAAAAACACTGAATGATTTCATCTTTTGTGAAAAAAATATATATTTATTCAGCTCGTGGAAATGAGAAGGTAAAAACAAAGAAAATATAAAGGTTTCTATAGAACAGCTCTTTACTGCTAATTCTCTTTTGTGATTTGTCTGATCCAGATACTTATATAAAGGCTGCATTTTCATCAAAAACTTCTACCGTTTATAGAATTAATTATGATAATTAAATAGGAATTCTGTAGTATAATGAAACTGTTTTGGAAGTTTGGATCATAAAAAGGAGTTTTAAATATGTATTCTTACTTTAGTAACTTATGAGAGCGCAGTCAAACATGTATAAAAGTTTTGTTTCTTTATCATAAAAGACTAAATAAATAACTATTAGTATAAAATAGTTTTAAGTAAATTAATCACAATTTGTTTAGGAAAGTGTTCTGATTATAAGATTGGAAGTTCAAAATGGCCAATCTCTATTTAGACATTTACAGTAACAGTAAACAAATTACAGTAAAAACCTTTTTTTTATAACAAATGTTTAATTTAGGGGAAGTATGAAATATTTAGAATCATTTTGTGTTATTGGGGACCCTTGATGTAATGTTTATGATATTACAGTATTGAATGTTCAGAAAGTTACTTACAGCTCAAACACTTATTCTTGAGAAACTAAGAATGCCTCCATAATAATTAAATCGTTGTGTTAACAACAGTAAAGCTAAAAAAACATGAAATGCCGTATTTTTAAAGAAAATAAAAAAGTGAAATATTTATTCGAAATATAACTTTTTTTCTCAATCGAATTATTTTCTTGGATCAAGCAATCAATTACTCGAAATTGTCATTTGTGTTGAGCAGTCACGGATGATAAATGCGTCATTTGGGATCAATGATATCGAAATCAGAAATCACAGAAAGAGCCTAAACAGCTGTTACTACCATTCGAGGCGAAATAAAATAATATAGAATACACTGAATGATTTCGTCTTTTGTGACAAAAATATATAATTATTCAGCACGTAGAAATGAGGAAATAAAAATAAAGAAAACAAAATGACTTCTATAGAACAGCTCTTTTCTACGTATTCTTTTTTTGTGATTAGTCTGATTCAGAGACTTATATAACGGCTGCATATTCTTCTAAAGATTCTACCTTTTATAGAATTATTTCTTACAATTGAATATACGTTCTATAGCATAATGAAACTGTTTTGGAATTTAGAATAACAAAGAAAGCATTTAAATATATGTTCTTACTTTAGTAACTTATAAGAGAACAGCCAAATATGTATAAAAGTTTTGTTCTTACATAATAAAAGACTAAAGAAATAACTATTAGGATAAAATAATATTCTTATGTAAATTACTCACAATTTGTTTAGGAAAGTGTTCTGATTATAAGATTGGGAGTTCAAAATGACCGATCTCTATTTAAACCTTTACAGTAACAGTAAAAAAATTACAGTAATAACATTTTTTTTATAATATACCTTTAATTTAGGGGAAGTATGAAAAATTTAGAATAATTTTGTGCTGATGGGGACCCTTGATTTAATGTTTATGATATTACACTAATGAATGATCAGAAAGTTATTTACAGCTCAATCACTTATTCTTGAGAAACTAATGCGTTCTTATGTCTCAATAATTACTTATATGTGTTCAAAACATAGAAAAAACGATTTCTGAAAAAACGTATAAATTCCGTATTTTTAAAGAAAAAAAAGTGAAATATTTATTCTAAATACAACTTTTTTTTACTCCATAGAATTATTTTGGTGAAACAATCAATCCATTACTCGAAATTGTCATTTGTGTTGAGCAGGCATGGATGACGAATGCGTCATTTGGGATCAATAATATCGAAATCAGAAATCACAAAAAGAGAGTAAACAACTGTTACTACAATTTGAAATTACTAAAGGAGTAAGAAAACACTGAATGATTTCGTCTTTTGTGAAAAAAATATATATTTATTCAGCTCCTGGAAATGAGAAGGTAAAAACAAAGAAAATATAAGGGCTTCTATAGAACAGCTCTTTCCTGCGAATTCTCTTTTTGTGATCTGTGTGATCCAGAGACCTATATAAAGGCTGCATTTTCTTCAAAAGCTTATACCGTATATAGAAATAATTCTTACCGTTAAATAGACATTCTGTAGTATAATGAAACTGTTTTGGAAGTTTGGATCACAAAAAAGAGTTTTAAATATGTATTCTTACTTTAGTAACTTATGAGAGCATAGTCAAACATGTATAAAACTTTTGTTTTTACATAATAAAAGAATAAACAAATAACTTTTAGGATAAAATACTATTTTTCGTGTAAATTACTCACAATTTGTTTAGGAAAGTGTTCTGATTATAAGATTCGGAGTTCTAAATGACCGATCTCTAGTTAAACCTTTAGAGTAACAGTAAACGAATTACAGTAAAAAACTTTTTTTCTAATAAATCTTTAATTTAGGGGAAGTATGAAATATTTAGAATCATTTTGTGGTGTCGGGGACCCTTGATGTAATGTTTATGATATTACAGTATTGAATGTTCAGAAATTTACTTACAGCTCAAACACTTATTCTTGAGAAACTAAGAATGCCTCCATAATAATTACATCGTTGTGTTCACAACAGTAATGCTGAAAAAACATAAGATGCTTTTTTTAAAGAAAATAAAAAAGTGAAATATTTATTCGAAATATAACTTTTTTTGTTATTCAACCAAATTATTTTCTTGGATCAAGCAATCCATTACTCTAAATTGTCATTTGTGTTGAGCATTAATAGATGACAAATGCTTCATTTGGGATCAATGATATCGAAATCAGAAATCACAGAAAGAACTTAAAGAGTTACTACCGTCCTAGACGAAATTAAATAATAAAAAGAACACTGAATGAATTAGTCTTTTGTGAAAAAACTATATATTTATTCAGCTCGTGGAAATGAGGAATTCAAAACAAAGATAATAAAAGGGCTTCTATTGAACAACTCTTTTTTACGAATTCTCTTTTTGTGATCTGCCCGCTTCAGAGAATTATAAAACGGCTGCATTTTCTTCTAAAGCTTCTAGCGTTTATAGAAATAATTCTTGTAATTGAATTGACTTTCTATGGCATAAAGAAACTGTTTTGGAAATTTGAAATATAAACAAAAGATCTAAATATGCACTCTTACTTAGGTAACTTATTAGAGTACAGTGAAACATGTATAAAAGTTTTAATTCTTCGTAACAAAAGAGTAAACTAATATCTATTAGGATAAAATAATATTTTTCATCTAAATTACTCATATTTTCTTTTGGAAAGTGTTCAAATTATAAGATTGGGTGATCGAAATGACCGATCTCTATTATCTTTACAGTAACAGTAAACAAATTTCAGTAAAATTATTTTTATAATATAGGTGTAATTTTTGGAAAGTATGGAATATTTAGAATCATTTTGGGTTGATTTAATGATTATGATATTACACTAATGAATGTTTAGGAAGTAACAGTCTAAACACTTATTTTATTAGAAATTAGTAATCCGTATACTTATGTCTCAATCATAATAACAATTTTGTGTTTACTATAGTAACGCTAATAGAAAAATAGGCAAAGGGATGCTTTTAAACTCAGATGAGAAAACATTTATATCTAACATACTTTTTAACTTACGATATACGATTTTTTACTTGATTAAACAATTTGTTACCTCAATTGGTCATTTGTTTTGCTGAGGTGTGGGTGACAAATGCGTCATTTGGATGAGTGATATCGAAATCAAAAATCACAGACAGAGCTAAACAACTGTTACTACAACCTGACAGGAAGTAAAAGACAATGGAAACTCCGAATGATTTCGTCCTTTTTGAAGAAATATATATTTATTCAGCTCGGGGAAATGAAGAAATAAAAACAAAGAAAATACTAGGGTTTCTATTGGTCAGCTCTTTTTTACGAATTCTCTTTTTGTGATCTGTCCGATCCAGAGAATTATATAACGTCTGCATTTTTTCTAAAGCTGCTAGCGTTTATAGAATTAATTTCTTGCAATTGAATAGACTTTCTGTGGCACAAAAAGACTGTTTTGGAAATTTGAATTACAAAAAAGGGATCTAAATATGCATTAGTATTTAGGTAACTTATTAGAGCACAGTGACACATGTATAAAAGTTTTAATTCTGCGTAACAAAAGAGTAAACTAATAACTATTATGATAAAATAGTATTTTTCATCTAAATTACTCACATTTTATTTTGGAAAGTGTTTTAATTATAACACTGGGTGTTCAAAATGACCGATATTTATTTTAACCTTTGCAGTAACAGTAAACTAATTACAGTAAATTATTTTTTATAATATATCTGTAATTTATGTGAAGTATGAATATTTAGAATCATTTTTTGCTGAAGGGGACCCATGATTTTATGATTATGATATACTAATGAATGCTTAGAAAGTAACAGTCGAAATACTTATTTTTTAGAAATTAGTAATTGGTATTTATGTCTCCATAATAATAACATTCATCAGTTTACAATAGTTAACGCTAGTAGAAAAGCAGGAAATGACAGATTTTTAGAGAAACCTCAGACTAAGAAATATTTATATCAAACATGTTATTTTTTAATTTAATATATAGGATTTTTTACTGCATTGAAACAATCTATTACGTGAATTGGTCATTTGTTTTGCTGCGGCATGGATGATAAATGTGTCATGTAGAATCAGTGATGTCGAAATCATAAATCCCAGATAGAATTTAATCAGCTGTTATTACAATATGAAAGGAACTAAAATAATGAAGAAACAATGAATGATTTCGTCTTTTGTGAAAAAAATATATATTTATTCAGCTCGTAGAAACGAGAAAGAAAAAACAAATAAAATAAAAGGGCTTCTATTGAACAGCTCTTTTCTACGAATTTTCTTTTTGTGATCTGTCTAATCCAGAGACTTATATAACGGATGCATTTTCTCCTAAACCTTCTACCGTTTATAGAATTAATTCTTATAATTGAATAGATTTTCTATGGCATAAAAAACTGTTTTGGAAATTTGAATTGCAAAAAAGGAATCTAAATATGTATTCTAACTTTGGTAACTTATGAGTACAGTCAAACATGTACAAAAGTTTTAATTCTACCTAACAAAAGAGTAAACAAATAACTATTAGGTTAATATTTTTCATCTAATTTACTCACCTTTTCTTTTGGAAAGTGTTATAATTATAATATTGGGAGTTCAAAATGACCGATATCTATTTCAACCTTTACAGTAACAGTAAAAAAAAATACAGTAAAATCATTTTAAATAATACATTTGTAATTTATAGGGAGTATGAAATATTTAGAACCATTTTGGGCTGAAGGGGACTCTTGATTTATTGATTATGATATTATACTAAAGAATGTTTAAAAAGTAATAGTCTAAACACTCATTTTTTAGATATTAATAATCCGTACTTATGTCTCCACCATAAAAACAAACTTGTGTTTACAATAGTAACGCTAAAACAAAAGTAGGAAAAGAACATTTTTAAACTAAGACAAGGAGACATTTATATCTAATATTTTTTTAATTTAAGATATAATATTTTTTACTTGAGTGGAACAATAGATTACGAGAAATGGTCATTTGTTTTGCTGAGACATGGATGACAAATGCGTCATTTGGGATCAATGATTTCGAAGTCCGAAATCACAGAAAGAGCTTAAACAGCTGTTACTACAATCTGAAAGGAACTAAAATAGGAAGAAAACACCGAATGACTTCGTCTTTTGTGGAATAAATATATATTTATTCCGCTTGTGAAAATGAGGAATAAAAAACTTAGGAAGAATAAACAAAGAAATTAAAAGGGCTTCTATAGAACACCTCTTTACTGCGAATTCTCTTTTTTGTGATCTGTCTGATACAGAGACTTATATAACGGCTTCATTTTCTTTTAAATCTTCTACAGTTTATATAATTAATTCTCATAATTTGAATAGACTTTCTATGCCATAAAAAACATTTTTGTAAATTTGAATTATAAAAAAGTGATCTAAATATGTATTCTTTGGTAACTTACGAGAGCATAGTCAGACATGTACAAAAATTTTAATTTTACATAACTAAAAAGTAAACAAATAACTATTAGGACAAAATAATATTTTTCATCTATATAACTCACCTCTTATTTTGGGAAGTGTTCTGATTGTAATATTGGGAGTTCAAAATGAGGGATATCTATTTCAACCTTTACAGTAAAAGTAATTTTTTTTTTAAATACAGTTGCAACTTATGGTAGTATGAAATATTTTAAATTATTTTGGGCTCATGGTACTCCCGATTTATTGATTACGATATTACATTAATGAATGTTTAGAAAGTAACAGTCTAAATTCATATAATTTAGAAATTAGTAATGCGTACTTATTTTTACATCATAATAACAACTTTGTGTTTATAATAGTAATGCTAAAACAAAAGTAGGAAAAGCGTATTTTTAAACTAAGTCGAGGAAACATTTATATCTAATACATTTTTTTAATTTGCAATATAGGATTTTTTTACTTGTCTGAAACAATTGATTACGTGAAATGGTCATTTATTTTTCTGAGGCAGGGATGACAAATGCGTCATTTGGGATCAATGATATCGAAGTCAGAAATCACAGAAAGAGCCTAAGCAGCTGTTACTACAATCTGAAAGGAACTAAAATAATAAGAAAACACCGAATGACTTCGTCTTTTGTGAAATAAATATATATTTATTCAGCTCGTGGAAATGAGAAAGAAAAAACAAAGAAAATAAAAGGGCTTCTATAGAACAGCTTTTTAATCCGAATTATTTTTTTTTGCGATATGTATTATCCAAAAACTTATATAACGGCTGTTATTTCTTCTAAATCTTCTTTCATTTATAGAATTTATTCTTATGCTTGGAAAGACTTTCTATGGCTGAGAGAATATATCTTGGGAATTCGAATAACAAAAGAAGGTATCTAAATTAGTATTATTAATTTAGTAATTTATTAGAGCACATGCAAACGTGTAAAAAAGTTTTAATTCTACAATAATAAAAGAGTAAATGATTAACTGCTAGGATAAAATTACATTTATCATATAAATTACTCACCATTTCTTTTGAAAAGTGTTCTAATTTTAAGATTGGGAATTCAATACGTCAGATCTCTATTTAAACCTTTATAGTAACAGTAAATAAATAATTTATTAAAAATATTTTATTTATAATATAGTTGTAATTTACGCAAACTACGAAATGTTTAGAATCCTTTTTTGGTAGATGGGGACTGTATTTAACGAGTATGATATTACTTTAATGAATGTTCAGAAAGTTAAAGTCCAAACACTTATTCTTGTGAAATTAGTAATTGGTACTTATGCCTCCATCATAATAACACCCTTTCGTTTACTATAGTAACGCTGGTAGAAAAGAAGAAAATGGCACATTCTTAAATAAAATTCAGACGGGGAAATATTTATATAAAAAAAAAATTTTAATATCATCATCAGATTTTTTACTTGACTGAAAAAATCAATTACGTGAAATGCTCATTTGTGTTGCAGAGGCATGGATGACAAATGCGTCATTTGGGATCAATGATATTGAAAACAGAAATCACAGAAAGAGCCTAAACAGTTGTTATTACAATCTAAATGGAATTAAAATAATAAAGAAAACACCGAATGATATCCTCTTTTGTGAAACAAATATATATTTATTTCTCTTGTAGAAATGAGGAAGAAAAATCAAAGAAAATAAAAGGACTTCTATGGAACATCTCTTTACTAAGAATTCTCTTTTTTGTGATGTCTCTGATCCAGAAACTTATATACGGGCTGCATTTTCTTTCAATCTTCTACTGTTTATAGAATTCATTCTTTCACATGTATAGACTCTCTATGGCAGAAAGAAAACATCTTGGATGTTTGAGTCGTCAAATAAAAAGAAATCTACATTAGAATTTTTACTTTCGTAACTTATGAGAGAACAAACATGTATAAAAATAATAAGTGTGTAATAAAATAAAACTAAACATATAATTATTAGGATAAAGTAAGGTGTTTAACATTAATTACTCAGTACTACTTTTTCAACAGTTTTCGAAAGTTAAGATTTTGATTTCACTGGACTGATCTTTATTTAAGCATTTATATTAATAATAATCGAAATAATACAGTAAAATTATTTTGTTAAAAATGTAGTTGTAATTTACGAGAATCATAAAATGTATAAATGTATAAATGATCATTTTTAGTTGATAAGTATCCTTGATGTAATGATAATGATAGTAAAATAATGAATATTCTGAAAGTTAATTAAAGCCCAAACACCCATTCTTGAAAAGCTAGGAGTGGGTTCTTAATTCCCTCATAATTACATCTTTGCATTCACAATAGTAACTCTAATCGAATAGTGTAAAATTGCATATAAGTGTATAAAATAGCACAATTATTTTAATGTTTTGGTTTTCTTTAAATTGAAAATCAAGACTGTAAAATAATTTTTTCCATTATATATAATATTTTTTAATGATTAGGGTCTTTTTCTTAGACAGATCAACTAATTTCATGAAACCATCTTATGTGTTGCAGACGCATTTTTGACAAATGCATCATTTGGGATGAATGATATTGAAACATAAATCCCAGAAAGAATTTAATCAACTGTTATTACAATCTAAATGGAAATAAAATAATAAAGAAAACAACGAATGACTTCTTCCTTCGCGAAGAAATATATTTTTATTCAACTCGTGTAAATGAGAAATACATGGGCTTCTATGGAACTTTACTGCGAATTCTCCTTTTTGTGCTGTGTCTGATCCAAAAACTTATATACGGGCTCCATTTTCTTCTAAAGCTTCTACATTTATAGAAATCATTACTTCACCTGTACAAACATTCTATGGCAGAGATAAAACATCTTGGAAGTTTGAGTCACCAAATAAAAAGTAATCTACATTAGAATTCTTACTTTGGTAATTTATGAAAGGTCAAATATATACATAAATAATAATTGTATAATAATATAAGATTAAACATAGAATTATTATGCGAAAATGATGTTTTTAACATCAATTATTCAGTATTTCTTTTGAAACAGTTTTCTAACGTTAAGATTGTGAAATGAAATGGATTTATCTTCTTCTAAGCATTTATAGTAACAATAATCGATATAGTACAGTAAAATTATTTTGTTAAAAATATATTTGTGATTTACGAGAAATATATTATGTTTTTAGATCTAGGATCATTTTTAGCTGATAGCGACTCTTGATGTAATGATTATGATATTACACTAATGAATGTTCAGAAAGTTGAAAAATTAGGAATGGATACTTACATCTCCATCATAACTACATCTTCGCTTTTACCATAGTAACACTAACAGAAATGTATTAAATTACATATTAAAAAAACAATAAAATATCTCTTTCAGTTACATAATAATTTTTTTATGAATAGGGTCATTTTCTTGGATCAACAATCATTTAAATCATATCATCATTTGTGTTGCAAAAACATGGATGACAAATGCGTCATTTAGGATCAATGATATCGAAATCAGAAGTCACAGAAAGAGCCAAAACAGCTGTTGCTCTAATCAGAAAATAAAACTAAAATAATAAAGAGAATTCTGAAAGATTTCGTCTTCTGTGAAATAAATATATATTTATTCAGTTCGTGGAAATGAGGAAGAAAAAACAAAGAAAAGAATATGGCTTGTATAGAACAGCTTTTTTCTACGAATTCTCTTCTTTGTGATCTGTCTGATCCAGAAACTTATATACGAGCTGCATTTTCTTCTAATGCTTCTGACGTTTATAGAACAATTCTTTCACTTGTATGGACTTTCTATGGCAAAGAGAATATATTTTGGGGTTTAAATTATTAAATAAAAACGAATCTGCATTGGTATTCTTAATTTGGTAACATATGAGAGCACAGGCACACTTATATAAAACTTTTTGTTGTATAATATTGAAGACACAAATAAAAATTAAATAACTATAAGAAATAAATTATAAAACTAAATAAAGTTAAAAAATTATAAGTCAAATAATTATAAGAAAAAATATACAAAATTTAAGTAATCTGTATGTTTTTATGGGCAATTTTCTATTTTTCAGTTGATGACTCATCTCGATTTAAGCATTAGTGGTAACAAAAATCGAATCAATATAGTGGGGAATATTTTGCTAAAAATACAATGTTTATTCAATTTATGTGAAACACGAATATTTTAGTTTTTCAATTTAATTACTTCTGCCATGGAGTAAACTGGAAATTTACCTAGTGGTAAATTAATTTACATTAGGTTGTACAATCATAAATGGTGATATTTCATGCTACACGTGGAATTGATTATCTGGAAACCAATACTAGAGTTTTAAGTCAGGTAAACATATAATAAAGATATTGACATTTTATAGGCACGTTTGGGGTTGGATGTTCTTTGAAAGTATTCTTGAGATCTTACTCTTGTTCCTCCGACACTAACATGTTATTACTCTATACTCACACCATACATCCTCTATGCAATACCCAGCTCACTATTACCTTTCTCAACTTTCTTGCCTAAACCCTGATTGTTATGTTTATTAGTATGAGTTTGAATATTGAGAAAGAAAGCATGATGACAGATGTATGTGTAAATTATATGATGATTAATAACACGAGGCATAAATACAATATTAGATATGTACCTTTGGGAATCAGCATGTCATCCTCCTCTTGGCAAACTCAAACATTATTTGTAAATTTATTTTTGTTGTAATATTTTATCTTAAAATTTCGTTTGCTGAGTAATTACTATTAACACATTGTACGCTGGTCACGTAGTAGTACGTTTTCTGAAGATTGATACTTGTGTGCAGGTCACTTACTTGTAAGGGTTAGTGTAAGAACAAGGTTTGTTTGTGGCTACAAAAATAACGGCACATACAAAAAAAGAAGCTGAATATTCTTGCCTGCTATATAGATTCTGGAAAAATTTAGACAAATAAAAACTCGTTTTTACATTAGTCGATGCGGAACCACAGAACAGGAAAAATAAAACTATATACTACTATTTCTATTTCATTTTTCATATTTACGATACTATTATAAATTTATCCACTAAAAGATATATTTTTTGTTTACAAAAATCACATGGTTGTTATTTATATATTTCTATTTATATATTTGTTTATATATTTCAATATAAAATACGAAAAGTTGGTTAAAAAATTAAATAATTCTCGATCTATTGAGATTTAACTGAATAACTAATAAACGGCCGCTTCCGGTACAATTCCGCTACGAAATGTACCCGCACACAATATGTTAATCATTCTATAGCAGATTGTTGTCAAGGCAGGAATCTCTACGGACATTTCTTTCCATCCTTTAAGTTATATATTTGATACTATATTAGTAAGTAATCTACAGATTAAAGCAGATGTTGATGTGATAGAGATATCTACTATAAAAGTGTATTTTGAATGACAAAATAAAATACTCTAAATAGCCACAAATGTACAACGGATGGTTCAATTCTTGTACATTTAATTAAATTTAAGGAAATTGTTATTTACTCGTAAGTAATCATTTAGTAATATTTATACTCATTTACTGTTGAAATGAAAACTGTAATACCCACACTCTAGGGACCTAGCCAGCATAAGATCTGTTGTGTTCGTTAAAGGTAACTGGGTCATGTAAAATATGTTCATGGTCCCAATGTCCTATAAGTTCTCAATCAATACCTCTGGGGGTGGCATGTCAACCCTATGGGTCTTTTGCTTGGTCTCTGCTTCTAAATTTCGACTACCCACTTGAGCATAAATCCTACTTTCACTTTAAATTTGCTCGTTAAAAGGAAAGGCATAGTCATTTTCCTTAATACGAGTAACGTATGTTTCAATCGTGCTTCGTTTGAACAAGTGGCTAAGACAACAACTACTCCAAAACATTGCCCTCGTGTAGGATCTACGGTAGTCTAAGCTTTATAACGAGGGCTCAACGATGTGTATTTATGCACTGCATACAATTCCAATAAATTTAGTAGTAATTGTATGTTTTTGCAAATGGCTTAGCTTTTGAAATGTTCAATGCTTAACATTCAACAAATGTGCAATTTAACTGAATTTTATTATCTGGTTTCTTCGATGGTGTTCTATTACAAAACAAACATTTATATTCGTATATTCAGTGCTATTATAATAGCGTATTTAAGTGCTTACATTCATGATTTTCTTGAATCAACTTTGTATTTAATTACTTTTCTGTTACTTCCTTAGCTCTTAGAGAATTATTTGATCAATTTCAGCCCTTCTTAGTGGAAGTCCAGAGCCAGGATTGTTACACAAATGAAAATAATTGGTTATGACATTCAAGCAGGTTATCATCCAGAGTCAAATAAACAAACATTCTTTCTCCGTGTATATTAGTAACTTTGCCAAAGTTATACACTTACCTTCACCTATTTCATATGGCATTTGTTCTTGTATATTTCTTGACCTAACACTCTAGGAAAATACTGCTTTGTTGTTTCTTTGTTATCAGCTGATGGAGAATTATTTGCATATCTCCAGCCATTCGTTGTAGAAGCTAGGATTCTTCTACGAATGAAAATAATTGGTTATTACATTTATTCAAACAGATGAACACCCGGAATCAAATAAATCGTCATTGTGTCACTGTGTGCGTCTGTTAATTTAACAAATTAATATGGTTGCTTTCATCCATTTCATATGATATTTGTTCTACTTCATGACACATTGATTTAGCATTGCAAGAACGTAGTATTAGGTTGTTTTTTATTGAAGAATAATTATTTATTTTGCTTCAATTCTACTTTGTGGAAGTCTACAAGCAAGTTGGGCAAAATGAAAAACAGATGGGCATCTAGGGGAAAAAATAAACATTTTTACATTAAATTAATTTAAAAACTAAAATGATTGCCTTCGTCCAGGTCAATAATAATTTATTATTGTAAGCGAATCATTGTACATTGAACTTCATTAATTCCAAAAAACGAATTGAAGCAAAATTGTATCTATTACTAAATTTTTAAAATTATTTTATTATTCAAAGTCATTTGTTACATAACCATCGTTATAAAATATGCTAAAATGAATTTTTAAAAAATGATTAACTTAGAATATAAAATGTAAATCTACAATTTACGGAAAACAAGTTAGAATAAATAAATATGAGCTGATTTATATTGCAATCAGGTACATAACCACATGTTCAAATTATTTAAATAATTTTCAATAGGTGGTATTCGAATTCTGAAATATAAAAGAAAAGATATATAAAAATTTCAGAAGAATATACTACCAGAGGAATGATTAGATAAAAGAGAATATTCGTTATTTATACAAAATAATGCAAAATTAAACTTTCAAGCTTCTTTTATTTGATGGTTTATGAAATTACTGTAGTATTGAGGAATATAATTTTTCATTAAAAAATTTGAAAGTGATGAAATAGGTTCAATGTAAGTGGTTTATTTTGGTAAGATTTGCATTCTGGCTTTAATAAACAAAAGTTTAGGCATTAAGATATGGACTGTAGGTTTTTAAATTAATGAAAATTAGAAATGAAGTATAGTAAATGTGAGGACTACATGTAAGTCAAATTAAAAATTACTTATTATTCAGAAATAATAATAATAATAATAATAATAATAATGATAATAATTATAATATATATATATATATGTATATATTATATATATATATATATATATATATATATATGTATATATATATATATATATATATATATTATATATGTATATATATATATATATATATATATATATATATATATATATATATATATATATATATATATATATTATATATATATATATATATATATATAATAATAATATATATATATATATATATATATATATATAGTATATATATATATATATATATATATATATATATATATATATATATATATATATATATATATATATATATATATATATGATACAAAAATATAAATAAAAAATTTATAAATATATAATTTATAACGTTTACTGACAGCCTGTGTTCTTTTTTCTTCCATAAAATTCTAAAAAATTACTGGATTTTATATGAAAGTGTTTGTTTGTGTTTATGACTGTTTGTGTGTATATAATTGCTCTTGTTACATTGCACATAAGGATTAATTTAACGCTAATAATGCAAAGTATAAAAAAAATTAGTACATTAGTTTTATATGTAATTAATTTGTTAGTTCATGAATTTAAATAAAATGTGGTACTCGTTTAAAGAATTGCTTAATTTTTGAAATTTTCTTTATTGGCAACAGGGAATAAAATATAAAAATCAATTTATTTTTAAAAAATAAATCTAATTTTCATTTGGGTGAATTGTAATTCCCAATGGCTGGGCTCAAAGCAACAGGTAAATAATTTAAAGAGAAATAATAAACATTAAATTTTACTCTAGAGATATATGCCTTCAAAGGTGTAATCTGAAAACTATCGGTGGACGATTTCCTACTCCCTACGCCTTGCAAATTGGAGTCACCATTGCCTGGCTTCATTCATGGCAATTTTTGTTAGTATTGCATTTACAGTACCCCACTTCCGTAGGAGTAGAAAACGGGATAAGGTAAGGCTAGTTGATAACTTCACAGTGAATATATTTTAGAAAAGCAATAATTTCATTCGCAACTTTTGATTAATGACTTAAATTTCATCAAATATTTACGTGAAAAGTTGTTTTTTTACACTTGTCTGAAACACATGATTACTGATTTTATCTAAATCGAAACGACGATTTAATTTAGTAAATATTTTAATTTTTTTTTCATACTTCATTAATTAGAGTTTCGATAGTAAAAGTGTGTATATACAGAGGTTGTTCGCACGTTTTTAGATGATTTTGGTTAGCGGTATTAAAAAGACATTTGTTTCAAAATAAATAAGTGCAATTACACTATGTTTTTAAAAGTCAAAATTATCATCATCGGCTTTAGAGGTTTGTTCAAAATGGCGTTATTAACGAAGCAGTGGTTCGAAGGCTAAATTTATGCTATTTTCCAAGAGAAGTAATCATATTCTGTTATAAAAAACAATGTGAGTGTCATGGTTTTGTCATATCTAAAATATCGATAGGTAATATCTAAAAGAAAGGAAGCAAAACGTCAAATTGGAGACTCAAGTGGGACAAAAAATTAAAACAATTATTCTATGAAAAAAACAAACATCTTCGACTATTGCAAAGATACGTTGCTTAATGTTTAAAGAAATCCCCCTTGTCAAAGGACAGTTGAAAAATCAGTAAAATGGCTTTGATTTAAATGTTAAGAAAAGAAAAAAAACGCAATGTGCATCGTCTTTCTCTAAACCATATTGCTGAACGCAAGAACCGCTGCAGAATTCTGTATGAAAAATTTTTATCCAAAGAAAAATGGAAAAAAATTGTTACATGAATCATGGGTATATTTAAATGATTGCAACAAAAAAAAGCCATTTATTTTCATAAAAGTGGAGAAAAAAAGTACATGTTTCAAAGAATCGAAAGAAAGTATTTCTAAGGGTTTCATGATTGTTGCTGGTTTTTCATATAATGATAAGTTAAAAATAAAGAGAATTAAAAGACATGTCAAGAAATTTCGCTGTCGAACCCCGTCGACGCGTCCGTTCAGTGGGTTAAGCAATAGTGGTAAAAAAATCGAATCAATATAGTGGGGAATATTTTGCTAAAAATACAATGTTTATTCAATTTATGTGAAACACGAATATTTTAGTTTTTTTTAATATTTAATTACTTCTATCATGGGATGAACATAGAATTTACGAAGCGGTAAATTAATTTACATTAGGTTGTATAATTATAAATTGTGGTAATTCATGCTACATGTGGAATCGATTCCCTGGGAACCAACACTAGAGATTTAAGTCAGGCAAACATATAGTTCAGAAAGATTCATTTTTATAGGCACAATTGGGTTGGCTGTTCTTTAAAAGTATTCTGGATATCCTACTCTCATTCCTCCGACACTAACATGTTATTACTCTATCCTCATACCATACATCCCCTGTGCAATGGCCAGCTAAATACTACCTTTTTCAGTTTTCCTGCACAACTTTGAGAGTTATGGTTATTTGAGAGTTAATAGTATGAGCTTGATTATTGAGTAAGAATGCTTAATGACAGACATATAAGTAAATTACACGATGATTAACAGCATGAGGCATAACTACAATATTAGATATGTGTCTTAGGGAATCATCATGGCATCCCCTACTTGTGAAACTCAAACATTTGTAAATTCTTGTTCACTGAGAAAGAAAGAATGATGACAGATTATGTGTAAATTACACGATGAATAACAGCTTGAGGCATATCTACAATATTAGATATGTGCCTTTTGTATTCTATATAGCCTCCACACTTGGTAGACTCAAACATCATTTGAAAATTTATATTTGTTGTAATATTTTATCTTAAAATTTCGTCTGCTGAGTAATTACTATTAATAATTCCGTATCAGCTTGTTGTCAAGTTAGGAATCTCTATTGTCTTTTGTTTTCATCCTTTAATTTATATATTTGATACTATATTAGTTAGAAATGTAGAGGTTAAGGCAGATGTTCCTGTGATAGAGATAACTATTATAAAAGTGTATTTTGAATGGCAAGATAAAATACCCTAAAGAGCCAAAAGAAAATTTACAAGGGATGGTTCATTTCTTGTGCAGTTAATTAAATTTAAGGAAATTATTATTTACTTTTAAGTAATCATTTATTAATATTTATACTCATTTACAGTTGAAAGGAAAACTGTAACACCCACACTCTAAGCACCGAACCGGCCTAAGATGCAATGTGTTTGTTAAAAGTGACTGTTGCATGCAAAATATGTACGTGGTCACAATGTCTTACAAGTTCTCAATCAACACCTCTGGGGGTGGGAAGCCAAACCTATGAGCCTTCTGTTTGGTCACTGATTCTAAATTATGAGGTTCTCTAAAGGTGACTGGGGCACGTAAAATAGGTCCGCGGTCACAATGTTCTCCATTTTCTCAATCGATACCTCGGGGTGTGGGACCAAGTCTGTGGGTCTTCTGCTTGGTCTATGCTTCAAAATTATGAGAACCCACTCGAGCATAAGTCGTACTTTCACCCTTAAGCTTCTCGTTGGAACGAAAGGTGCACCTCTTCACCTTTATTAGAGTGGCCTCTGGCTCATGTCGTGCTTGGCTAAGTGGCATATGACAACGACAACGTTGAAAAGTCCTCTTTCGATGTTAAAGTATCTCAGCTACCTAAAAACTTGTTCTAATATCAGTTTCTATTGCTTTTGGATTTTTATATCTGTTAATGAACGAAAATCTGATCGTCTCAGTCATTAGTCACTAAGCATTAATTGTAAGGCATTAATTCATTACTCGAGGGTTCAGAGGTAGAGACTCGAGATGGCCAGAAATCATTAATTATGGGGGAATTTACTTAATATTTAAAACTACTTGCTTGAAATAAGGGTACAAAAGTCATTAAAACTAGATTTTATTTTTTTTTTAATTTTTAAACTTCTTTTATAATTAGAATATAAAATACTTTTATACTAAGCTCAAAAAACACCAAAATATATTAGAAAATAAAATTTGATTAAGACTATTAGACCATAATAATCCTCCAACAGTATTTTTTCTAAAATGTCCCTAGTGCACAGCAAACAAACTGAATGCTTTTCTTTTTTAATTTCACTTTTAGCATTTATATAGAAGCAAAAGGAGGTATCGAATCCCCCCTACATTTCCTCTAAAAAATTTTTATACCATTAAATACTTCAAAATTTGTAATGTCTTAAATTTATTTTTTTCTTTCATGGTTTAAATCCTCTGTAATGAAAAAATATATACTTGGGTAATTTTTAAACTTGAATCCATATTTATGAGAAATACATGAAATCCATTCTGCAAAATTTTAAATGAAAAAAATGCATAAATATATTTACCAGAAGAATTGTAAAATTAAAATTAAATACACAAATTTTCGAATAGAGAAATAATTTTTTAAAGTTTAAAATTAGAGGTGTAAATTAAAAAACCGATTTCAATACAGTAAAAGGATCATGTTGCTCAAAAAATGACTTTTGATAATGAATCGTTTATTTAACTTAATGTTTTGAGAACAAGAAACCATTTCCTATTTTTAGTCGAATTTTGTCATTTTAAAGGTTCTTTGCCTGCTAAAAGCATTTATAAATGCTAGTCCCAACGAATTTTAGCCGAACTAAGAATAGTTGTATTTAAAATTTAACAAAAATTTCTTTTTCGCTTAATCTGGAAGATAATACAATCAGTAATCATTTATCTATTTTCTTTAAAAAAGCCTGAAATATTTTGAAAAGCAATATTGTTATGGAACGTTTTTTTTCATTAAGTGTATCTGAGTTTTGTTAAGTTTTGAAATTCTTTTATCAGGTCATCAAGTTTTAAGATAACTTAAGTATTGAACGTTAAAACATTCAGCATAATTCAATGATGATATTATTTGGTATCAATGACACTTTAACTGTTTCGAATCAATTTAAGAACATTAAACCTGTAATCTAAAGTAATTTCAAATATATTATAAGAAGATTTTACGATATTCTTAGACTTTTTTACAATTATCTTGATTTTAAATGTAAAAATAAGTCATTACAGGAAACTTTAAGTACTCAAGAAAGCAATTTTATGTCCCACAATGTGATATAAATCTACATTAATATCATTAAATTTGTACGAATGGCTAGTAATTTTGCGAAAATTATTTTGTATAAGGGAACATATGTTAGTTTGTAATAACTTTTACATACGCTTTATCACATTCTTAACTAGTATCATCAAATTATTTTCTGTTTTTCTATAAATTTCATTTGTTAGATAGGTGTAAAGACATAGTTTGAATATTTTTTTTTATTTTGATGCTTCTATTTAAAAAGATCAAGTACTAAATAATTTCAATTTTTCTCCTTCATAGAGGATGTCTATTTACTTTGTGATAATGATAAGCTTGTTTAATAGAAAATATTTTTACAAATACCAAATAAGGCTGAGAAAATAATGTATTTAGGCAAATTTTAAATTAAAATGAGATTGTATTTTAGTAGATAAGAATTAATAATGGTATTGTTTGTTTTTTAGTAGATAAGAAATATACCTGATTTGAACAAATTCTATTGCTTTTAGAATATATAAAATAATTAATCAAAAAATTATAGTCATCATAATGACACTTAGAAGGTAGTTGTGGTAGTTTGATTAAACACACAAATTAATACAATGCTTAAAGAAAAAAGTATTAAAATCTCAATGAATTATTCAAATTGCACATTTTAACTCCATTACTTATTTATTTATGAACATGCCAGTTGAAGAGAAAAATCATTTTTATAAAAAAAATACAAGATTTTCTTTTTGTGAAAATAAGTTTTACGAGTAATGTAGAATGCCGTGAGAAAAAGAATGTATGGCATCCGAGTCACTAATCTGTGGGGGACCTTCACCGCTTTTTAACCTCTTGAGGACCAACACCTAAATGCTATACGACCTTTTTGAAAACCGTTGCCGTTTAATGCCATCTAGTAATTAAATCTCAATATCAACCGGAGATCATCACGTGAAGGCGACGCTGGAATGATAAGAGACAAATCGCTTCGTCGCGTATATTAGAGTTTGGTAGCTAAGAGGTTAATACTGTGGACTCTTGGTAAAGAAACCTCCCATATGAAACTTGTAAAAATATAAAATTAAAGAACACAATTTTCTATTTACAACTTTGTATGTAAAAAAAGTTACTTGAAGCCATCCCGGTATACAGTCGGTTAAAATATAATCGGTTGGTATTGGACGGGCATCCGAATAGGCAGCCTGTAGCACAGACGAAAACCTTCCTTCTCACCTTCGTTTGCATCTCACCAATCGCAAATTTACTTTCTCCTCCCACCGAAGAAGAATAAACAATCGCGCCTTCATTCCACCGAAATGTTTAGTAGGGAGAAATATCAACCACAGTCAGTCCAGCATGGTGTTGTTCAGCGGAAAGGAAGATTTTCGTCTGTACTACCGGCTGCGTACTTTGATATCCGTGCAATACCAACCACTCAAATAGCCTCCCCCAGATGTTAGGCGTAAAACACTTGTTTATAGTCTTTTTTTTTCATTAATCAAACATTGGTCTGTTTTTAACTACCAATGTCAGGCATGATAACACCATCATTTCTATGAATTATATAATCCATTGAAAAATCAAGTTATACTATTGATAATAGATAGGTTATAAGCTTCTTAACTACGTAAAACTCAGTCTCTCTACAACAAAATACACAGGTATCAAAAATATCAAGTTTGGAAAAGCAGAAGCATAAACGGAAAGTATATGAGACATTGAACACTTGCAAATATAGTTAAAAATAATTGAGAAAATATTGTGCCGTATTTTGAATTGCTAATTATCTCCAACGGATTTATCTATCTTGCCAGTGTGACCAAACTTTCTTCGTAGAAGGAAACTGTTAATTTTTGTCTTAATTCCTTAACGTTTGAGAGAACAAGAATTGTTGTAAAAATACGCTGAAAATTTCTTTACACAAAAACGTTTTATTGGTGTTTAGTGTTCCGATAACTTCATTGTTTAATTGTGAATTTTAGTCGTTATTTGAACTCGTACCTGTAAAGTCCTACACAACAAAAGGTTATAAACAGTATATAATTTACCATATATCCTTTATAACAAAACTTTGAACGCTGACTTCTTAGACAACCGAAAAAATACACAAGTTTTGCCGTAAAATAAGACAAAACTTTATATTTAGTAGAACTAGTAAACGATTACAAGTATTTGAAAATCTTAAAACACGTACTAAAGAAGTTCAATCTTATCCGTGAGGCTAAAACTCGCTACAATTTATAATTATTAAAGATGTAACTTCCAGATTCTTTATTATAGAATATATATACAGGAGAAATATTACTGTTATACATTGGACAAAGACCATCATAAGTTCCATCCTATCATTTTGAATCCTTCTTCTTATGCTTTCAAGATAAGTTTCAAATAACTTTAGAATGGATATTGGTATTTTAAAATCTATTACGGGTGGAATAAAATTTCGAAGATATATTAAACTGATATAAAATTGAGATAGGAAATACATTGGAATTCATGGAAAAGTATATTTGAATAACATTGAATTGTGATTGACAAAGCAGGTTAAAATAGAAAATATGATGTTAAAAATGGAACTGTTATGAACAATAGAGAAGGATAAAAAATGTATCTACGAAATATTCAAAAGTGGAAGCATTGAGTTAATGCTGCTCTTCACAGATAGAAGGGCACGTGATTTTTCTTCTGTGACATATTTTTTGTACACAATGCAGGAGATAAAATCAGAAAATATAGTACTTCAATAGGACGAGAATTTTCTGGGGAAATAAAATTTACTATGGCTAGGAAGATTAAATTTGAGGAAATAAAGGCTTGGCTAAGGTTAGACACTTTCGGAAATTACTTGAACTACAGTTAGGAAACGATCTTTTCGATGATCTTTGCTTTTGTATCGAAAAAAGGAAAAAAAATAAATGCATTAGGCCTGAAATTAAATTTTAAACTATGTATGATTGGTGACAGGCAATAGATTTGAAAGTAATTGAGGAAAAATAAATCGTCTAAACTAATTTAATAATAATGTATGCACTTTGAATAATAACATTTAACTGTTTATCCACCAATGTTTCAATAATGTAACAAGATTTTTAAAATAAAAAATTCACATGCCAAAAAATTTTTATCAATATCGCTTTTACATACAATTAAACATGATACTATAAAGTATTTTTACAATAAATTTTATTTTATTTAGAAATTTATTTTTTTTACATTTTTTTTTTAAATTTTACTATATTTTCTCAATTTTCCTCTACCTTACAATTAAATTTACCAAAATCCCTGATTAAATGGAAAAAGCGGAATACTTTAAAATATATCATTAGACAACATATCCAAAGGGAATAAAACAAAAGAAAAATTTTATTTTTAAATTTTAAAGGTAAAATTTACGTTTTTATGTCTTTGTTCCATTTTTGAAACAATGGCGTTTCAAAGATTCATTTTTCATTTATGCTTAAATCATGGTATGATAATGCAAACATCATTTCCTTTTACATTCAGATACGAATAACAACTTTTCTAAAGAAAATAAAGAGATAAAGCTGCAAGTGGAAGCTGCAATAATTCACAAGGATTATAATACTGACACTTAACATTGATGTGTACTTTAGCAAAGTCATAACAATAAAAAGAAACTATTTTTGATAAGGTGTCTGAACGTGTGTGTGTGTGTGTGTGTGTGTGAGGGGGACATTCTCCTGCGCCTTTGCAGACAAGTGCAATTTCACATAAAAGGTGTCTTATTGCATGAGTTTGCTGAAATATTTATCAGTTTCCTTTGAGAAAAACTTTTATTATAAGTTTTGTTGGATGACAATAAATAGTAAAATCTGCAAATGGAAGCTGTAATAATTCGCAAGGATTATAATACTGACACTTGACATTGATGTTCACTTTAGTAAAGTCATAACAATAGAAAGAACATCTTTTTGATAAGGTGGATGGACAGGTGTGTGTATGTGTGTGTGAGGGGAACTTTCACCTGTGCCTTTGGAGACAAGTGTAATTTCACGTAAAAGGTGTCTTATTGCATGAGTTTGATGAAATAGTTATCAGTTTCCTTTGAGAAAGACTTTTTATTATAAGTTTGGTTGGATGACAGTGAAAAAGGTGCATGTGTCCAAACTTTATAAAGGTCCATGTTCCATTTATAAGGTTTTCATAAATTAAACACCATGTCTGAAAGATGCCTTATAATACAAAATGATGTGGCCTTTCTAGAAACGCTTTCAACTTTTCTACAGCAAATAAATAGATAAAGGTGCAAATGGAAGCTGCAATACTTAGAAAGGATTATAATATTGGCACTTGATATTGATGTTCAATTTAGTAAAGTCATAACAATAGAAATAAATTCTTTTTGATATGGTGGCTGAACATTTTTTTTTGGGGGGGGGGTCCTGCAACTTTGGTTTGGTGTGCTACGGTCTACTTTTTGCAACACGAGGGCTAATGAGACCGGGACCTACAGCTTAAATCCGATTCCGAACGGCTACGAACATGCATCCCACAGAGGGATTCGAACTCATGAACTCCGGTACCGAACGCCAACACCCTAACCAATCGGCCATCGTTAGGCCCTGCAACTTTGAAGACAAGTGGAATTTCTCATAAAAGGTGTCTTATTGCATATATTTGCTGAAATAGTTATCAGTTTCTATTGATATAAATTTTTTCTTATTAGTTTTGTTGGATGACAGTGAAAAAGGTGCATGTGTGCTTTCTAAGTGTTTCACTTATAAAGTTTTCATAAATTTAAAACCATGCCTGAAAGATGCCTTACAATACAAAATGATCTGGATTTTCTTGAAAATCCTTTTGATTCTGATTTGAAATATGTAGATATTTTCCAGTTAGAACCTGATGAACCTGATGATATAACCAATGAAGAAGATGTGGATGAAACTAATTTAGATGCTGTTACGCCGTTCGATATGTATATAATGCTTGACGGTCTTTTTAAAAAAAGAGGTAAGTATTCCAGATGAAG
>CM063510.1:126169214-126171714 GCA_032207245.1 Pardosa pseudoannulata
TTAAGTTGTTATTCAAATGACTATTTCAAATGACACAAAAATTAACTATTTTAAAGTTACAACCATTTTAGAGAACTGGCAAAAATTTATGCTAAAAGAAATAATGTTTTCCTTTTGATGATAAATCGGATGAAGACACATTTTTAAAAGATTATATAAGATTTTTCGGTACCCAGTTGCCTCAGCTTTCTATCTGTCTCGTTAATACGGCCTGCTACTTATGTTTCTTATGTATTATCGTCCCAGAGTTTATAATTTCGAATGAAACCAATAGGTGGGCTGTTTTGGTTTTTTGTTTGGTATCCGCTAGAAAGCTTGTGACATAAAAAATACATGATCAAGCTCTGAAATACTAAAATTCTATTGGCTCTCAGGAACCAATAGAATTTCTCTAGTAGTAGTCTGAATCTGTGCTATCGGATAGGACATCGTTCTTGAACTTAAAATTTTAATCAACTTAAGTGTTTATTAAAAAAATGTATTATTGTGTTATAACCTAATATTGTTGATTGAACTTAATCGTAACTAATTTTATACCTTCTATTATTTTGTTCCCCCTTCACCGAACTCGTGTATCGTGTTTACTGTTATCATATTCTCTTAATTTTAATTCTCTACCATTTTAACTAATTCATATAGTAATTTCAGTCCTCAATTTCGTATTTAATGATCTGTTATCTCATTACCATGCATGTTTGACAGAATTTCTGACCTAGAGGGCCTGGCCCAGGAAGCTCAGACAACGAGCTCCCGTACGAGGTAGGATCAATTTCTCTGCTTACTGTAAGGCTAGGCCCAGGCAATGAGTTGTCCTACCATTCTGAAGGTCCAGAAAGGGAGGACGGGTTAGGAACTTTCTTGATACTCAGTTGACTCAGCTTTCTACTCATCTCTTTACCATAGCGGTTACCTACGTTTTATCTTTAACAAAATTTTTAGTTTGACATAACGCCGATAGGTGGCGCTGTTCCGTGGGGGGTTGCGGCAGCTAGAGGGCTTGTGGCATAGAAAATGTATAAAAGTAGCTCTACCTAGAAATGAGGGTGTTGTGGGAAATTATTAAGTACCCAATTTGCCTCAGCTTCAATTACTTATTACAGTCCAGCTTACAATGTTGCATGGACTTTTCCTCAGGATCTTATATATTACACCGTTTTAAAAAAAAACTATGTTTCCTTAAGGTAACTGTTTACACCAGTAAATTAACAATAATCAATGCCCTATACAAAAAATAATATTAAAAACATTCCTTTCATAGACGCAAATTAGGTAATATATTTAAAATATCGTCATAATACCACTAATCAACCCAATAAACCCAATAAGTACCAAGTTGCTTCAGCTACAATTAGTTGTTACAGTGCAGCTTACAATGTTGCATGGGCTTCTCTCAGGATCTTATATATTACAAAGTTTTGAAAACTACAATGTTCCCTTAAGATAACTGTTTACACCAGTTAATTAACAATAAACAATGTACTATACAAAAAGTATTAAAAAATATTCCTTTCATAAGCGCAAATTAGGTAATATATTTAAAATATCGTCATAATACCACTAATCAACCCAATAAACTGTTATTGAATATTTATCACTCTTTCCGGTTTACGTATTTTCAACGCTAATAAATTGTTCATCAATGTGAAATTGACATCATTATGTATTCTATATATCAATACCAAGTACGAAGTTGCCTCAGCTTCAATTAGTTGTTAGAGTGCAGCTTACGATGTTGGACTTTTCTCAGGATCTTATATATTACAAAGTTTTGAACACTAAAATGTTCCCTTAAGATAACTGTTTATACCAGTTAATTAACAATAAACAATGCACTATACAAAAATGTATTAAAACATATTCCTTTTACAGACGCAAATTAGGTAATATATTTAAAATATCATCATAATACCACTAATCAACCCAATAAACTGTTATTGAATATTTATTACTCTTTCCGGTTTACGTATTTTCAACGCTAATAAATTGTTCATCAATGTGAAATTGACAGCATTATGTATTCTATATAACAATACCAAGTACGAAGTTGCCTCAGCTTCAATTAGTTGTTAGAGTGCAGCGTACAATGCTGCATGGACTTTTTTCAGGATCTTATATATTACAAAGTTTTGAAAACTACAATGTTCCCTTAAGATAACTGTTTACACTAGTTAATTAACAATAAACAATGCAATATACAAAAAAAGTATTAAAACATATTCCTTTTACAGACGCAAATTAGGTAATATATATAAAATATTGTCATAATACCACTAATCAACCCAATAAACTGTTATTGAATATTTATCACTCTTTCCGGTTTACGTATTTTCATCGCTAATAAATTGTTCATCAATGTAAAATTGACAGCATTATGTATTCTATATAACAATACCAAGTACGAAGTTGCCTCAGCTTCAATTAGTTGTTAGAGTGCAGCGTACAATGTTGCATGGACTTTTCTCAGGATCTTATATATTACAAAGTTTTGAAAACTACAATG
>CM063510.1:126176714-126179214 GCA_032207245.1 Pardosa pseudoannulata
CATTTTCATACTAGCAATTAAACGAACAGTTAGAGAGAAGATAAAAGAGCCCCTTAAATTATATTTCACCCTTCAAATAACTGTCCAGCAATTGTAGTTAAAATCATATTAATTGTATTTTTTTTATACATAAAGCCTATTTATCTAGTTGTCCTTAATATAAAAATATTTGTAGAGTTGACATTGAAAGTGGTGTCAATCTTTAAAACAACAATTTTATTGCTTAAAAAATTGCTGTTTCTTAGCCAATTGCACTGCAAGAGTGTAAATAGATAGACCAAATTGGTTTGAATACATATCATATTTGGTTACAGAAAATCTAGATAAATTGGTACCATTTCATTTACTGTGTTCTATTGTAATGCAGAGAAAGCAATTGCAATTTGAGTTTATTTTTAAGATTATTACACTTTTTGTTAGACCAAAGAATAATTTAAATAGTTAAATTGTTAAATATTAAGATTAAAAATAAAGTAACTCCAAATACTGAAAAATCTATGAAAGTAAAGATATCTCTAAATGTTTTTATGTTTATAAATTTAAAAACATTAATAATTACATTTTTCAATTTGCAAATTTAGAAGAAACAAAACTTCTTGTTCAATAAATCACATGAAAAACTTTTACAGAAATTAAAAAAAAATATTCGAATCTTTATAAATTATTCTTACTAAAATTGTACTATAAAATGTTATAAACTGGTTATTTTACTGAAAGTGTTAACGTATTGAACATAAAAATTGTTGAAAGAATTTTATCACACTTTATTTCTAAAAAGTCCTTAAAACATTCCATATACCGAAGAATTTTCGACTTTTTTTTAACAGTAAATCTATTTCTAATAGTGATGAGAGGGAACTTGAAACTCTTGAAATGTTCTTCTAGTAAAATATAATTAAAAATCAATCTCTCTTGAAAGTTTATTTAAAAAAAAATAGAAAAACATATGATCAAAACTTGTCGTATTGACGGAATCAAAAACGTCAAAGTTTTAAAAAGAATGTCATGAATTTTTAAAAAAAGGATTAATTTAAAAGTTTGCTGTTTAAACTCCTTTTTTATATTTTGGTGTACTTTTACTCATTATAAAACTCTGTATTACCCACAATTTTTCACTAGGGATTAAAACTTTTTATGTATTTTGTCTTAGAATAGGGAATAAACTAAAAAAGGTGTAAGCTATATTAAAGATGTCTGCTAGCTATAGGATAGCAGACGTGCACATATGAAATAACTTACAAATTAAAAAATTATTATGATTTCGCAAAAATTGTCTTATTAGGAAATTTTCATAATTGAGAGCGGTACAGAAGTTTTTTAAGTAAATACATTTTTCTAGTGTTGATGAGGGAGTAATTAAAAACCATGGAAATTTTTAAGGTTTTAAGTAAATTATAATAAAAATATTCTATTTTAAAACTTTAAAAACAAAAAATAAAGCGAAGCATCTTATCATAACTGGTTGCATTGCCGGATAAAAGAACAGTTTAGAATCATAAAAAAAATTACGAGGAAATTAGTTTTTTTTAAAAACTTGCTTTCTTTAAAATCTCTTTTAGTTTGGTGTAGATTTACTCATTAACAAATGCGTATGTTTTTAAGAAATTTTCACTTAGGATTAAAAATTTCTGTAATATAGGAAAAAAAGGAAAAAATAAAAGATATTGAAGATAATTAAAGCAGTGTGCTGTTTTACATAATGCTGCAAATACATCTTTGGTATATTTTAATATTTCTTTTCGTTCCTTTTATCTAGTATCTAGAAATTGTTAATAAGACGTAGTAAGAATAATACATTTTTAATACACATTAGTTTTGTAGATGGTAGATTTTTATCTAGTAAAGCAGCATAGATTTTTAAACAGAAACTATATTTTATAAACTAAAAGGATAGAAATAAAACCTGTTGAAAAGTTTTAAAGTTTGTTATATATTAGAAATCAATCAGTTTCAAAAGTTTATTGATCGTCTAAAGAAAGTTTTAATGCGTATACATAGATAAAACCAACAAGAAAAAATAAAACTAATATCGGTTAATTATGCAAAATATTTGGCAAATTTTTATGTAGCAAAGTAGTCTAGTGTTTTTAAACAAATTGTATATTTTATTAAAGAGTGATGGGGTAGAAACTAAGATTTGTTAAATTTATATTCTTATACCTTATGCATTACAAATCAATCAGTTCTGAACGTTCATTTTTATAAAAAACAACATATCTGATAATAACTTTTCACAGGGCAAAATAAAGAATGGCTGAGAATGAAAAAGATACCATGGAAATTTAAAAGAAGGATTAGTTCAAAAGTTTGCTTTTAAACTTTCTTTCAGATGATTTGGTGTAGTTTTACTGATCCTAAAACTAATATATTTCTCATAAAATTTCACTGAGGATTAAAAGTATTTTTTCCAGTGGACGTACAAATAAAATTTTATAAAAATTGCTGTTAACTATGTTATATAAACATTTAAAATACATAGGTAACAAGAGATATACAGAGC
>CM063510.1:126184214-126261714 GCA_032207245.1 Pardosa pseudoannulata
AAATTTTTTCACGCCGTAACATCAATACTAATTATGAACTTTATATGTCAAATTTCAAACTTAAAGTATGATTATCAAACATTGTTGAATAATGTATTACTTGCAACTGAAATGCTATATTTCTCAGCCTTAATCGCACAATGTCACAAAACATTTTTTAAAGGAAAAGTAAAAATCCCAAGCCTTTCTTATAACACTTCTTGAGAAAAATAAGTTGCCCAAGGTCTTTATAGTCCAAGATATTTATAGCCCCCAGTTCTCATGAAACCCTGAAATTTACCAATGAAGGTCACAAACACGAAGGGTAAAAAGCACAAAGGAAATTGTTAAGATTGAAGCCATCTTCCATTTTTGGCTTGTTGGAGCTCGATTCCTTTGACAATTTGGACATGATATTGGATTCATTGGACATTGATTACTGGTTTACAATCTAGAAATTATGTTAGAAATTTTAGATACGCATTAAACACCACATATAATTTTGCCATTATATCTAAATAAATTCAGGTTACGGGAAAAATATAGTAGTATTAATACAGTAATGACAAGTAAGTACTATTTTTTAATAGTACACACATTAGAAATGTATAAGAATTAACCTATAATATTCATATACAGATTAAAAAGCAGAAAGGTAAATTTATATATTATTGAAACAATTGGAAATAAATTTAAGAATGAAAGGTTTATAAATTTGCTTCTGTATGAGATATCTTCCAATTATTGTTATATAGGAATCAAAAGAACATACGTTGTCTTAAAAGAATAGTGTCTATTACCGGATAAAAATTTAAGTCATTTTATTATTAGAAATTACCGGATATTTCAGTAATAACAAGTAAGTAATAATTTACTTAATAGCACACACATTAAAAATGCGTAGCAATTAATCTATAATATTTATTTACAGTTTTTAAAGCAGAAAGGTAAATTTATATAAAATTCAAAACTATTTGAAATAAATTTAACAATGATACGTTTTTAAATATGTTTCTGTATGATTTATCTTCCATATTATTGGTATATAGTAATCAAAAGAACACATATTTTCTTAAAAAATTAGGGTTTATGATTGGATAAAATATTTAGGTCAGCGTATTATTAGAAAATAATCGGATATTTATCGATTATCAAAGTAGAAATAAAAGGCAATTTCAAAGGTCTTTCAAAAATTTTTTAAAGTATTTCTACAACTTTTTGTAATGGGATTTACCTTTCGAAAGAGAGATTCAGGAACGGGATTCTGTTCTCTTTTGTTCGAACTCGTTTCACTCATAGGAGATTACTAAGTTTGAAATTCGGTTTCTAAGAAATGGTTTTGTTGTCCAATTTTACATTTCATTTCTTGTCAAAAATGTGGCCTACAGGTTTTATTGAATGATCTCGGGGAGTTTTGGTTAATTCTCTCCGGGGCTTCCACAAAACTATTTCTTAGTTAAATAGCCATATGGGGTCTTTGTTAAGAAAATAAAACCATGTGTTTTCTCTTTTGGTATTTCTTTACGTTTCAAAAATTTTATTTGAAAAATTTCTAAGTTTGTTATTAATGTCACATAGTCTGACAACGTATATAAGATAGTTATAGAAAGTTTTGGACTCTAAAATAATTAAATCCTTTAATTTACTGGGACATGGTAACTTTTTCGTTGAAATGTCTTTTTTGAAAGCCTATTTTAGATACAATTTAAAATAGAAAGTTAAGCTCTGTTTAAAACATAGCCTGACAACGTATATACGATTGCTATAGAAAGTTTTGGTTTCTAAAATAATTAAATCCTTTAATTTACTGGGACATGGTATCTTTTTCGTTGAAATGTCTTTTTTGAAAGCATATTTTAGATACAATTTAAAATAGAAAGTTAAGCTATGTTTAAAACATAGCCGGACAACGTATATAAGATAGCTATAGAAAGTTTTGGTCTCTAAAATAATTAAATCCTTTAATTTACTGGGACATGGTATCTTTTTCGTTGAAATGTATTTTGAAAGCCTATTTTAGATACAATTTAAAATAGAAAGTTAAACTCTCTTTAAAACATAATTTTTCCTAAACCATAATTAAGGATCTAGATTCGGAAAAATTATTTAGCTGTGTTATATGAAGTAATACAGTTTCAAAAAACTTAAAATATGTATAACAAGAAGAAAAAAAATTAAAATTTTAAAATAGAAAACCCCTTATTGAAAGTTAAATTTAAAAATTTGTAAATTAAAGAATAATTGTTTATATCGAATATAAGAAATATATCTTTTGTACTAATAACTTAAATATACAAACTGTATATTGTTTTTTAAAATCATGATAAATAATACCGTTTTATATTCAAATTGTGAATTTATTAAGAATTTTCATTTCATTTATTTTAAAATACAAGGCACCCCAAATGTTTCAGTTTGAGGAAAGAAAGATATTTTACTTGAATTTGATAAAACAAATTCAATTTGTATTACACAGGTTTCAAAAGTTAACTTATAAGTAAATAAATTACAATTTTGCTATCTATTTATACATTGATTTTGATATTTAAAAATATACTACCTGAAACTACAGATTTGAGATTTTTAAAACGGATAATTAAAAGATAGATTTATTAAATTCATTTTAAAAAGAGGAAAAAGTTTTATTTTATGGTTAATTAAAATACGGCTTTGTAAACAATATTTTAAATCTTGAAATGTACCCTATTTTTCAAGAATCTGATCACCTTAACAATATGATTTACAATCAGTTTTTTTTTGTACTTTAGTAAACTAAGTAATTTAAAATTTGAAAACAATTTGAATTTTGTTTGAGCAATCATCCTAAATGGAGATTTAGTAATTTGAATAGATATTTTCTCCAAATTTACACCTTAAGAAGATGTTTAAATTATATCCACGTGCAGTAATTTTGTTTTCTTATATTGATTTTTTACTAAAAAGATTCTAATGAACTTTACAGTACATTACGTTTCTCTGGTATAAGGTATTTTTTAATGTACGCATTGTATAAATCTATTTATTTTTGGTCGCGATCATTAGTGAACGGTACCACAGAAAAATTACGATCATGGTTTCCAGTCCCGTGAAAAGTAGTACTAAGAATGTAGTATACAAAGGAACAAAAAAGTGTACTTAAATATTAATATATTATCAGGTTATATAACAAAAAATTAGATAAATCCTTTCCTTGTATAAAACTACTTACTCTTTGTCGCAACCATTAGTGGACGGTACCTCAGATAAATTTCGATCATGGTTTATAGTCCCATGAAAAAAAATACTACCAATATAGTACACATAGAAACTAAAAAGTGTACTTAAAAGTTAATATAGTATCAGGTTATATTACAAAAATTTAGATAAATCTTTTCCTTGTATAAAACTACTTACTCTTGGTCGCAAATATTAGTGAACGGTACATGAGATAAATTTCGATCATGGTTTCTAGTTCCATGAAAATAAAGTACTACCAATATGTATACATAGAAACAAAAGGGTTTACTTCAATATTAATATAATAACAGGTTATATTACAAAAATTTAGATAAATCCTTTCCTTGTATAAAACTACTTATTCTTGGTCGCGACCATTAGTGGACGATACCTCAGATAAATTTCGATCATGGTTTCTAGTTCAATGAAAAAAAAAGGCTACCAATACATAGAAACAAAAGAGCTTACTTAAATATTAATATAGTATCAGGTTATATTACAAAAATTTAGATAAATCCTTTCCTTGTATAAAACTACTTACTCTTGGTCGCAACCATTAGTGGACGGTACCTCAGATAAATTTCGATCATAGTTTCCAGTCCCGTGAAAAAAGTACTACCAATATAGTATACATATAAACAAAAATTTACTTAAATATTAATATAGTATCAGGTTATATTACAAAAATTTAGATAAATCATTTCCTTGTATAAAACTACTTATTCTTTGTTGCAACCATTAGTGGACGGTACGTCAGATAAATTTCGATCATGGTTTCTAGTTCAGTGAAAAAAAGTACTACCAATATAGTATACATATAAACAAAAGCGTTTACTTAAATATTAATATAGTATCAGGTTATATTACAAAAAATTAGATAAATCCTTTCCTTGTATACAACTACTTACTCTTGGTCGCAACCATTAGTGGACAGTACCTCAGATAAATTTCGATCATAGATTCCAGTCCTGTGAAAAGAGTACTACCAATATAGTATACATATAAACAAAAAAATACTTAAATATTAATATAGTATCAGGTTATATTACAAAAAATTAGATAAATCCTTCCCTTGTATAAAACTACTTACTCTTGGTTTCAACCATTAGTGGACGGTACCTCAGATAAATTTCGATCATGGTTTCTAGTTCAGTGAAAACAAAGGCTATCAATACATAGAAACAAAAGATTTTACTTAAATATTAATATAGTATCAGGTTATATTACAAAAAATTAGATAAATCCTTTCCTTGTATACAACTACTTACTCTTGGTCGCAACCATTAGTGGACAGTACCTCAGATAAATTTCGATCATAGATTCCAGTCCTGTGAAAAGAGTACTACCAATATAGTATACATATAAACAAAAAATTATTTAAATATTAATATAATATCAGGTTATATTACAAAAAATTAGATAAATCCTTCCCTTGTATAAAACAACTTACTCTTGGTTTCAGCCATTAGTGGACGGTACCTCAGATAAATTACGATCATGGTTTCTAGTTCCATGAAAAAAGGTACCACCAATATAGTATACATAGAAACTAAAAAGTTTACTTAAAAGTTAATATAGTATCAGGTTATATTACAAAAATTTGATAAATCATTTCCTTGTATAAAACTACTTATTGTTGGTCGCGCCCATTAGGGCCTCAGATAAATTTCAATCAAGGTTTATAGTTCCGTGAAAAAAAGCCCTACCAATATAGTATACATAGAAACAAAAAAGTTTACTTCAATATTAATGTAGTATCAGGTTATATTACAAGAATTTAGATAAACCTTTTCTTATATAAAACTATTTATTTTTGGCCGCAACCATTAGTGGACGGTACCTCAGGTAAATTTCGATCATGGTTTCCAGTCCATGAAAAGTAGTATAAACAATGTAGTGTACAAAGAAACAAAAAAGTTGAATTAAAAGTTAATATAGTATCAGATTATATTACAAAAATTTAGATAAATCCTTTCCTTGTACAAAACTACTTGTTGGTCGGAGCCATTAGTGGACGGTACCTCAGATAAGTTTCGATCATGGTTTCTAGTTTCGTGAAAAAAAGTACTACCAATATAGTATACAAAGTAACAAAAAAGTTTACTTAATTATTAATATAATATCAGGTTATATTACATAAATTTAGATAAATCATTTTCTTGTATAAAACTACTTATTCTTGGTTGGAGCTATTAGTGGACGGTACCTCAGATAAATTTCGATCATAGTTTCCAGTCAAGTGAAAAAAGTACTATAAATATAGTATAAAAATAAACAAAAAGTTTACTGAAATATTAATATAGTGTTTGTGTATATTACATAAATTTAGATAAATCCTTTTCTTGTATAAAACTACTTATTCTTAGTCGCAACCATTAGTGGACGGTACCTCAGATAAATTTCGATCATAGTTTTCAGTCCCATGAAAAAAGTACTACCAATATGGTATACATAGAAACGAAACAGTTTACTTAAATATTAATATAGTATTAGGTTATATTACAAATATTTAGATAAATCAGTTAGCTTGTATATTGATTTTTTAAAAAAATGCAGGGTTACATTTTTAATTTCTTATGTAGATTATTTTACATAAAATATTTTGTTCAAATATAAGTTCAAAAAGTCTATACATTGTATGATTGCAACCATGTCAATTTACTTTATATGAACCATATTGTATTTGAGTGTATTTGAACTCGTGAGAATGTATCATAAACAACACCAAAACATCAATATAGCTAAAAAATAACAATTTGTAAGATAAACCTTTCAAATATTATTCCATTCTTCTCTAATTATCTAATTGTGCTATTTAAACTTTTAACAGGGATTTTAGCATAATAGTGCTCTTAATTAACAACATTTATCACTTCATCCTTACGACAGACGATTATTCCTCCTGCCTCATTAACAGAACCAGATTAATGTTTTAGAGCGTCTTTATTTTGGAGTGTAGAAGGACAGTTTGAGAAGGAGGTAAGGCGGGCTATAACTCTAATTTTCTCTTTCATATCTCACACATGAGCCATACGGAACATTAATTTCCCATAACATTAACTCAAATTTCCGAAACCTTTTAGTTTTCAATTTACCCAGTTTAGAATTGTATTTAAGATATAAGCAATACTTTGAAATTAAAAGTACATTTTACTTACGGACAGTTAATCACTTATTAATGACAAATGAGCCATTTTAAATACGTAGATAATTACGGTTGTGTTTGAAAAATTATAGATGAAACGGTTTTTCAAATGTAGCGTCCTGGAAAATTCTACCAGATTAACTCGAATAATACCTTAAAATCTCCAGAACGTAAAACTTATGAAAATTGATAATTTGGAGTAAAATATATTTTTTGCTTACTTTTGTGACATATGGGTTAAATTTTATGTAAATGGGGATACTAATATAAATAAATTATAATTTTATGGGTATAGGGAACGCCCATTTTATTTTATGTACACAATTCCACATTTTAGATAGAACAAAAAGACCAGTATTCTTGAAAACAATATTATTACTTGGGTGTTATACATATACCCCAATAGACTCTTAAACAAAACTTTTCAAAATACTTCTAGGATAACAAGAACTTATTTGAAGCATTAACTTCATGCACACATAAACAGACACTTGTTTAATGCAAAAGACTGGAAGGAAAATACATATTATTAAGAATGGTGTGAAATATAGATTGTATGGTATCTCGCCAAATTATAGAGATATTGGCTCCTCTGCAAAGTTTTGAGAAACTCATTTTTGGCGACAAATTTGGCGATATATCTCCAAATTTGTCGATTTGTCGACATTTGTTTCTGACCCACCTTTCTCTGGATTTTACTGGAAACTTGTGGAAATTTCCAGAAACCTGACAGCTATATAAAGGGATCGTGAGTTCTCATAAAAAGTTAGTCCTCGCTCAAATCTGATGAAAGTAGGACATGTGTTAATGCTCTCCTTATTGCTCTGAAAATGTTCACCAAAAGGCTGCTAAGTTTTATCGTCATCCGTTGTAATTATGATTCATTTGGCGTGTTAATAAATTGTTATTCTTTTCGTCTGAACCAAACTCTATTCAATCAACGAAATTTAAGCGAGAATTTAGCAAACATATTTTCTGATGAGAAATCTGATCCCTCTTAACTACTAAAAATTAACTGTATCCAAGATGGTTCAGTCATTGACAACTATATGTGAACATTACTGGTGGCAAACTCTCTAGGGCAGCTTTCTATTAGAAACTGGTCAAAAATGCATTAAAAATTTTCACACTCGAACAATTCTGTTGCAACTATTGTACGATAAGATGTTATTTTGTGGTTTTTAAAGACAATGTAATAAACCAGATAACTTTTCAAAATAAGGACGTTTGTTTTGTTGGCTCTTCATTGAAATTTCTCTTATGTTAGTCATCTCTTTTTTGTCTCCTTTAGGACAACATACCGGTCCTTGTGGTCTTACGTATTTGCCAATTATTTAATCATTTGAAATTCTTATAAAGCGGAAATAAAGCTGGTTAAACTCGTACGCTATTCTGAACTATACATTTCCATAAACCAATTATCTTACTTTTTCCTACTTCTTAATTCAATTTTGGTTAAAATATCCATATATCGTCTACAGGTTTAAATACCAGGGAGAGATTGACATCTCCCGCTGAGGTAGGTACTCGATATCGGTGAAATTGATGTTGTGGAAAAAATAAATTAAAGAATTATTCCATGAGTTGTCTCAGATAGGAATTCAAGGTGGTTCTATCCACAAACACTGATGAAAGTGACCGCAATTTATGTGATCCGCATTTTAGTGTTACGGCCACCTCAATCATCTAATAAGCTAAGTGTTAAACATTGTCATTATTTTTTTGCATAGAAATATATAACTATGAACCTTAATTTAAGCTAAATGAAATAAATGATATTTTATTTTGTATTTTTGGTGAAACAGTCATCCAGTTTCTAGGATTTCAAATAAGCGCAAGCGGACTTTCGCCGATTCCAGAGAAAGTTCAGGTGATCAAAAGCTTTCCTCTGCCAAACAATACGCAGGAGTTGCGCAGATTTCTCGCTACTTTGAACTTCTACCACCGATTCTTAAAGGGTGCCGCAGAAGTTCAGGCGTGTTTGTATGATTTCATAAAAGGTGAAGGTAAAAATGTCAAATCCCCAATTATTTGGACTGATCAAGCTAAGTCTGCATTTGAGCAATGCAAGGAATTACTTGGCAGTGCTACTGCATTGTCCTTTCCTGCACCTAATGCATGTCTTTCTTTAGCAGTCGATGCTTCAGATATAGCTATCGGTGCGGTTCTTAACCAGAACGTAGACAAAGAAGTACAACCTTTAGGATTCTTTTCTAGGAAACTTACGACACCGGAAAAAAATTATAGTACATTTGATCGTGAATTGTTGGCTGCATATTCGGCAGTGAAACATTTCCACCATATGATAGAAGGTCGATCTCTTACTATTCTCACAGACCACAAGCCTCTTACATATGCATTTTTCCAAAAGAATGATAAATACTCTTCTCTGCAAATTAGACATTTCGACTATATTAGTCAGTTTACGACTGATTTTAAATATGTCCCTGGTTGTCAGAACGTGGTTGCGGACACCTTCTCCCGTATTTCAGAAGTAGATGAACCAGTTTCTTTTAATTATGAATCGCTTGCTTCTGATCAACTCTTGGATAAGGAATTGTAATCGCTTATGCGTTCTGATACTGGTCTAGATCTCAGGCCGATGTTTATTGCGCAATCTAATAGACCTGTCTATTGTGATGTGTCTACTGGTCGGGTACGACCCTACATCACTACCAAATTTCGGAGACAAATTTTAGACAAACTGCACAATTAATCGCACCCAGGAGTTAAAGCTACTCACAAACCTTCTCCATCAGTGACATTTTTCTTGCAGCAGCTACGTCTCCATATCAGATCTTTGTGACCTACTCCGGCTTCTAGGCATTTTAAACAAACTAAATGCGTGAATAAAGATCTTTTCTCTTCCAGTTACGTCTTCCTTAGAGTAGACAAACTGCGCAAATCTTTAGAGCAACCATATTCTGGACCTTTTAAAGTTATTTCCAGGACATATAAAGTTTTCAAGATTTTGATGGACGGAAAGGAGACCACAGTTTCAGTGGATAGACTCAAGCCGGCTGACCTCGATCCAGAGACTTTTTCTTCGGACCAAACCAAGTACAAGACTGCCCTTAGTAACTGCCCGGATGTCGTGACTCGGACTCGCTATGGCAGGCGTTCCAAGCCAGTTGTTCGTTTCGTTCCCTGAATCTGGACTTTCTAACTGCGAGGGGGAGTACTGTGGTGCCGACAAAGATGCACACAGATTAACTTTAATCCTAATTTCAAGTTTTTTTTTCAGGCAAACTTCTTCGTTAATTATTCATTTATATTTTGTAGAATAAATGTTGTGGCAACGGCGACAGAAGAAGATTCATTTTTCTCTGGCAGTCTAATGCGTTGTCTATATAACGAAATGTGCTAAAGATTGATCGGTTGTCTTTTTTCCCGTAATAAAATGTTTGTTCATTTTTTAAACTCTGAATTTTTATTACCTGCTGCACAGTTCCGTAGGAGTATCTGACCAACACCTCCCCACATATATATATATATTTATATTTATAAATATATATATATATATATATATATATATATATATATATATATATATATATATATATACATATATACATATATATACATATATATATACATTATAAAATATATATACATTTATATATACATATATAATATATATAATATATATATATATATATATATATTTATACATATATATTATATATATATATATATATAAATATATTAATTTATATATATATATACATTTCTCTGCATTTAATATAATAATAAGTTTCCATTATAAGTATAAAAACCGACAGCTAAATATTTCTGGATATAAGTTTCCCGTTGTATTATTCAAGAAATATAAAAACATATATTTGGGCTTTGGGAGAACAATAAAACTATTACTAAAATAAAAAATGCGAAAACTATTGATGAAAACAATAAAAAGGCTAAAACTATTACTTACATAAAAATATTTTGCATAAAAGCGTAATGTGATATATTCAGTCAAGAAAGCAATCTGAATTGTGTATTCTTTGATAGTATGAAACTATATAAACTTACGCCATAGGTAACAGTATTTAGGAACAATGATCTTAAGTTACATTCAAAGAGAAATAAACTCTCACGCATGGGAATCACAATAGATAAGGCACTCAAAATATTTGAATATGTTATTAGAAAAGCGAATCAATTGTTTGTAAAAATGATTTATTTCTTCTACGAAAAAAGCAAATTCAAAAATGCATTACTTATTTTAAAACACATATATCTCGTATGAAATAAAAATCAATTTTTCCATATCTTGGATTTCCATAACGGCATTTTAATAAAATATGTAAAGAAAATAAATAAATAAAAAACAATTCAACAAAATGTAAAATTTATACAGATATATATCAAAATGTTAGCATAAAAATGAGTCATAAATATGAAGAGTTTATTTGGATAATATGATAAAATAATGAACTATATTTTCTGATAATTAGTTTCCAGTTTAAAAAGTATTCTTTAAATATTTTTTCATCATATTGAACAGTTTTTATCTGTTTGCATTGTAATTCCACTTAGTTTTAAGTTAAGAGGTATATTTTGTTTCCGTTTTTAAATTTTATTAAATTATTCAAATTAGTTTTTGAATTTTTAATTCCATGATATTATTTATTAAAAAAACCTTTTAAAAATTTATTTTTCTTGGTGTGATATTGTAGTTTTGTACATTAGGGAATGAAAATATAAAAGTAACTCAAAATTTGTTTTTATCATAATGAAAGTTGAGTAACTATTTTGTTTAAATTACGTAGATCTGGTGTAAAATAAAAACCAATTTTCCAAATCTTGAAATTTCATAACAGAGTTTTAATAAAATAAATAAGGAAAATAAATAAATACAAAAATAATTCAACAAAAGTAAAATGTATACGGATATATGTCAAAATGTAAGCATAAGCAAGAATCATAAATATGAAGAGATTATTTGAATAATATCATGAAATATCATGAATCTTATCATGATATTAGTTTATGATATTATTCAAACAATTGATAACAATATTTTATTATCAATTTGAATAATATCACGATATCTTATTATAATGACAGTTTCGTAATTATTTTGTTTAAATTACATAGATATGGTATGGAATAAAAATCAATGTATCCATATCTTATACTTCCAAAACAATGTTTTAATAAAATAAGTAGAGAAAATAAATAAATATAAAAAATGTCGAAATATAAACATAAAAAAGAAACATAAATATGACGATATTATTTACGTAATATGATAAGAGTAACTTATGTTTTCTAAGAATTGGTTTCCATTTGAAAATGTATTTTTTAAATTATTTTCATTCAATTTTTATTTCAATCAATTTTAATTCCACTTCCCTTTAAATATCTAGGCATACTTTGTTTTCATTTTGAAATTTTATTAATTCATTCAAATTAGTTTTTGAATTTTTAGCTCCATGATTTTATTTAATAAAAACCTTTAAAATATTTGTTTTTCTTAATGCGATATTGCAATTTTGTACGTTAGGGAATGCAAATATAAAAGTAACTCCAAATTTGTTCTCATCATAATGAAAATTTCATAACTATTCTTTTTAAATATTTTACAAATGCAGTGTTTTACCACCGAGCTGTATGTTTATTTCGATAAATTGTTTATTATTTTAACGATTTCAAAATTAGCATATTTTAATTGTTTTCAAATTTTCTATCTCAAAATTTCAATAAATAAATAGATATAAGATATAAAAAGAGCACGTATCTTATAATCGAATAATTTTCGCAAAATAATTTTTAGTTTATTTTTCTATGAAAATGTTATTCCATGATGATTTTACTTTACTAATGGAAGAATAACGTAAAGATAATTTTTCACATATTTTAAAAATACGCATAAGATATGCTTGTAGCTTCTAGGCTGTGATATGTACTAGCTACTTAAAGAAGTTATAGAAGTATACGATTACATACTAAAAATGAAAGTCGAAATTCCAAACTAAGGTACACAATTACAAAATTTTTCTTTTTCCATGACAGTTAAATTTTAGAAAGCAAAAATGCTTTATTACGTTATAACATAACTTTTATAACATTTCATTTTTTTCTGCGAAAATTAAAGTGTATTCAAAATTTTGTAATATTTTCAAATATTTTTTATCTAAATGATTTCCAACAGCTTAAATTGTAACCCGAGGCGTTGTACTGTCTAACACGAAATGCAGTGCCTTATTATTTAAACATTCCTGTTCAAATCAAATATATTTCAAAATTTATGCTTTAAATCTGCAAGGAATTTTATGTTTCTCACTACATAAACCACTAAAAAGTTTATGAAATATTAAAACATTGTTTTTTTAACGATTTTGTTTTTATAATTAACAAAAGCTCAAATATCATATGGAAAATCACTAGTACATTTGTTTAATGCAAATACTAGAAAAAAAGGAAGGGTAGCAATGTTATGGGTGTTAGATCACAAATAAATGTAACGCGTTTTTGACTGATAATATAACATTCTAATGTCTCTACAGATTCTTTAAAAAAAAGGTGTTCAATACAAAATGCACTTGACATATCATGCTTTATAAAGTGTTTTCGCACCTGTTTGTTAATATAAGGGATCATTTTATTTATTTACACGCACCTTGTAGCCTTACGTAATTCTGATTATATATATATATATATATATATATATATATATATATATATATATATATATATATATATATATATATATATATATATATATCTTCTCTCCGAATTTTATAGACATTTTAAACATTTCGTTATTTTGTTCAATTCATTACACTTCATGAGTGGACGCAAGCTCAAATTGATATCTTTATTTAATGTTGTAAAGAAAATATCAGTACAATCCGTATACCTTTACGACTATTGATTCTTTTACTTCACCAGAGTTGATGCAAATATGTGTACTTGCCTGAAAGCTTCTAATAATTTAGCAATGCAACAATTTCAAATAATAGTTCTAACAATAAATATCTTAATAATAATAATCTCAAATAATTTCTAATAATAAAGAAATTTACAATATTTATACTTTTGGGTGTATTATGGTTTTATTTTGAGTACAAAAATAAGCAATTTAAATACCTTGGGATCCAACATGCCTTTGAATGCCCCGGTGATGTATGTTTTTCGCAAGCATTTCCATGGTAGTAAAAAACTTTTATTTCCTTCTATTTAACCCGAGGCGTTGTATTCTCTAACACGAAATACAGTGCCTTATTTTCTTAAAATGTGTGTTATTTCTGAAGCCCTATTTTTTAGAGTCATTCTTTTTACAAATTCCATCGTATAAAATAAAGAAAAAAAATAAATTACAAAGTCTATATATAACGGTTCCAATCACGAAAACAACCTTAAAAAGTCGTTGTAAAAGACTAGAACACGTGTTTTGATATTGCTAAAGTCGTTTGCGTCTCCCCCTCCCCTCTACCTCCGGCCCGTGGGGTAATATGACAATTCCTGTATAGAACTGAGGATTTGTTTTCTAGGGAACTGTAGAAAATAGCGGTGTTTCTTCGAAGCAATCGAATAGAGTCACTTTGTGTCGAAAACACATTTGTTTCTCAAATAAAAGTAGTTTCCTTCAGAAATTTAGTTGAAAGAGATTTTATTTCCGGGAGAAGACTTATTGGTTTGATTTTATTAATTTATTTAAAGGAAGCCTGTATATAGAATTTTAAGATATAGATAATAAACAAAAAAAACATTTTTATTAAAGTAATTTGAGATTTTTCATCTCTGACATACAATTTGTGTTGTTATCTTTAAATAGTGTCATGTTTACATAAAATCAAAACTGAGGTTTGAACTTTTTGTCAAAGAAAATTAATCCATGACATATAATTTATGTATAGCAAATTTGCGTACAATTTGTGTATCTGCAAATAGTGTCAGGTTTATATAAAATCAAAATTGAGGTTTGAACTTTTTGTCATAGAAAATTAATCTATGACATACAATTTATATATAGCAAATTTGTGTACAATTTGTGTATCTGCAAATAGTGTCACAATAGTGTCTGCAAATAGTGAACTTTTTGTCAAAGAAAATTAATATTTTTAGTATTGTAAATAAAATGTGCTTTATCATTGAACATTAACACTCTGAAACAATTCGACGGTGTGTCTCCATATAGACAATAGGTTTGGAGAGCATTTATTTTATTTTCTTGAAACATTCTGTTGACATATTTTAAATATTTTTCGTGAGACATATCAAACCTATTTAATTTATTATGTACAAACTATATATATTAATATTTAACTACATAAAATTAATATTTAATTACAAATTATTGAGGAAACAAAATTTTACTCTGAAAAAACGTCTCGCATAAGTAAACATGATTTAGGTTAATAGAGCAGTAACACACCAGAAAAAAATTGCATCCATGTCATTTATAATTATGTATGGAAAATATATTGTGTTTCTTTGTTTAATCGTAATGCATGTTCTTGCCTTTGAATCCATGATGAAAATCTAACTACTCTTGTTGTTTTGCTTAGGATTAATATTCAATTACAAATTATTGAGAAAATAAAATTTTTATCTGAAAAAACACCCGGCATATATAAACATGTTTTAATTTAATAGAGCTGTAACGCACCAGAATAAAATTTCAAGTATGTGATTTATAATTATGTTTTAAAAATATATAGTGTTTCTTTGTTCAGCCTTAATGCATTTTCTGCCTTTGAATCCACGATGGAAACCTGACAACTCTTATAAGGTTCCTTTGTTTTGTATTGAATATATATAGGTTATAGATGATTTTTAAAGAGACAACAATATTAAAAGGCTTGGTTTGGAGTCTACTGTCTTGCAACAAAATAACTAAACACACAAATAAAAATTTATTCCTTAGGAATATTAGACATTACAGAGTTTTTTATGCATATTAAAACTTAGAGATATGAAACTTTCTCATACACATTAAAATATTAGTAAATTAATCATACTGAAAGTTTTCTCGGAATTAGTTCTTATAAAAAAATAATTTATAAATTTTTAACGCAATTTTTAACAAATATAAGTATCATTTTATATAGTTTCTTTTCTAGGGAAATGTAGAAAATAGTGGTATTTCTTCGAAGCAATCGAATACAGTCAATTTGTATAGAAAACACATTTGTTTCTCAAATAAAAGTAGTTTCCTTCAGAAATTTAGTTGAAAGAGATTTTATTTCCGGGAGAAGACTTATTGGTTTGATTTTATTAATTTATTTAAAGGAAGCCTGTATATAGAATTTTAAGATATGGATAATACACAAAAAGAACAGATTTAATAAACTAGTTTGAATTATTTTTATCTATGATATACAACCGAGAAATTAGATTTAATTAAAAGTGTAACTAACTGTATTTAATCAGTGATTCAATTTAAAACGATAATAGTTTAAAATTTATAAAATAACCAAAATGTCGCTGAGAAATAAAAGCTTTCATTAACTCAAAAATTTAAATATTATTTTTAGTGCGTTTTTTTATTCCAAAACGGAATTTTTAAAATTATCTCTTCACTTTAAAATGAATTAATTTGCTATGTACTGTTATGAACCTCAAATCGTTGATATCCAATTTTATTTTTGATTGCTTGGAAAGAGCAAAAAAATCATTAGGCACTAAATCAAGCGAATGAAGATAATGACTCATCAAATCAATTCTTTTTCATGCTTCAAGTAACTGATTGCTTGAGAGGAAGAACTTGAGATTTCTTTGTTTTGGTGATGAAAGATTTGATGTTTTATTATGTTATTAATTTTTACACTACCTTAAGTAAAATCTATAGTTGAAAAGTACTCTCTAATAATCAATAAATACTAAATTTATAGCTCCAAAATTCAAAGCAACTTAGAATAATCATATATTTGTTACAATTATTAAAATTTGTTAATGGCACGAAGTTTTCAATATTTTATTGAGTTTGTAATATCCAACAGGTAGTTACTCATTTTTAGTATTAAATGCAATTTCACATTTCGTTAACACGTTGGATGCGGGATACGTACTAGTACGTTTTCTGACGATTGATTCTTGAGCGCGGGAGAAGTACTTATGCGGGTTAGTTTAACGACATGGTTTGTTTGTGGGTACAAAAGTAACGGTATACACAGGGAAACAGGGGTGTATGCCGGATGTTTGTGTCTACTACATAGATTCTTTAAAAAAATACACAAATAAAAATTAGTTTTTACATTGTTAGTTTTATGATTGCTCGTTTCCTTTTTTATAAGGTAAAAATGTTTACATATTACTTAATTATATTCTAGTATTTCTTTTTGGTTTTTCCTATTTATGATACTTTTATAAATTTATCCAATAAAAATCTATGTTTTGTTTACAAAATCTTATGGCTGTTATTTATATATTTCTATTTATATATTTGTTTGTATATTTCAATATAAAATACGAAGAGTTGATTAAAAAAATGAAATAATTTTCGATCTATTGAGATTTAACCGAATAATTAAATTTACGCTCAATAAGAGATTTGAAAAAAAATTTTCAATTTTACAACTCCTTTTCAACCTCCACTCAAAATACAGTTTTTTTTCTTTTGTTTTTGTTTTTGTTTAAATTAATTTTACAATTTACACTAAATCACAAATTTGTGATGAAAACCACACTCAGTTTATTTAATTTGTGATTAAGTGAATGTTTCAGTCTATTTAGTACGAATGTTATGTGTTTCCTTTGTGTTTTCTTTGTTAATTCAATTAGATTTTAAATATTCAATTTTTGTAAAATTTTTCCTCAAAATGTTGTTTTTGTTTATGTATCAATTTGTTGAGTTACGATCCCCTCGCCAGATTTCAAACGCCACGCTGCAAGCACGCCACGCACGCAAGCTGCAAGCACGCCAATTTCGCCAAATGTGGTTGAAGCACCAACAAGATCCATGATTAGAAACAGGAGAGTGGGCTAAGAAGAGGAGTTGAAAAAGCCAGCTCCTGGTGCAATTCCGCTGCGAAATGTACCCGCAAACAATGTGTTAATTTCTTCTCCAGATATGCCAGCTTTTGAATACTGAAAATAGTAACACTTGGTAATTTTGAAAATCAAAAATAATGACACACTAATTTACGAGGTAGATTGGTTGGCGAGATTTTACACCATAAATCCTGGGCAATCGCACGCGTACCATAACACAATGCACATACTAAATGATTGTGCGTACGTTTACTGCTCTAACAAAACAATCAATTCTACTAAAGTATCTAAAATGCCGTATAAAATTTGAAATAGACAGTATGTCATTTTAAAAATATTATATACATTTATATACTTTCCTGAACTGAAAACCCCCTTAAAAAGATAGATTAAGTATTTATTTAGGTTTATTTTAGTTGTTAAATGTTATTTCACATATTAACATTTTTATGATAAGAAATAATAATTTTGAAAAAATCTCAGAAATATACCGAGGGATAAACAGAGAAATATATTATAACATTATAACCAATATTATCACACAAAAAATCTAATTTTTAATTTAATTAAAAAAATTCTACCTTTGAGAGAATAATGTTATAGAACTGTAGTTAACGAAAATTGATCCGAGGTTTTTTTCAGGGATTTCCTTATATCGCTTGCGAAAATATATTAATTTATTTTAATTTACCGGATGCCATGTAGTTTTTTATACTTGTATATATTTTTGAAGAAAAATCGTATTTTTTGACCGATTTTCGTAAGATCGCAATTATTTGCTAAATTAATAAAAACTGTGATTTTTCCGTTGCAGTTGGCATGTCTGCTTCTTGTACACAGAGATTTGAAGCGCTGTTGAATTTTGAGATTTGTTTAATAATGTCTCACTCAAGTATCTATCTTTATATTTAGTATTAACAGTTTTTGTTTTGTACATTGTTGCAATTAAAAGAAGATAAGTATTTCATATTTACCTAAAAACAATTACATCCTACAAAAGATCCAAAAATAAAATCACTTTCATCAACCCATTCATAAGGGTAAGTATAAATCATTATAATTAAATCAAACTCTTACAATCGAATGAGTATTAAATGCAATTTCCAATTTTTTAATTCCTTCTGTACTGCATCCAGATCGAATACACCCAGATACACACAGATCGAATGAAAATTTATTTAAGTATTTAAAAATAGAAATTATTTTTTTTTTAGTGTTTTTCGTATAAACAATATTTTAAATATGTTTAATTTTTAAAAAGTTTTCCCCGTTTATGGACATAGTCTCTTACAGTTTCCTTTAGAGACCTAGATAAGATAATGCAGTTTGTCTTGTAACAAAGTATAAAATACGTAATATGGCAAAAAAAAAACAACTGATGAAACTTTTTTATATTTACATATTAGTTTTATAATATTTGTATTTATCTTAAATTGTTAAAAACTCTTTTTTTTGCCTGCTTATTACGTTTTCTGACACCCGCTTGGAAAAAATAGACGTTGATAATTACATGTAGATATGTACTAGTGTTTTACAATTTAATGAAAACTGATACTGTTTTTAATTTTTAATGGATAATTCTAGTGAGTATTTTGCGAATTCATTGGAAGTTGAAAGAAGTAATATTAGAGAAGTAAGAAATAAATATATCTACTGCAGATATACTGCTTGAATATACGAGAAACTTTATTTCATTAATACGCAAAGCCCTGTCTGTAATAAAAACGTTAACGCTTAACATATTATACATAGTTGTATCTTACTAACTAGAACTAAAAAAATATTTTCTTAAATGTTATAATACTTTTTTTTGAAACATGTAAAACATAAAATAATTAAAATGTAAAAATAATTCCTTTTCAGAGACACAAACACATGTATAAATATATATATATATATATATATATATATATATATATATATATATATATATATATAAATAGATAGATAGATAGACAGATACATAGATAGATATACATATACATATACATATACATATACAAATAAAATAATAATTCCTTGTAGAGAACAGAGAACAGTTGGTAATGATTTATTCAAGAAACAAGCGAAGTTTATTCTTAAAAATTATGAATTGCTTTATGAAATCAAGATATTGTCTTTTAAATATGCTTTCATGTTTTATTATTTTAGTATGTTAAACTGCTGGTAACTGTCTCACCAATGTCGGTTCAATATGGCTTCAATGAAACCTGAAGCAAACCTAAAATGAAACAATTATAATTAAAACATCTTTCAAAACCAGAGCAATGTAGCATGTTATTTAACATTAATATGCCATTTAATATCACTTAATAAACCTTGCTGCTTTAACATTTATCGAGTTTCGTAAACATTTCTTGTCGTGGAAGCAATTACGCTATGAATTTATAATCAAATAGTTTAGTTTCAGATTGTTCAAGAAACATGACATGTGTTCCAAGCATTAAAACTGCATTGCCATAATATTCTTACTTGATACGCGGTAGTTATTGAAAAGGACAGAAACTCATTATTTACTTGACGCATAATGGGTTTAATTTCGTTTATGGATTATGACTTGGATTTCAGCCAAGGGAAATTTAAATCTCCGAGCTTATATTAGAGAAATGACATGCGAAACTTTAAATATCATGGTAAATTTAATAGGAGAAATTTTCTTTCTGTTTATTTTCTGGGCTCAAATGCGAAATTTATTGAATATGGAAATTTTTGTTTCCATTTACCTCAAACTTCATATTTTATTGAATGATATTTATTTTTTGATTTAATGAGTATTTAATAACAGTTCATAGTTTATGATTTATTTTATCACAATTTATATACCTATATTAAGCCACGGGATATTGTTGTTATACATCAAGATTATTATAATTAATAAATTATTAATTAATAAATATTAAAAATATAGCTATATTAAAGATTTATGTTTGTAAAATTATTACTTTTTCTACGCAAATTTCTAATCATTATTAATAATCCTATTTCATAATACTTATAAAATAATTTTTTTATGAGGGAACAATCAGAGTACTACTATTATTATTAGTAATATCTATACGTATGTGTGTATATGAAATTTCTGAAACATAAAAAAGTAACGAACGTAATTATACCTTTGTCTTAAAATAATTTTCGGGCGATTCTTTCCTTTTATGGCAAAATTTGCAAATTATCTCTTGTTTTTTTTATCGAGTTTGCGAGTGCTGAAACAATAAAAAAATTAATCCCTACTTCATCAGTCCTTCTTATATAAATATTCATGTAATTAGTTTAGCTTCCTCCACGTCTTCAAGAGTTCCCTACCTTATTAACCATTGAAAAACCTGAGTGGCTGACTCACAGCCATTTAAATTGTCATAACAAATGTTTTACTGCAGCGACCTTTGTAAGTTGATGCTGTAACAAAATGATTTGTTTTGTCTTTCGCTTACGTTTTTACTTAAGACGGCATTCAATGAAATGTGCAGTTTCTGAGATTTGGGATAGGCTAAATTACACACTACACCCCTATATCTATCTATCTATCTATCTATCTATCTATCTATCTATCTATCTATATATATATATATATATATATATTTATATATATATATATATATATATATATATATATATATATATATATATATATATATATATATATATATATATATATATATATATATATATATATATATATATATATATATATATATATATATATATATATATATATATATATATATATATATATATATATATATATATATATATATATATATATATATATATGTCAGGTCTAAAAAAGGGGTAGTTTGAAATTATGTAAGTTAAAAACGATTTTAAAAAGAGAACTCTTTTATAATAATAAAATAAATGAAAAAGACCCACTCTTGCGTAATATTTCAGGATAATCCGGTCAAGCGGAAGCATTTTTGAGCTATTTAATGAGCTTGTAAACAGATAAGTGGGAATTGGCATATGGACAGGGAGCCGTCAACACCTTCACGCATAGCTCCGCGTCGATTAATGAAAATGGAGCATGTTTCTTTCCTTAAGAACGACTTGTCATATATATATATATATATATATATATATATAAATATATATATATATATATATATATATATATATATATATATATATATATCCTTAACTCTGGATCATATATATATATATATATATATATATATACTATATATATATATATATATATATATATATATATATATATATATATATATATATTATCAAAAGAAATCCCAATAAAATTAATATCGTTTATATATATATATATATATATATATATATATATATATATATATATATATATATATATATATATATATATATATATATATATATATATATATATATATATATATATATATATATATATATATATATATATATATATATATATATATATATATATATATATATATATATATATGATTATCCCATCAAATCTATTTTCCCAGCCACAAAATGTCTTAATTAAAGGTGTGTCCGTGATTTAAAATTATTCTAGTCTATTTCTCAAAGTTTTCGCAGTAATAAATGTAATGCCCACTTTCGCCATTTGTCAGCTGTCTCCATAACATAGCTCACTCTTACAATGATTTAAGTTGCTGCATTATTTCTAATAACGATGAAAAAGCTTCTATCTCTTCCCGATTTCTTCCCGTTTTCTAGCTTTGGGGTTGAATCCATAGGAAAGTGTTTTTCATGGCTACTCCCTCATCTGTCTTTGACAGTTAAAGATGTCGTTTAAGCAGCTCTGTAATAAAAGTTCAGTTCTACTCGGACTTATGCTGTTTTCTTATATGGGACACGATTTCTAGATTAACTAGGTTTTTCCTTGCCCCTGAGTCCAGGCAAGTAAAAACAATAGGGGCTAATAATAATAACCAGCGGAAACATTGCACTGTTTTACACACACACACACACACACACACACACACACACACACACATATATATATATATATATATATATATATATATATATATATATATATATATATATATATATATATATATATATATATATATATATAATTAATTTAATTCACATAAATCCAGAATAAAACTAAATTAAATGCTTATTCTAATGACTAATTTATTTTTAATTTATTTCTTAAAAGGGATGTTAGTACGTATTTTGCTTGTTTAAGATTTCCTAAAACTTTTTAATGTTCTCACTATTTAATTTATCGTATTCTGGATTAGCTGAAGTATTTTAGAATTATTTTTCCAAAATTAAAATTTATTATCTAATTATTAACATTAGTTAAATTATATTTTTTTATTAGTTAAACAAATAAATTATTTATTTTTATATTATTTAATGTTAATACATTAATATTTTTTAAAGTAAAAGTGATAAACAAATTAATTAAAGTTATATTTTTTTAGCCCCGGGCATTATAGGTAATGTGTATTATCAGACGTCATTATAGTTGTATGTCTACTAATAATGATGTAGTTTTTTAGATGATTAGATTTTAAAATGACTGATTAAAATTATAGTTCTAAAGAGAACCATTAATTAAACGAAAGGATTATTATATTACTTCATATTTATTACAAATTTCAAAGCAATTTAGAGATATTATAATTTAGTTTTAATAAATGAATTAAAAGAATATTTGTACAGAGATATTTTACTACTTTCTAAAGATTTATTTTATATTTTATGCTAATGAGTATTTACAGTGAATGTTTGCAAGAGAAATATTTTATTCGTATATTATATATATATATATATATATATATATATATATATATATATATATATATATATATATGTATATATATATATATATGTATGTATATATATATATATATACATATGTATATGTATGTGTGTATATATATATATATGTATTATATATATGTATATATATATATATGTATATATATATATATATATATGTAAATATATATGTATGTATATATGTATGTATATATATGTATATGTATATATATATATATATATATATATATATATATATATATATATATATATATATATATATATATATATATATATATATATTATTTTTATGTTATTTCATGTTAATGCATTAATATTTTTTAAGTAAAAGGGATAGACAAACTAGTTATATTTTTTAGTGCAGGGCATTACAGGTAATGTGTATTATCAGACGTTATTATACTTGTATGTCTACTAATAATGATGTAGATTTTTAGATGATTAGATTTTAAAATGTCTGATTAAAAATAAAGTTTTAAAGAAAACCATTAATTGAAAGAAAGGATTATTATATTACTCATTATTTATTACAAATTTCAAAGCAGTTTGCAGATATTATAATTCAGTTTTAATAAATGAATTAAAATAACAATTTTACAGAGATATTTTACTGCTTTCTAGAGGTTTACTTTATATTTTATGCTAATGAGTATTTACAGTAAAAGTTTGCAGGAGAAATATTTTATTCGTGAAAGTGCTTACTCATTTATCTTTAGTTGTTAAAAAATGCATTATAGTATTACTATAGTTGTTCACTGTTCATCATGAGTATTTTCACTAGTAAATTTATAGCTCTGTTTTTTTTTTACTTTGAACAAAATCCAACATTCAAGTCAAATGATGTAGATCATGTTAGCATTTATATATGAAGAGGAAAATGGTACCTTAATTGTATTATAAGCAATATATGAAAAAATTCTGATATAAAAATATATATCATTGAAAATTTAAGAACATATTTATAGAATATTTAAAATATGTATATCAAACCCTTAATTAGTAATTTTATGTTTGCCATCACTGTGAGAAAAAAGTATGATCAGTTAATTTAAAGGAATATTTATTAATCCTCTAAGCGGTTTGCACGTACAATTCCGTCAAACCGATGATGTCTTCAAAGCGGTTGTCACATAGCATTTTCGACCTCCTAAAACGGTCTGAAAATAGATGTAATGTATATTCTGCCAGTGCTTTTACGGTAGGAGGGTCAGGTCTATTGTTTAGGAACTGCAGCCCTCTTTGACTGACATTTATTGAGGGATGCACCCCTACCACTTGAGGTACAAACACGCTAATGGCTTTATAAATCTCTAATTCGAAGTATTTCATTTGTGGTAACAGATGTATCTCTAACTGCAAAACTTAAATATCTTGGATGTCTTTCGTAAAAAAATATAAATAAATCTCTCAAAGAATATTTTATTTGTACTTTTAGAATCAATTATATCTTGGGATGATCTTCGAGACTTGACGAGCTTTATGTGTTTTAAAAATTAACAATCTATAATATCAATTTATATATCTGTTTATAACCGGAAGTAAAGGGACAATAACGAGGGTGGGTTTCCCGTATTCCATTCTAGTAGACAAAGGGTGAAGGAAAAAATCGTTGAACGCTTTGGCCACTGACACAGTAAACCTTTAGCGTATTTTTCTAGATTTTTCCTCGATATGTTCCCCTCGGAGGATTAAACACTTAGATAATATTTCACACTTAAAACGTTATGACATCATCATTTGAATTCCAGATTTTTGTAAAAATATATTTATGATTTTTCATAAATTTTCACCTAATTTTGTATTGGTAAACTTATATGCAATCAGACCATTATACCGATTGATTCTAATCATTTGATACAGGTAACATTTATACTAAATACTTTTGTCTGGGATTACCTAAATAGTTCAGTAAAATAAGTCATCGCTTGACATTACTAGCGATAGATTAATGCTGATCTCATTTTCTGATTTTGCATTATGAGATTGATATATTGAGTTACGCTTGTCAATACATACTATTTAGTTAGATTTAGTTTTGTACTTACAAACTGCTCATTCTTAAGTATTTTATTGATGTTTGCTTTCGTTTTTCCAAGGGATTTCTCGAAGATCTCGGTTTAAAGTAGCAGTATGTCTTTTCGAAAAAAGAGTCCCATACACGAGTGGTATGAATTTGACCTTCCTGGAGTTTCTTTCATTCGAGGAAATGTAGGTGCGAACAAACAGCTCTTTCTTTGTGGTATCTGCAGTTATCTGTAATGGGTTTCTTCATACATTATGGCGTTTGTAAAGCTTTGATTTATCCGTTTTGCTACATATACAATCTTACTCAAGCCACTCCTGCACTGGTTATCAGAGCTGAGTCCTAGATATGATGAGGCTACTAACTGTTTAAAAACCCTGAAAGGATACAAAGCTGTTAGTGTTTCTTAACTACTTCGGTGAAAATATTGCCTCATTAGGTATGACTGGTTGGTGTTGTTTCTCACGCTACTTCTACACACCATCCAAGATTGAGCCTGCAGGCTCTCGTATTAAGGCCACGGGGTGAACCTTTCGTTTTAATGAGCCCCATTAAGGTGAAAGAAAGACTTCGCTTAAGTAGGTCCTCTTAATTTTGAAGCAGGGGCTAAGCAGAAGACCCACAGACTTCGGCTACCAACCTCAGAGGTATTGATTGAGACGATGGAAGACATTGAGACCACGAACCTATTTTACGTGCCCCAGTCACCTTTAACGAACACCGGGGATTTTAGGCCGGTTCGGGTTCCGAACCCGCAACCCTTCTGTTACGAGATCGGTGCCTTTGCCGACTGAGCTACCCCGGCTCGCATGACTGGTGACAGGATTAATGATGAAATTATATTTCATATTGCATCATAAGTTTCATACATTAAATTGCATACTTTTACTTATTAAAATTTAGTTTACTTATTTAAAATTTAGTTTTACTTATTAAAATTTAGATTTAATTTTGGTATGAGTAAAGAGGGTAGTCTTAATTATTTTTCTCATGGTAGCTATAGTTCTTACAAGGAAATTCTCCATTATCATACGTCCAAGTAGCAATTAATTATTTTAATGCCCTTATATAGGAGTAGTGCGGATGTGCTCGAGAAAAGAGTAGGTGAGAACAAATGACTCTTGGTGAGATTCGTAGTGCCTACCTGCATACTCTACGGTATTTATTGTGTCTTAGGATTTATTCCTTTTGATTTAAATGTAATGTGACTCACGCAAACTCTACGTTAGTTCTCAGAACACCCAGAGCTGTGTTCCACAGTTGGTAAGGTTCTTCGTTGTGTAATAAATACGCGGATTCATAGACTTTATTTACTTATTGCTGTCGACAACAATAGGTGTATTTTGAAAACTTCAAAATATAATACAAGTATGTCAATAAGTAAGTATTTTTTCTAAGAAAGTATAAATTGTTGAAATTATAGACATGTAAATAATTTAGCACGACGGTGTACAAGTCCCAAGAGAGTAACTATATAAAAGTGAAATGGATAACTTTAAACCAAATGTATACATTTTACTACTGATGCAAATTGTCTATCGCAGATAATAAAGAGCTGTCCGGTTGTTACGGCAGTACGAGAGTACCATTTAATATCGAAAGGGAAAATAATACAAAACAAAAATAAATTGATAATGCGATTAATAAAATTTTAAAAAGGTAGAATATTATAACATCATTTACCATGAATCTAAAGAGATTGCAATACCAATAGGATGCGAAACAAATATTTCAAAGAAAGTAATATATATATATATATTATATATATATATATTATATATATATATATATATATATATATATATATATATATATATATATATATTATATATATATATATATATATATTTATATATATATTATATATATATATATATATATATATATATATATATATATATTTATATATATATATATATATATATATATATATATATATATATATATATATATATATATATATATATATATATATATATTATATTATATATATATAATATATATATATATATATATATATATATATATATATATATATATATATATATATATATATATATATATATATATATATATATATATATATATATATATATATATATATATATATATATATATATATATATATTCAAAGTTTTATCACTCGCATTCTCATTTATTTTAGAATGGAATACATGAAATGGGGGTACTCAATTTCGTTTTGCATTAGATATTATGATATTTCATGATATTTCTAGATCTTTAAAATTATAAAAACTTAAAATCGTATTTTAATTTGGCCATAATTTCCTCTGAATGTAAATACAGTTGTTATTATTACCACTAACTTTCGATAAGGGTTGTTTTTAAATATGTTTAGATCTAATAAATCTTTTATTAGATTTACTTTATCTTTCTGATGATCCAAGCAAAGAATGTTACATAATATTTCATCTATCTTTATTAGTTTCTTTCATTAATGATTAATACTAGGAACAAATAAACATAATAACGGGAACATAATTATGAGTTTAGTGTTAAATAGAGCAGAAAGTAAATTTTTTGCTCTATTAAACTTCTTTGTACTTTTTTATACATACTTCGATTATCTTAATGTAAGTTACGTAAGGAAAATGATTAGACAGATTATTTCTTCTGAGCTATTTCTGCGAATCATCATTCTTTGAAAATTTCTAAGCTTTATTATTCTAATTACTGAATTATGTTTTAATAGTTCATTAAGACACAAACAACTATTAACAAAAAGTGAAATATTTTTTGAAAGATTGAAAATCATTTATTTTATGGTACATTCCTGGAATAGGAAATTTTTATATGATGATTATATTTTTTTTTCTTTTTCCCTATCTACATGAATGAAAAATCATTGAATTGTTTTCTTCAAAGAAGATTTTTGTTATATTCGTTTGGAGAATGTTGGCTTTAATTTGGTGATTTATTTTTCTTTTATTTATTTGTAAGTAGATTAAAAATGATTTTTTTACTGCAGTCTAATGTTCAACTAACATGTTAGGAGTACCTGGACATAACCAGTGATTAAGTATTGGTTTGATAGGTTGTATAAAATTTTCGACGTTTTGAAATGTTAAACAGCTTTTAATTATACTAGTTATCATTTATAATGATGTTTTCTTCATTTACGTAATATGTGTACTTTGATCGTTTTGCATGTGTTTTTGTTTTCAACTTTATGCAAATTTACTTATATCTAGCCAGCCCAGTAGTATGTAAACAGTGACTGTCGACTGACTCCGACGGTTGTTTTGATACCCTGCGTGGTTTTTACGATAGTTGTATTATTTTAATGTTCGTGGAGCAAATTTATAATATCGCTTTTTTTATTTTAATTTATTGTTAATAAATGGTATGTTTTTTAAGTATGTTTTTTTCACTCACCGTACTTGCCACTTTTCTTTAAATGCCATATGAGAGTGACATAATATTTTTCAAGGAATATTACTATTCATAAGCTAACAACAAAACATATATGGTGTATGTTGATCAGTACCAGATATAGTTACATAAATGTCGGTAGGTATTTTGCACAATGTTCATATAGTCCTTTTTTCCTAAGAAATAGTTAGCTGCAAATCCTATCTATTAGAAATGTAGATTTAAAATTAATATTTATAAATGATGGTAAGGACTTGTAAAGTAACTCTTAGTTTTCTTTATGCTATTAGAATTTCCCAAAATGTTGTTTTATTTCTTATAATCTCAAAAATAGGCAACTGTAAAGATTATCTTTTAGTAAAATATGCAAAATGTTGAAGCACGCTAGTTCGAACGTACATCAAATACTAGAGAAAATAAAATGTTAAAATTAAGGATACATATGTCAGTCGTAAAATTAACTTAACAATTTAATATGAAGAATAGTTGCATCTTACACACATTGCTGTTAGGAGAAAGAATGCGGATTACCAGAGCAGAGTAAACCACAATGATTGTACAAGTGCTGAGAGATGATGCGCCCTACATTATATAAGCTGTATATAAACAATAGTCTGTACAGTTACATTTTTAGTTTATCGCCAAGTGGAAGCGCCAAAGCAGTACTGGAAGGTCTTTAGTGCTTATTTGGCGCTGTGATGTCGCTGAAATGCGTATTGAGAAATAGTTGTTCTGAATGATGGTAGAAACTCTTAAAGCAACCTTAGTTTCCTTTATATCAGTTTAACTTCTTACACACATTGCTGTAAGGAGAAGGAACTCGGATTACTAGCTCAAAGTGAACCACAATGGTTGTACAGGAGGTGAAAGATGATGCGCGCTACATTATATAAGCTGTATATAAACAAAAGACTGTACGGTTACATTTTTAGTTTATCGCCAAGTGGCGGCACCAAAGCAGTACTGGAAGGTCTTTGATGCTTATTTGGCGCTGTGATGAAGCTGAAATGCATATTGAGAAATAGTTGTTCTGATTGAAGGTAGAAACTGTTAAAGCAACTTCAGTTTCCTTTTATGTTAGAACTTCTTACACACATTGCTGTAAGAGAAAATGCAGATTACTAGCTCAAAAGTGAACCATAATGGTTGTACAATATTAAAATGTGTGCGCTACATTATATAAGCTGTATATAAACAAAAGACTGTACGGTTACATTTTTAGTTTATCGCCAAGTGGCGGCACCAAAGCAGTACTGGAAGGTCTTTAGTGCTTATTTGGCGCTGTGATGTCGCTGAAATGCGTATTGAGAAATAGTTGTTCTGAATGATGGTAGAAACTCTTAAAGCAACCTTAGTTTCCTTTATGTGAGTAGAATTTTCTAAAATATCGTTTTTTTCTCAAAAAAATAAGCAGATTAAAATACTATTAGTCAAATGTTCAAAATATATTAAAAAGGTTATTCTGAATGATGGCTGTAGAATCTTAAAGCAATTTCAATACTCGAAAGATATTACAACTAATATACCTCTTTATAAAGGAGAAAGACTATATTTTACACCTCCGGTAAAACTGCATATGAAAGATGAAAGTTCTGCAAAGAATGTCTTTCCAGTAAAATAAATTTAAAGAAAAAGCGAAACAGATGTAAAGCTACACTAAAAGTAATTTAAAGGAGAAGTGAAATTTATTTTATGGGACAGTAAAAGATGTTTAAATGGACAGTAAATTGCAGGGATAGTCGAAGTTTAAGAATTCCATAAATGTAGCAGATATTTTTTTATATTCCCCATGTCTTCGTATGCAAGACCAAAAATTCAGAAAAAAAATTACTATAGGTAAAAGTTATACCAAAGAAAGATTAAAAATATTAACGGACCGTTCAAAGAAGAGTTTAATTTGAGAGTAAAGGAGAGGTAAGTAATCAAAAAATATGCATTTAGGAATATGGAAATTTTAAAGGACTCCCGACCAAACCTTGTAAAATATGTATGGATAGATTTCAAGGGAAAATAGGCAGAAAAATACAGCAAAAGGGATTTTCAGTTTTTTTAGTTACTTTTAAATATGCTGAAAACACTTTAAGAAATTGCAAATAATTAAAATATATTTAGTAAAAGAACTAAATAATAAATCCTGTTTAATATCAGACGTAATAATTATTGAGTTGGTTTGAAGCACTAATATATTGCAGCGTAGATGGTTACCGTATATTAAAGAGACGTTGAACTGAGGATTCACTCCAATGAATTTTTAATACAATATTAAATAAAAACAAGCAGTTTATTAACTAAAAATAAGCACAATACGCCTTTGAGTTGCAGCCGCAGCTTCCGCCAAATTAACCGCACTTTGTGTAAACAAACTAACCAAATTCTGAGAGTTGAAATAATAGTAGTATTTGTCAATTTCATTGCATGAAATACACCAGGGAGTATGGAATCGTCACCATAGCAATATAAGTTATGATAAGTATTCATGACTGCTTAAAAACGATTCTGAAAATATGTGGCTTAATTTTCGTACCTTCAGAAGGAATCAGCCATACAAATGAACTCCAGTATTATTAGACATACATTTATTTACTTATTGTTTTAAAATATACACCTGAACAGGCTCTTTCTTTTAAACTGTTCTAGAGAACTTCTCTACTAAATAAAATCAGCGAAAATATTAAAAATCTTATTAAAACGTTAAGTTGTTAATTTCTCCTAATATCAATTTAATAAATCGTAGACACAGATTTCTTAAACTAATATTAGGAGACGTTGGACTGATGGTTCATTAAAACTAATAAAAAATATTGTATTAATATTTAATACAATATTAAATAAAAAAAGCAGTTTATTAACTGAAAATAAGCACAATACGCCTTTCAATTGCAGCGGCAGCTTCCGCCGAATTAGCACTTTGTGTAAAAAAACATTCTAACTTCTGAGAGTTGAAGTAATAGTATTATTTGTTAATTTCATTGCATGAAATACGTCAGAAAGTATGAAATCATCACCATAGCAGTATTAATATAAGTTTAACAATACATGACTGCTTAAAAACTATTTTGAAAAACTGTTGTTATCTAATGTCGTACCTTTAGTTAGAATCAGCATACAAATGACTAACAGTATTATTAGAAATGAATTTATTTACTTATTGTTTTAAAATACATACCTGAACAGGCTCTTTCAAACTATTCTGGAGAATTTCTCTACTAAAAAAAGTCAGCGAATATAATAAAAATCGTATTAAAATCTAAAGTTGTCATTTTCAGCTAATATCAATTTAATAAATCGTATACACAAGTAGTTAATATAAGTATAATTTATAAAATGTAATTTTTTTAAATATATAGTTATAAATTTATTATTTAATTATGTAAATTATATGTTATGAAATATATAATTTTAAAAAGGCATTTCGCAGTAGAGAACTTCTCTATTTTTGAAAGCAGGTCAAACCATTTTAATGAAAAGTATGCTAACCTATTATATAACAGCAAATTAAAGTTATTAAAAATTAGAAGGACAGGAAAGAATAAAGAATTGGATAACGGAATTTGGAGGGAGAATAACATTTTAAATATTTTGATAACAACAGGTAATATTCACATGTTATTTGAAAAACCTGGAAAAACTTTCTATGTTCTCTGCTCTAGAAATATTTTCTTGTAAATTCGCTCACATAGAATTAACTTCACATATAGCTAAAAAATCTTTTAAAAATATTTCCATATATGCTTAAAATGCAATTTTAATTTTGAGTTTTAAATATTACTCTACATAAATAGATTGTAATTCCCAGTAACGTCACTGCAGTATTTTCTACAATACAGTTTAAGGAAAGCATTTCATCAAAAATTTTAATCACGAAATGTTGAAACTATTTGCAGAAAATGATGATTTATTTGAGTCAAAAACACATTTGTTAAATCTAAAACTTTCACAAAATATTAAATTTTTAACATTATATATGGAGTTTTACTTTGTATATTTTGAAATAATATGCAGTGTTCTCTATATATTTATGGGGTTTGGAGATTTTTCTTTATAATATGGATTAACATCAAATTGATTTTCTTTAATACCAGTAGTTATTTAAATAGTACAATTTAAATAGGAAGATAATATTGTTTAACCGCTTTCCTTTTCTCTACACCACGTATATCTAATATTTTATACGTTTGTTTATCTCGTGCTATAGACAATACTATATAACATAAATTGCATAAATATTGCATAAAAGTTAGTTGTGTATCGCATATGTATACAAACCTATAAAGTATTAGATGCGTATATCAAATGTGAAGTAAAGAACTGGCAAATGTTTAAGCTGTTTATTAATATTTTAGGATAATTAGTTAATTTGTTTTCGGTTACTTTTATTTTAAACTATTCGCTAATTAAATTGACAAAAATATAAAATTAAATTTCCTTGGTATATATAATTGGTTGTAATTTTCTATTTTGTTTGAGTGTTTCACGCAAAGCTAGAAATTATTCCATCATTATGATTAAGGAATTTCAAAATGTAATTTAATAATTTAAATTACTGCAAAAATGGAAATATTTTATAGCTAAACTAATGATTACAAATATCATATTAAGTAATAAAATTGTATATGCAGGTATAAACAATATTTTAAAAATATCAATAACAAGTGTTTATGATATTCAGTAAATTTTGGTTAAAATCTCAATTACTTACTTTTGAGTCATGCCAAGAACAAACATTGCCATGACTATTCAAGTTCTAATAAGGCATAATTTATGATTAATTTGTCTGAGATATTATATAAAAATATTATAAGTTTAATTAAGTTACAATGAATGTTTAGATTATATAACTTCTTCAAGTATAAAAAGAAATAAAGGACACTAGTTTAATTTGTGATGACTTTGGTATCATATTGGTATTAAAGAAATAATAATAATTTTTATTTAAATTATTCAAGACTAAAAGTCTATTTTATCTGTAACTTTTTACGCATGTTTTATTGAATTAAGATAATATATGCATACACATATATTATTTTTATAAATTTTAATAAATATACATATTATATAATAGTAAACGTAATTGTAAAACAATATATTTTATCCATATAAATGTATAATACGAGAAACTTTAAATAGTTTTTTTTTTTAATTTTATGCATTTATAGTAATATAATACCAGATCAATAATCGCAAGTGTGGAGAATTTAATTATATATTAATTGTAACATGTATAAGATGATTTACTAATAACACTTATTCGTTTTAAAACTAATACGGATATTTCATGCTGAATAGTAAAAAAAAATCAAAGAAAAACATTGAGATGTGACTTTCGGTTCTTCACACAAACACTAGCTGACTTTTGGTTTTCTGTGTGTACATTTAGCATTATCGGAAGAAAAGAAAAGGTTTTCTTAATTATCCTAACAAAAACATGAACCAATTACTTTTTAAAATACTTTTCAATTGCTTTTAAAATACACCCCCAAATATTTATTTAATTTTATTGTCTAATCACACTACATTTTGGTTAAAATTTTAATTTTTATCAATTTTTATAGAATTTGTTAAAGATGTAAGAAACGATCATGCGTTTTATTTACACGTCACTTACATTTATCCGACATATTTTAAGAGATGCATGCGCAAAAATTTCAATGATAAAATGTATATTTATACAAAGGATATAATGAAGAGTTTTCGTTATATGCCCTCTACCTCAATTTTTTTCTATAAAAAACCTCTTAGAAATTTTCAAAGTGTTAAACCAAAACACTAGTAAGAAGATCGTCAATGCATATAATTCGATTCCCACACTTGCAATATTCAAAGCCAAATCGTATGACGGACCGCGATTAATGAGTAATGTAATTAACATTTTGGGTACGACGTCACTCTCTAGGGACTGACAATGAACTTTTAAGCTTAATGTGAGTTTACAGAAATTGATGTGATTCAAACGAAAAATTCACTGTTAGTCTCCTTGAAATTACACTCCTTATACAGAAAATCATGACTTAACATGTTAGTCTCACATGACAGATGTGGCACTAATCGTTTCAAAAGCTTAACTAAGTACACATAAATGGAATAATTAGCAGATAATAATATAATTTGTAGTAACATATCATTACTACAACTTTACAAAACTTTAAATTTATTACATTTGCATAAATTTGTAATAATTCAAGTTGGTTCATAAAATGTCAAAAAGCATAAAAGTCATTTTATGTTGCTCCCAAGAGTATATATATATATATATATATATATATATATATATATATATATATATATATATATATATATATATATATATATATATATAAACTGTTATCTCTTTTACAGTAAGCATCGGCTTTGAGCTTACCATTAATGGGGACCAAAGATCCCGGTCCATACCAAGAGAAAACCCCCCAGACCCTAATTCCACCTCCGCCGTACTTGATTGTTCGCTCAATGCATTATGGCAGGAGATAATCTCCAGGCAGACGGCACACCCAGACCCTGCCATCCGAAAGGTAAAGGGTGAACCTTGATTCGTCGCTCCAAAGAACCCTTTTCCACTGATCTACGGTCCAATTTCGATGTGATTTGCACCACATTAACCGAACAGAGCGGTTGGACTTTCTGATCAAACGCTTAATGAGCTTATGGCAGCAGCACGACCATGAAAACCAAGTTGATGTGCTTCCTGACAGATGGTATTCATTGAAACAATACTAATGGATGCCTGTTGACACTCCTCACGGATGAGGGCCATCGGTTAGGTGCGGTTCTTCCGAATTTCTCTGGACAGCACTCGTCGGTCTTCCAGTTTTGTTGGTCTGTTGACTCGGGGCACATTCCGACAATCACCTCTCCACTTCCACTTCTTAATCACATAGACCACTGTCGATTTTGGGTACTTCAGATCACTAGATATGTCCCTTAAGAATCGGCACCATTTATGATACCTGAAAATTATACCTTTCTCTAAATCAAAGAGCTCCAAATTGTGCGGCATCTAGCATACGACTAATGCCTATGCTGTGTCCTACACGATGTATACCGGCGGAAGCCTTGACGTACTTCAGGACCTCAGATATCGTCATTTGCATAGGTGTCCAAATACTTATTGTTAGACAGTGTATATATATATATATATATATATATATATATATATATATATATATATATATATATATACATATATATATATAAACATATATATATATATATATATATATATATATATATATATATATATATATATATATATATATATATATATATATATATATATATATATATATATATATATATATATATATATATATATATATATATATATATATATATATATATATATATATATATATATATATATATATATATATGTATATATATATATATATATATATATATATATATATATATATATATATATATATATATATATATATATATATATATATATATATATATATATATATATATATATATATATATATATATATATATATATATATATATATATATATATATATATATATATATATATATATATATATATATATATATATATATATATATATATATATATATATATATATATATATATATATATATATATATATATATATATATATATATATATATATATATATATATATATATATACACTTATATTTTCCCTAAACGAAATTTCTATTTTATAGGATTTAATTCCTCTTTCTGTGCAGGCATTTGGCAATATACATTATTAATTATTTTTTTTCCTTTAAAAATGTATAAATCTATGCATGCTTTCTATTTCCCTTCAGATATTAAATTAATTTTTATAAATATTAATACTTGAAAAGCAGTAAAATTGTCTATTTTTTATATTTTTTTTATAAATGTATCACTTTAGAGCTGATACGAAAAGATATGAGTTAGTGAATGATAAAAGAGGATATAAGAAAGCATATAATTTATTTCAAGACTAAACAAAACTTTTAAAAATTATGTATTGTAAAACTCCTTAAATTAATAGAATGCAATATTTTAATGACCAAGTTAAATAATATTCGAAGAAAAAAAAATTGAAAATAATTTGGGATGATTTTTTTTTTACATTTTACTATTTATCATTTAATTAAAAAATATAGCATATTTAATTTTAAATGAGCTTATAAACTCTGGTACACTCTTTGAAATTTAATAGGGCCAGCAAACATTCATATCGTAGTCATCGAATTTGCGTGTTTGAGACAGAGAGAATTCTCTAGATCTCTAATTATATATCTAGTGAGTAGTAGACTATAGCTATGGATATCACTGCTATTAAAATCGTAATATAATGTATTCATTGCTTAATGTAGATTGCATGATACATTCATATAATTGCACATGTCTATGACAGATATACGTTAAATTAAATAATAGGATATATACGATATACGATAAATACAAACACATACCATAAATATAAATACTATAATTATTATAAATTAATAATTTTTTCAAGAACTGTAAAATCTTTTTTTCCAAAATTAATAAAAAATAAAAATTAATAATATGCTTTTACAAACCAGGTCACTAAATATCTACTTATTAGCAACAACTCTCTCTATATATATTTATAATCTTAATTTAAAACCACGAGTTATAGCAAATTAATTGAATGCAAATTTTTAGGGCATCATGACAATTCAGAAATTTGTGGGCGAATCTAGATAAGTTTTATAATTGGAGAGGTAAGATGCTGAAAAATGGCTATAGATGATTAAAATTATTAATTATTTCTTGAAATAATCTGGTAAAATAAAAAAAAATGTTTTATTTTAGTTGCGAGGTTTTTTTTATTGCTTAATCAAGCAATTCAAATGGGTATTCGGCCGAACGATGGCCGATTGGTTAGGGTGCTGGCCTTCGGTACCGGAGTTCGTGGGTTCGAATCCCATAGTGGCATGGATGTTCGTAGCCGTTCGGAATCGGCTTTAAGCTGTAGGTCCCGGTCTCATTAGCCCTCGTGTTGCAAAAAGTAGACCGTAGCACTCCAAACCAAACCAAACCCAATGGGTATTCATCATTTTAATATCAGAGTACCTTACAGGAAAATTCTGAGTATATAAAATAAGTATATTTTTATCTTCAGGAATCGGACTCAAGGCCGAAATAGTTTACCCTATTCTTTTCGGGGAACGGGGTAATGATAAATATGAAAATTTCAAATGAAGTAGGGCTAGAATTCTCCACAAAGTTGCAGAAGTTTGGTCATGCGCAAGTATAATTGAGGTGCATTTGTGTGAAGCTATAGTCAATGGGCAGTGAACATAAAACGATGAATCCACTTTGTAAGAGTGTAAGTGTTAGACTGCCTACAAACGAGGATCACTAATTCTGGTTAAAAAGACGAGATTATACATGGTAAAATTACATCTGAATGCTGTCTAGAGTTACGCGAAGCCTTTGTCGTGGCAGTTGACATTGATGTTCATTGATGTTCAACCACAGAAAGAAATTATTTTTGGTAAGTTGGCTAAACATGCGTGGGGGGAAGAAATTTTATCTGTGTCTTTGATGACAAGTGAAATTTCACATAAAAGGTGTCTTAATGCATATGTTTCCTGAAAATGCTGTCTGTTTCCTTTCATATAGAGTTTTTCATGGACGACAGTGAAAAATGTGCAATCGTGCTTTCTATGTGTTTCATTTATAAAGTTTTCATAAATTTAACACCATGTCTGAAAGATGGCTTACAATACAAGATGCTTTGGCCTTTCTAGAAACACTTTCGGATTTTGATTAGAAAGATGTAGATAATTGCTAATTAGAGACCCTATAGTATAGTAGAGACCCTATTGCGAAATAGTTAACCCTATTCTTTTTGGGGAATTGGGTAATGATAAATATGAAAATTTCAAATGAAGTAGGGCTAGCATTCTCCACAAAGTTGCAGAAGTTTGGTCATGCTCAAGTAAAATTGAGGTGCATTTGTGTGAAGCTATAGTCAATGGGCAGTGAACATAAAACGATGAATCCACTTTGTAAGAGTGTGAGTGTTAGACTGCCTACAAACGAGGATCACTAATTCTGGTTAAAAAGACGAGATTATACATGGTAAAATTACATCTGAAAGCTGTCTAGAGTTACACCAAGCCTTTGTCGTAGCAGTTGACATTGATGTTCATTGATGTTCAACCACAGAAAGAAATTATTTTTGGTAAGTTGGCTAAACATGCGTGGGGGGGGAAGAAATTTTATCTGTGTCTTTGATGGCAAGTGAAATTTCACATAAAAGGTGTCTTAATGCATATGTTTCCTGAAAATGCTGTCTGTTTCCTTTCATATAGAGTTTTTCATGGACGACAGTGAAAAATGTGCAATCGTGCTTTCTATGTGTTTCATTTATAAAGTTTTCATAAATTTAACACCATGTCTGAAAGATGGCTTACAATGCAAGATGCTTTGGCCTTTTTAGAAACACTTTCGGATTTTGATTAGAAAGATGTAGATAATTGCTAATTAGAGACCGATGAAACTGGTGATATAATCGATAAAGAAGATAATGATGAAAATAATATAGATGATGTTACGCCATTCGATGTGTATGAGATAGTCGACGTCATTAAACAAAAAAGATGTAATATGAAGACAAACTTAAGAAACAGGTCCAAGAAGAAACGAAAATCTGAAATCCTTGTAGAAAAATGGAAAAAATGTGAAATTCGGTAATCCGACAGAATTGAAAAACCGGTACCAATATTGCATAAATTCTATAGTGTCATGATAGTTATCAATTTTACATTAGCTAAAGATAAATAAACAAAACAGTTTATATTAAGAAGATAATATAATTATTAAACATTCAATTAACCAGTTTATATATATATATATATATATATATATATATATATATATATATATTGTCACGGAGATTCGAATGAACACACCGTTTAACGTAACAGAAGAATTTATTGAAGCTAAGTAGCAACTCGCAACTTTACAAGACCGAGAAGTTGCCTACAACTAGTGGGTATCAGCTTTTATACCCGAACAGAATATTCGAGAACTAACTAATTTACGTATTAAAGAAAGATCTAGAATGTTCAAGAACATAAGGAAACATAAAGAAACAATAAATAACATTTTTAAATTAAAAATCCGTACTTTGGATAAACAGCCATGGCAAGCATCGAACCCACAATCTTCGGGTCTGTATCGCGTGCTTTGACCATTCGGCCACTTAGCTCGTTGGATGAGGTTCTTTATGCGGCAATATATAAAATATATATATATATATATATATATATATATATATATATATATATATATATATATATATATATATATATATATATATATATATATATTATATATATATGTATATATATATATGTATATATATATGTATAAATTATATATATATGTATATATATGTATATATATTATATATATATATGTATATATATGTATATATATGTATATAATATGTTATATATATTATTATATATATATATATGTATATATGTATATTATATGTATATATATATATATGTATATATATATGTATATGTATATATATGTTGTATATATATATAAATATATAATATATATATATATATATATATATATATATATATATATATATATATATATATATATATGTATTTTATATGAATATATTATATATATAATATATATATATATATATATATATATATATATATAATATATATATATATATATATAATATATATTTATATATATATATAAATATATATATTTATATAAGATATTTATATATATATATATTATTATATATATATACATATATATATATATATATACTCATACATAAACATGTTTGATTGATGCGCAGAACTTCAGAGGCATATAAGGAATACACCTAGTCCAGTATTCCATGCAATGAAAATTGTTTTCGGTTTTTATGTCAGACTTTCAAGATAGCTGCCACATTTGCCATTTTGCTTTAATAAAGTGACACCCATACAAACCGCAGACCTTTATCCCGCAATATACTAGTGTTCTTTCTTGGAACTTTCACGCCCTGTCGTTAAATAGCGTAGTTTCATCTCTAAATTCCTATGCTGATAAAAGAATCAATTTTGTATAATTATTTCTTTCTTTTAAAATTTCAAACCTCGCATATACACACATATGTATGTATATTATAAGGAATAATTAATATACTTTCAAGTTTTAATTGAAAGGTCTCGGGTTTCTAATATTATAGAACACAACCATAATTGAAGTGAGAGGCATCTCTACTCAATGCTCAGTTGAGTATATCACAGAGCATATATATTTGATGACAGGCGATGACCTAAAATTCACTTCTAATTGAATCTATGCCCTCTGCACAAAGGCTGACAGCTCTATTCCATGAACTGCCTTGAGACAGAATGAACAAATGTTATATCATTTACAAAATGTAGTTAACTCTACGCAATTTCTCTGAATTTACACAACACTAAACTTCTTTGTAGCATTTAGACCTTATAGCAATTCATTACGCTTATTTGCCCAATAATATAATTGTTCTTTAATTGTTAGCAAAGCTGATCAGTTATATCTAATTTTACAAGCATTTTTAGTTGTAATGTATGTAAAACGTATTTTCTTATTTGAGTTATAACTTATTTTTTAATAAATAACTGTGACTTCAGTATTAAATTACTGAATATTTCTATAAAGTGAATAATATATATATATAAAGAAAAATAGTTTAATATAAATAAAAATTCTGAAAAAAAAACACTTAATGTTTTCGAAAGCCTCTAATTTCTTTTGAAATTTAATACTGCAGACACTTATCGTGTGTTGCTATATTTTTCCCTATAAATCTCTTTTAAGTACATCGAGAAGTTTCTATACATTTTAATTAATTTCTTTTTTCTACTTTAGTTTCCTAAGAACTTTTTAGAAGCACTTGATCTTCCTTTAAGTTTTTTTTAAATTTTAATATAAAAACTTTTTCTATTACTGCGATAAATTTACAGGATATGGTTTGCAAAAATATTTTGTGTTCTGATAAAAAATTTCACCTTTAGACTTAAGAATTTTTTGAAAAGGATTTAAAATGTTATGAAAGATATTGATACTAACTCAAATTGTTATGATTTAAATTATTTATCTGTATTAGTTAAAAGAAAAAGAAAACTTCAGAATAACATTATTTAACCAGAAATGTCAAAGGAATTTCATCTTGAAGGTTGAATTTAAGCATAGACTTTGAAATGAAATTAATTGCTTCTGTAACAAGTATTATTTTACTAAGATGAAATTTACATTTTTTCGTTTATTTTTATTCTTAAACATTAAAATATAATAACTATATTTGCTAATTGTGACTGGGGCATTGGAAATATGTTTGTGGTATTTATGTTCTCCAATTCTTCAAAATATTCCTCTGGGAATGACAGGCAATGCCTCAGAGTCTTCTGCTTGGTCCCTGCTTTAAATTAAGAGAAACCACTTGATCTACGACATTCTTTCATCCTAGTGGTATTTATCAAACCAAAGGCGATTCCCTTATTCAATTCTTCAAAATATACCTTTGGGAATGACAGGAAAAGCCTGAGAGTCTTCTGCTTGGTCCCTGCTTTTAAATTACGAGGACCCACTTGGTCTAAAACATTTTTTTAGAATACTTTGAAAACGCAAAATAATGCAGAAACAGCTTGTTTTAAGTCTTAAGATAAGACTCCGTTGTGAGTGATAACAAAATTAATTATCCTTTATCTTTTTAAAATACAGTATAAATTTGAATATATTTAATGATGTAATTCAAAAACTGATTACCTGATACATACATACATACATATATATGCATATATATATATATATATATATATATATATATATATATATATATATATATATATATATATATATATATATATATGTGTGTGTGTGTGTGTGTGTGTGTGTGTGTGTGTGTGTTACGGCCAAAGCCCGAAGTTCGTCCAGTTCCCGAATTGGCCGGCCAAATCGCACATTGGCCGGGGAGTGTGGCCAATGTGCGATGTACTGGAAAGGAATAACGTATATGCGACCTTGGCCGGCCACTTCCCGAAGTGCCCGAAACTCCCTGGCCAATGTTCGATGTGCTGAAGCAAGACTGTTCGGCAAGGTAGATTCCGGTGTGATGACGGCTTGCACGTGGTAGCAAGGACAGTGTGTTATATTTTCAATGTATCTGGCATCCAAGTATCGAATCACGAATCTGGCAATGCGTTATTGTTTACGGGCCCATCAACTGAAGAGTTTCAATTGCGGGTTAGTGTGCTTTCCCCGGATGGGTAAGCCCTTTCAATATTCGTTTGTTTTTTATTATACTATGGATAAAACTCAGTTTCAAGAATTTGTACATGCTTACAAATTTATATTCTAATACTATTATTACTATTATTTATGGTATACTATTATTTATAGTATTAATACTTTATAGTTTCACCTAAAACTTATACATGTACATTAACTGCTAAGCCACGAAAGGGATCGCAGCGTGATTTGAGAGAATCGTATTGTTTTTCTATAGATTTTTTCCCATGGTTTCTCCTGACGAAACTAGTATTCTGGGAGAAGATGATGCACATGCAAATGCAGAACCAACTTTTGATATGCGAACCGAGTTTTTAAGTAAGTTGCATATATTGCTGGAAGGAAAAGCAGATAATAGCTGGATCCTCAGCACAGATAAGTACATTATTTTCATAGAGGACGTTAAAAAGGCTAAATCAAAGCAGAAAAAAGAAAATTTGACTATCGTCGACTAAGAAAGTATGATGTTATTGAGGTTGATGGAAAAGAAAAACTTATTGTACCAGTAACAGAAGAAAATAGCGTTATTTTGCTTTATGTGCACACAGAAGAGTTTTTCGACTTGCTACATAATACTCACTTTAAAATTAAACATGGGGGTCGCACACGGATGGAGAAGGATCTGCAAACTAAGTACAAATATAACACTAAGAAAATCCTTACATTGTATCTCTGCTTAAGCAAACAGTGTCAGACCAAATTATATAATCCCAAGAAAGGTCTAATTTCTATACCTGTGATATTTAAATAATTTAACTCAAGATGCCATGTAGATCTTATCGACATGCAAAGTAACCCAGACAGCGAATTCAAGTTTATACTCAATCACCAGGATCATTTAACAAAGTTCATATTATTGCAAGTTCTGAAAAGCTCTGAAATATTTCCATTTTGCAAGAGAAAGTACTTACATTGGCATTCGTATGCACAGTGGAAAAATCATTACGAACCGTTGCCTCTTCACAATAACTGACCCTCAGCCAAGACTACACTCGATGCATTTGCAATACTAAGTGCTCAATAAACCGCTGCAGATGTAAAAATAACAAACTGATGTGCAATTCGAAATGTCATAAAAGTTTATGTTGTTCTAACAAGTGATGATACCAATAATTTTCTGTAATAAACTAATTCAGTAGATAATGTGATGATCTTTTTGTTTGTAAGTTTTCTCCAAGGTAGAGGAAATTTTCATCAGACACTAGGAGGTTTCTGGTACTGTGAGATCCTTACTCACTAAAACTTCTAACTTCAGACTACAGCCCACATAGGGCCACCGTACCTCCTTGGCCTTTGTTCCAAAGGACCATCCTAGGCACCTAAGAGGGGCGGATTCGTCGGAAATCTCCTCTGTGGCAGCTATAATGTGACTATCATTAGTATTATGGTATACAAACACCCCAAATTTGCTCATTACCTTGTTTTTCTGACTTTGGCCGATCATCCCATGCCAGTTCCCGCATTGGCTGGCCAAACCCCGAAATCAAGGAAAGATCGGACATTGGCCGGTCATTGTGAGGCGATATTGGCTATTTCGCGATTTGGCCGGCCAATTCGGGAACTGGCCAACTTCGGGCTTTGGCCGTAACATATACATACATATATATACATATATGTATATATATATATATTACAATTCTGTTGTGGCGTAAGATATTTATAATAATTGTACCTCATAATTCATTTCGATTATTGTTTATTTTACCTTTAAACTATAGTCCATCGATTGAATGTGTTTGCACTGTGTGTAATTTTGATTAAAATTTCTAAATATGCCTATACACTTACCCATTTTTATTCATTTTCAATAAACTTCTAATTAAAAAAAATATTACATATTTAAATTCCAATTTCATGCGATTTTGGTACAAATTATTTCAATGTCAAATATTATAGCATTAAATTACATCTAAGGAAAGTATTTTTGTTAAAATCAAATTTTGTGTTGCGTTTTACTTTGTTTTAAATCATTAAACTTCGAAATTTTTAATATTAAGTTCTATTTTCATGTAGAGTTTAAAAAATGTTTAAACAAGATATTAGGATGGTTTAAGTCCTTTAAAACAGAATAAAATATTTTAATTCTAAAAAATAGAAAACATGGTTTGTGACCATCAAATTTAGCCAAAAGTGTATCATATAGATTAGTAAAAATCAGATTTATTATTTTCTCCTAGAGGCAATTTTCTATCGCTGTAAGAAAAATAATATATTTTAAAACATGTGAGTTTAAAATCAATTTCTCTATTAATAATAAATAGTAATTAGAAATATAATTCCCTATATAATAAAAGAACAAGATATCTGTCCGTCTGTCCTCCAATTTATGAAGCGGTTGGATCTGGAATGAATAGAGGCATCCATTCAAAGCGAATCAAGTTTATCTTCTCCTATACTATTGATCCGATAATAAATTATATTGGTATAAATATTCTTCATATCACAGCAAAAATTACTGTCGTCTTTAAAACGTTCGAAATCCATCCTTTAATCCCTTTTCGAGAGTTTAATGCCATTATTTCAAGCCCTATTTTCCCCGGTTAAGAGCAGGCGATTAAACTTATCCATTTATCACTTAATAAATAGGTAAAAATAACAATTATTCTAGCATTGTGACGTCATTCCTTTAAACATCTCATTTAATCATTTCATATTTTAAACTATTTAAATATCGTCTACACTAATTTAATATCTTTTATCACTGAACTTAGATATTACGTAAATGATTTTCTTTTATATTTGGCTTAAATAATAGATTAGGTACATGTGTGATAATTTTAAATTGAATCATCGATTATTTTTTTGTTGCAATGAAAATTTTATTACCTGTATTAACAATAAATTCTTTTCGTGTAAGTCTAGGAGTCTATTTCTCGGACTAATAAATATCTAACTTTTAATTTATATATGGAAATTAAGAAGTTTGTTCTTTTTGTGTGTTTGTTTATTATACATAACCACACGGTTTGACTAAATGAATTCAATGTGATTCTAAACTGCATTACAGGACGGGAGACTCTAGAGGAGTATGGCGATAAATAAATTATTGAGAGAGAACCAGATAATTCTCAGCCAAAAAAGAGACCATTTTTTATATGCCTCATTGGGTACTTAATAGTTCTAGAATATTAAAAATTTTACTAATCCCGTCATATGATGGGCTATATGCTAGTTTAACATAATGGACATCTGATTTAAACTATTTTCAACAGGAATTTCTAAATAACTATTTCCAGAAAACGAGCTATGTTGCTTAACTTGTTTTATTTGAACATAATATATGGAGATGGTTTTTCATACATAATTCTCAAGTTGCTAAAAATCAATTAATCTTGCCAGTCTGTTAAAACCTCTATACACTAAGAAGCATTTCCTCCCCAGTCTTACATCTGCTGACTGTGACACTAAACTATAATATGTGGAAATGCCCCACAGAAATCAATAGGAATAAATTGCCTCCCTCGAATTCTAGATGTCTGAAGACAGTCCGCATTTACTGGCATTCAATCTTATTCTTAATTAAATAAATACACACTGTGATTCTAAGTGTAACTTTGGCGTGTAACAAATACACTAGGATTTTAAAGTGTTTTAATATTAATGTTTTACATTATTATTTTTACTGATTCAAGATTAATTATGACTTTCGTTTTACTTTATTGTATGTTCTATACTTAATTTATAAATTCTTCATTGAATTAAACAGAAAAATGTTTTGTACGAGGAGTGGAAAGAATGAAAAAGTCCTGATACTATAATACTAAAATATTTTACTTTAAATTTAACCATTTTTGTGGAATTTTAAAATCAAGTTGCCCCCTCTGTAATAGGTTAAAATCCTAGTGTAATGTTCCACATTAAAGGTACGCATTATTTTACTTTCTTGTAGAGAGTAAAAGAAATATTTTTTTATTGGCAATGCCAAAATACCATTTCATATAGCGATAAGCATGTATAATAGCCATAAAAAGGAAAAACTATACTTATTAAAATAGTAAAAATAGAATTTATACACGTATGTACCAAATTTTTAATTCTAGAAATGTATGGAGAACAAGTTTTAAATAGTCTACATCCTAAAGCGATTTACTTTATAAAAGCTATAAAAACGAAACAGAAAGCATAGCAAATACTTAACCCTCTGAGTGAAACACACTGATTAAAAAAAGTCTCCATAAAATACGCTAAAGGTTTATTGTGTCAATGGCTAAAGCGTTCTATGATTTTTTACTTCACCCTTTGTCGACTAGAATGGAATATGGAAAACCCACTCTCGTTACTGTCTCTTTACTTCCGGTTATAAATAGATATATAAATATATATTATAGATAGTTAATTTTTAATACTGTAACGGCGTGATTTAGCGGTGTATCGTCAAAGAACTTTGCTTTGAAAGGTGGACTTGTGTGGATACAAAAGAATTGTTTCCTACGGCACCATGAAGTCTACACGGCCGTGCACTATAGTAAAGGAACAATATGCCAGACGACACGGCACCTTCTCTGACAGCTAAAAAAATGATCACGTAACGACAAAAGATTTGCAGCTTCTCAGATGTAGCCGCTAAGCCCCTGGCTTAGCGGCCGATGATGGTTTAACCTGGACCAATGCAGTTGGTCGAAGGTGAGGTCATCGCTAGGTGACACAATAATAAAATTGTGGGTGAGGCCCGTCTCTTGGAGGCCCCTCCCCTAGAAAGAGACGAAGAAGATTTTTTTTTGGAGAGAAGTTAGTTAGCTAGCAACCAGCTAATTCAGAGGTCGCCTTGACCAGTCTCTCTACCGGAGATTTTTTTGCTATAATCCCACCTTGGGATCTTTTCTTGAAGGAGTAGCCCGCATCGACTAACCCGGAGGTCGCCTCGACCAGTCTCTCTATCGGAGAGTTTTCATTAGCGAAATTCCGTCTTGGGATAAATCTTTTGTGAGATTTAAGCGATACCCTGTGCTTTGGGTTTCTGTATTTTAATTAAAAAAATGATCACGTAACGACAAAAGATTTGCAGCTTCTCAGATGTAGCCGCTAAGCCCCTGGCTTAGCGGCCGATGATGGTTTAACCTGGACCAATGCAGTTGGTCGAAGGTGAGGTCATCGCTAGGTGACACAATAATAAAATTGTGGGTGAGGCCCGTCTCTTGGAGGCCCCTCCCCTAGAAAGAGACGAAGAAGATTTTTTTTTGGAGAGAAGTTAGTTAGCTAGCAACCAGCTAATTCAGAGGTCGCCTTGACCAGTCTCTCTACCGGAGATTTTTTTGCTATAATCCCACCTTGGGATCTTTTCTTGAAGGAGTAGCCCGCATCGACTAACCCGGAGGTCGCCTCGACCAGTCTCTCTATCGGAGAGTTTTCATTAGCGAAATTCCGTCTTGGGATAAATCTTTTGTGAGATTTAAGCGATACCCTGTGCTTTGGGTTTCTGTATTTTAATATAATCCTCTTCAGAATTGTTTACTGTTCTTCAGAATTAACGGTGCAGATCTTCTACTTGTCCTTCAGCGAATTATTGAGAGAGCTACGAATTGATTCTTCCGTCTACGCACCCATATTTCGGCAAAGACTGAATTTAGTTATGTACCCGTCTCTACTCAAACCTACGTGTACTAATCACTTACCTGTGATCAGATGGTTTTTTTATAGTTGTGAAATGATGTATATAGCAGAAGTGTCAATAAATATATTACTCCAGATATATCTGATTCTTCCTTGTGTCTCCTAAAACAGGGACCGGATACGTTACAATACACATAAAGCTCGTTAAGTCTCGAAAATCATCCCATAAGTAATAATGGATTCTAAAAGTACAAATAAAAATATTCTTTAAGAAAATTATTTATATTTTTTACGAAAGTTATCCAAGATATTTAGGTGGTGCAATTAGAGATACATTTGTTACCGCAAACGAAATACTTCGAAATAGAGATTTACAAAGTCATGAATAGCTATCAGCGTCTTTGTGCCTCAGGGAGTAGGGGTGCATCCACCAATAAATGTCAGTCAAAGAGTGATGCAGTTTCTAAACAATCGACCTGACCCTTCTACCTCAAACACTGGCAGAAATGTACATTACATCCATTTTCGGAACGTTTTTGGAGGTCGAAAATTGTACGTGACAACCGCTTTGAAGACATCATCGGTTTGGCGGAGTTGTACGTTCGGACAGCTTAGAGGGTTAAAAGTGTACACCAAAAATTTTATACACAATTACAGTTGTATACGATAACACAAGAAATCATAATACTAACGCCCTAGGGCCATTATGCACAAATATTAAAGCTCAAATTAACGAGGTTTATTAAACACAGGAAATCATAATATTAATGCCTTAGGGCCATTATGCACAAATATTAAAGCTCAAATTAAGTAGGGACATAGCCTTACCTTCCAATGCTCCCATTTTGTGGTGCCAAGGAATGCGTCTGCTCTTCCCGCTCTCTCCCTGATATATATATATATATATATATATATATATATATATATATATATATATATATATATATATATATATATATATATATATATATATATATATATATATATATATATATATATATATATATATATATATATATATATATTATACATATATATCTTTGTTAGACTGCGGAAAAGAGTTCTAGAAGAACCCAACCTCGTGATAAATTGATAACAGGGATCTTGTGGGTGGTTATCAATCCTTACGCTATCGGGGAACTTTCCAGGGGAAGCATTTATTTTGCACGTGCACAGTTTAAACAGAATAGTCATGCAGTATTTACATGATTAACGCTATCTAATCCTTTCAACTCCCAAGGTGGTCACGAGCTGTAGTGTCTTACAAATGCTCATGTGACGTGAGCAACGTCACAGTATCATAGTTTTAGAGGTGTTGACCGACTGAGCATCTTTGCCAGCCGCACGTATAAGATGAGTACTCGTGAGAAAATACAAAATTGAAAAAAATTCCTCCTGCTAAATTTTGTTTATTTTGAATATAAATAAAGGTGTAAATAGGATATAAAATGCTATTTAGTCCATTATGCTAAAAGGACCACACTCGGTAGAAGAAACGCCAGACGTGGAGTCTTAGTGTAAAAAAGAAAAATGGTGTAAGAACTGGTGCTGAAGAAATTAAGCTCCTCACTCCTTCTTCCTTGCTCTATCTCTCAGGGGTCGTGTCAGGATGGCCGAGGGGTCTAAGGCGCCAGACTCAAGTAAAATTTTCTATATCATTAAAAGACTTAAATTACTGGGTTTCTCAATTCTCTTCTGTTGGATTCGCAGAACGATGGCTGTATGGTTAGGGTGATAACCTTCGGAGCCGGAGTTTGTGGGTTCGAATCCCACTGTGGCATGAATGTTCGTAGCTGTTCGCAATCGGCTTTAAGCAGTAGGTCTCGGTCTCATTAGCCCTCTTGTTTGCAAAAAGTAGACCGTAGAGCTCCAAACCAAACCCTTCCGTTGGAATCCATCGCATGTGGGTTTTCACGGGAATGAAATGGCTGATAGTGCTGCAAAATCTGCTACTGAGTACCTTGATTTTCTTCTTCCTTGCAGTGATGCAAAAAATATATAAACGATTGCTTTCATACAATTTAGCAGAGTGCTTGGGATATAAATATTGATAATAAACAGCGTAATATCAAGCCAAAAATTGAAAAGTGTCACCCTTTATCGTCCAGAAAGCATGATGTCATCGTCACCCGTCTCTGTATCGTACATACACGGTTCACTCATGGTCATCTCTTGCTGGGAGATTACGCACCTACATGTAAAATTTGTAAGGTCGACATGTCCGTTAAACACGCCTTGATCGACTGTCCCATCTTTAATCAACATCGTCTACATTATTTTAAAACTTCTACTCCTGATATCAAATATCTTTTAACCCTCCGAGTGGAACACATCGAGGAAACAAAGTATCCAAAAAATGCACTAAAGTTTACAGTGTCAGTGGCCAAAGCGTTCTTCAATTTTTTCCTTCACTATTTGTCGACTAGAATGAAATACGAGAAACCCACCTTCGTTATTGTCCCTTTACTTCCGGTTATAAATAGATATTTAAATAGATATTATAGATTGTTAATTTTAAATACACATAAAGTTCCTCAAGTGTCGAAGATCATCCCATAAGAAATAATGGATTCTAAAAGTTCAAATAAAAATATTCTTTGAGAGGCTTATTTATAAATTTTACGAAAGTCATCCAAGATATTTAAGTGGTGCAATGAGAGATACATCTGTTATCGCTAACGAAATACTTCGAAGTAGAGATTTATAAAGCTATGAAAAGCTATCAGCATCTTTGTGGCTCAGGAGGTAGTGGTGCATCCCTCAATAAATGTCAGTAAAAGAGGGGTGCAGTTCCTAAACAATCGACCTCTTCCTCTTATCGCAAAACTCCATGGGGGAAAGTACTGGCAAAAATATACATTACATCCATTTTCGGAGCCTTTTTGGAGGTCGAAAATTGTACATTTTGGAGACGTCATTGGTTTGGTAGAACTGTACGTGCGAACCGCTTAGAGGGTTAAATGTACCGCCACATCCTGAACTTTTTACCTTCTTAAAAATCATTCGGTTTTACCCTCACTTCTGAATTTTATGCCTCATCGCTGTTCTTTACTTTTGATTTTATGTCTCTACTTTACACTGTTTTTTGCATTTTATACTTGTTTACTTTTATCTTCCGTCATCCTTTTATAGCCGTTTTGACGTGATCTTTATAGCATTAATATTGACTATTAGCTTGGCACAATTTGTTCCAAGAGGGCTCAGTGCCATACAACTCCATCCATCCATCCATCTGTCTCAGGGGTCCGCAGATCTCCCGAAAAAAGTTCGGTTGGATAGCGTTTCCTGGGCCGCAGATGGCTACTCCGCGGTTAGCGACCCCTAATTGACCAATGGGGTCGAAGGAGGATCACCCACTTCGCTTTCGCTTCTAGATCAGTTTCGCGCTGGACTTGTTGAACTGTAACTCTTTGTTACAATAGTGAGAAAATGATCGTAGTAATAACTTTTTCCTGTGAGGAAAAATATATTACTGCAATGAAAAAGTTCGGTTGGATAGCGTTTCCTGGGCCGCAGATGGCTACTCCGCGGTTAGCGACCCCTAATTGAAGGAGGGTCACCCACTTCGCCTTCGCCTCTAGATCAGTTTCGCACTGGACTTGTTGAACTGTAACTCTTTGTTACAATAGACAGAAAATGATTGTAGTAATAAATTTTTCCTGTGAGGAAAAATATATTACTACAATAAAAAATTTCGTTGGACAGCGTTGCCTGGGCCGAAGATGGCTACTCCGCTATTAGCAACCGCTATTGACCAATGGGGTCGAAAGAGGGTCAGTCACTTCCCTTTCGTCTCTAGGTCAGTTTTACGCTGGACTTGTTGAACTGTTACTCTTTTTACAATAGTGAGAAAATGATTGAAGTAATATCTTTTTCCTGTGAGGAGATGCATATGTATCTAAATATCGGGATTTATCAAGTAATAATAATTCATTAAATTAATTCGTTGTCATTAAATTACTTCATTGGTTCATTAAATTAATTCATTGGTTATAGTTACAGATCTTTGCAATACTTAAATACTGGAAAAAGTAAATGTGCTCACGTGTTTTAGCCAGTAGAAATTTTGTGTCTCAAAATTAGTGTTTCGTTCCTTAATCTCGCCAAATTGGCTGTATAATACGCAAAGAAAATTTCAAAATAAAATAGCAAACCGAAATAATTTATTAATTGTTGAACGGTCGATAGTGATCGATAAAATACATTATAATACAGCTGGTTTTATAATTTCTTTTTATTACCAAGCTTTTAAATAAAGTTTGAATAAAATTATTTTTATACAAAATTCTGTAATATCATATACAATCAAAAAAATTTTCTTTCTAATAAATAAATATTAATCTAAAGGCTTTTAATAAGATGAAAACACTCCAAAAATTTATTTAAAATTAGATGTATGCTCTATTCAAAATACGAAGAAGAAATATGCTGTTTCACTCAAAATATTTTTCTTCTTTTTCATCATTTTTCCATTCCATTCTTTACCTCTGGAGAGGGTAATTACTTTCCAATCAGTTTTGAAAGAAAATGAAAAAAAAACTATAGTTATTAAAAGTTCAACATTAATAACATTTTTTTTTAATATTTTGATACCAATAAATAGGATATTAATTCTTAGAGGAAAGCTAGAAAATTAATTTGACAGTGACCACAAGAAAAAGAAAAGGTAAAAGTATAAAAATTCTAACAATCAATAACCAGAGGGTAGAATGGAAATTTTTCTGAAACTAATGGAAATATTTCGATACCTATGATTTTTTTTTGACGTTATTAGGTTAGTTAATTCAGAAATTAGGGAAAATTGTTCTAATATCTAAATCTGATTTTGGAAGAAAAATGAACAACATACGGGAAAAATCACATAGCTATTTTGTGTATAACCATCAATATATGCAAAAATATCTCTACACACTTAAGCACATCTAAATATATGTATATATATATATATATATATATATATATATATATATATATATATATATATATATATATATAATTTATACAATAAATTTATGGTTGTAAATATATTTTAATTTATGTCTTTAAGTTATAAATCAAAAATTTTTTACGTTGATTAAAATTCCTAATTCTCTTTTAAATATACAAAACATGTTTCTCCAACGTATTGTTAAATATGTTCATATAAAGTCATCTCATATTTAGTTACATATAATACGACAATATTTCCAGAAAGAATACAATAAAAAATATTAAAAAAAAGAAGTAAACTGAAAAGAAATTAACTACAAAGTAAGTTAGAATAATTTTATAATTTTAATTAGAAATGCTCATTCGCTCTGTTATGTTAATGTTATCGGCTTTAATTATAAACTCTCATGCTATTCAGTAATGTAAATATACTTTGTTTAACTACTCGATAAAGGCGATAACTTTATTCAGTACGTGTAAACTCTCATCGAAATAATACTATGAAATTCAATTGATTCAGGAAGAGCACTTGTATCAAAACAATGATACATTTATAAACTTATACATTTAGAGTATCAAATTATAAGTTTAAATTGCATTTATTACCGTATAGAAAACTTGTAATACTTTATTTTGAAATGCATTTTTTACATTATTTTCATTATGTTTTTCTTTTGATATAGGGTATGATTATTTTTAACTCTCAATATGTTTGAAACTTTGAAATTTATAAAACATTAATATTATTTTTCTTATCATACTTTTTATAACATTAATATACTTTTTCTCATTTTGTTAATTTTTTTTGTAATGTTTGAGAGTTTGATAAAACACACACACTTATATGCACAAATAAAAACATTATCATATTCTATATTTTCGACTTATAGTAATTTTTTATGTATTATATAGCTTAAATGTATTTGAATGTCATGTTACCATGTATTACAGTAAATCAACTAAATAATAACTTTATATATATATATATATATATATATATATATATATATATATATATATATATATATATATATATATATATATATATATATATATATATATATATATATATATATATATATATAATATATATATATATATATATATATATATATATATATATATATATATATATAATATATATATACATATGTATATATATATATTTATTTATATGTATATGTATGTATATATATATATATATATATATAACATATATATATAATATATATAATATATATAACATATATAAATATATAATATATATAATATATATATATATATATATATATATATATATATATATATATATGTATATATATACATAATTTATTAAAAAACTTAAATTTTTGGATAATTCTGACACCTCAACTCGAAAATTGTAAGTAAGAAAATTTACCTGTAATAAAAAATCACGCCAGATTTTAGCCGAAGGATGGCCGATTGGTTAAGGTGCTGGCCTTCGGTACGGGAGTTCGTGGTTCGAATCCCACAGAGGCATGGATGTTCGTAGCTGTTAGGAATCGGCTTTAAGCTGCAAAGTCCCGGTCTCATTAGCCCTCATGTTGCAAAGAGTAGAACGTAGCACTCCAAACCACACACCACACCAGATTTTAAGGCTTATACATTTCTGAGTAGTAAAATTTCAAATAATTTTAAGTTTTAAAAGATTCTATATTTTAATAGTTACTCACATCTATATATTTTATAAAGTTTAATTTATATGTATTCCTGATATATTTACTCTTAACATAATATACTTTTTAAGTAATCATTAGAATATTTTTTCTGGCTAAAGACTGGTTAGAAAAGACTAGAAGGCATCACAAATGGCTTGTGTCGAAAGCTTCTTTTCAAATGCTGGGTTAATTAGATTCTATTGAAAATATGTGGAGTCATTCAAATACGACTCCGCAGTTCTTTTTGTTGCACAAACTACACAAATGCACAAGTGAAAAGAAGAAACTACAGATATGCTAATATGCTTTCATTTAGAGAACTTTAATAAATAATATACAGTCGTAGATTATTACTTTTACAGTCAATAGATAAAGCTCGGTTGCTAGGTAAAGGAAAATTAAAAATGAAAACATTCCTGTTTAAAGTAGATATTAGTTATTTATTTTCTAGTTGAAATGTAGAAGAATGATTCCATGCTAATTTAAAAATTAAAATGGATGTCTTTTTTGTCTGAAGGAGAAAATGTAATGCCAAATGGGATGCATTTGCAAACAAAATGTGTCCTAAGGAAATTGTATACACACATACATACACACACATATGTACATATATATATATATATATATATATATATATATATATATATATATATATATATATATATATATATATATACATATATATATATATATATATATATATAATATATATATATATATATATATATAGATATATATATATATATATACATATATATATATATATATATATATATATATATATAATATATATATATATATATATATATATATATATATATACATATATATATATATATATACATATATATATACATATATATATATATATATATATATATATATATATATATAAATATCCTACTACTGATTGTAATAAGAACTCAAGGACATTACCCAATACTGTTGGACTTTGCTATAAGAGAAACTATTATCAAATTCACCTATTTTGCTTTCACCATATATTAGAGATATTTTGATATTGTTTTTTTTATCTCTTATTATACTCATACTGTTATTTTGGGGAGCTCCTAAGATTGTTTCACCCAAGGTGTTGTTTTTCTATAACCAATATATTTCTACTCCTAACATATGTTATTCATATTTAACCATATATTCCCAAGTTCATGCTCTTTTTACAATTGTTGTATAATGTGTATGATTTTCAGGAAAGATTTTTGTGTTTTAGGTAATTGTGTAAAAAGACTTTAATCATTTTATAGCACCATCATAGGATGATTTTTACTACTTTTCGAATTTTGTCAGTTCATATAACATTGTTATTTGTGAAGCAGCCACCAGCTCTGACTGAATTAAATAACTTAAATTTATTATTTTTGGGATAGTTAATTACATGTTTTTTTCAAAATTTTAGGGTCATCTGCGGACTTGCTGGTCAGGAAGGGCCCTCCTGCCTGTGCAAGCCTTCAGAGGGAGGGGGGAAAGTTGTCAGGATTTAAATTGTAGATTAATTTTAAAAGATTTTAATTAGGGATTATTTACTGAGAGTGACGCGGCGTGAGGAGTTAGCCACATAAATACGGCTCACGCACAGTGGTCTAGAGCAGAGAGAAAGCAGTATGCACACTCCACGGACAGAGCTGTGGCCAAGCGATGCAGCTAAGCCTGCCTTTGTTAGAAGTTGGGCGCCAATGTTAGACGCCATTGAACTTGATTGTCGAATAGTGTGTTTTGAGATTTAAATAAAGATATGAAGCTGATGTCAGGATTTTAGTGTCGTTTAATATGAACCTGTTATATATATATATATATATATATATATATATATATATATATATATATATATATATATATATATATATATATATATATATATATATATATATATATATATATATATATATATATATATATATATATATATAATATATATATATATATATATATATATATATATATATATGTATATATATATATATATATATATATATATATATATATATATATTATATATATATATATTATATATATATATATATATATATATTATATATATATATATATATATATATATATATATATATATATATATATATATATATATATATATATATATATATATATATATATATATATATATATATATATATATATATATATGTATGTGTATATATATATATACATATATAGTATATATATTTATATATATATATATATATATATATATATATATATATATATATATATATATATATATAATATATTACAAACAATCTCATTCTGGGATTGATTTTAACTGTCTGCGCACAATAGAGTTTTGGCCGAGCGAAATTAATAGGTAAACTATTGGACATTTTATAGACCACGGTATAAATTTATACGTATACGTGCTTGCACACACTGCACACCCACTAGTCTCAGTACACGCGCACACACGCACCCATAAACACACACACACATATATGATTATATACATAATTTTTACATCCATGTGTGAAGTAGTCGGAATAAGTACCATATTTACACATATAGAAGTGTATTCTTAAGGTGTTAGTACTTCTTGATATACTATACCTATTTCACAGCAGTGTTTTTACATATTATATGTTTAAATAGGAAGAGGGCGTTTTATTAGCCACGTCCTCGCGAATGAGAAACACCCAATGTTTTTAAAGCACATTAAATGTGTCACATCACCTCCTACACATGGATTTTTCTACTAAAATTCTTTATGTAATAAATGCCAAGTGCACTATTTGAATTATCTGTAGTTTTAATTGTATCTCATTTGTTCCAATAGAATGTATTCAAGAATACATATGAGTGGAGAATTTATATTTTGCTAACCTTGTACTTATAATGTGATTCCCATTCATGAAACAAGTAGTGCATTTGCAATTTTACGTATTAGTACAGTGTTTTGGACATCACTCTGCACTAATATGAACTGTAAATTATTTCTGCTGTAAGTGTAAAATGATCTTTCTTGTATGCTATCAATTTTATATACATTTTTAAATGCATACCAGATATCGTTTGTATCTTTAAAACTAAAGTCTTTATGGTAAACTGATATTATAATTTAAATCAAGACCGTAAACATACTCTAAATCCAACAGAATGTGCACGGTAATAAATTTTCCTTAAGGGTAAAGATAATAAAAAATTTATCTGTCCAAATAAGACCTGTTTCAGTAAGCCACATAAAGTTGTCTTTAAAATCGCCTAACTGCGATACAAAGAATTTAATGCGTACAACTCATGAGAAAGTGTCTGGAATGTTTATGGCTGTGAGTCCTAAAAGAAATGGCACACTTTAGCAATTCTTTACTAGGTAAGCAAAACAAAACATAAGCGCTGAAAGTCTCAACATGAATTATGTAGTGTATCTTTTCGCATGCCTTTGAGCAACAACGCTGTAATAATTTTTAGAAGTCTAAATCAATAATTGAAAAGATAAACTATGGAATGTGTTTGGGCCTGAAGGTGGTGTGAAAGAGAAAATGTACATTTTCTGTATTATAATTAGGTCAAGAAGGAAATGAAAATATTTTTGGGAAATGAATTGCTTTTGAATACTGTTGGTTGACTTTAAACTCAAAGATTTTTACGTTTATCTCTTCATAATGATTTGACTATTACCTAAAGTCTGCGTAATTTTTAAACTCTTTGTTCAAACGACATAAGAAAATCATAGTAAATATTGACTCATAAAAGTACAAAGGCAAACTCCCCTAAACTTAACTACTAGTTATGTAAATATTACTATGCACATATATTGTGTTTAGTAAATAATTCTTTTATGAAGAATTACGATGTTTCAGTAATAGTTCTGTTTCATTTCAGTTATACATTAAGAAACTTCCTATGAAACCTTAACAAGATGTATTTCTTTTTCCTTTTTTGAATTGCAGTGTACTTACGGGGAAAATGATGTACACTGATCTCTTAAATTGCTGCTAAAATTTAACCCAAATAACAAACTAACCTGTTATGAAAATAAAACCGATGATATGAAATTACACAAAAAAATGCAGTAAAATAAAACAAACCACTTTAGACAGAACGAGTTTTATAAATTACAAAAATAGATTGCAAACCAATATAATTCCACATATTAATGGATTCAATGCAATGTTTAATACACGGTAAATTTACAGTAAATATCATAAAAGTTTTTAAGTGATAGTAACCACATCCATACATACAATGTAGAACATCATTTATTGTAACTCCAGCTATTTGATTATTTTGAAGAAAAATTTCTACATACAAAATTGTTTTGAGGAATTGTTTAAAATAACTGTATGTATATGGAGACAAAAACATGGAAATATGTGAGTTCAATCTAATTAATAAGAAAATGAAGAGACATTTAAATTAAGTAACAGGCTAGTAACATAAGAGGAAAAAGGAAAGTAACATACAAAAATTACAAAAAAAGCAGAATGACACGCCTGTAATGATTCTTAGAACAGTAATTCTTCAGCTGATATTCTAATTGAAAGTAAACTTATATAAAATAGGAGAGAACTGAATATTAACACGAGATATGGCGAATCCATTGCTACAGAACATTGTGTTTTGGATCCTTTAATTAATATGATAATGTGAATTTCTTTTATGCCTTAAAAATTAATACATTTTACCTATTATTATAGAATTTCATGTATCACAAAAATATTTTTTTATGTTGAAAGTTCAAAATTTATGTCAATAACAAGTTGGCACAATGAAATTGTTGAATACATGCTGGGGTTAATTAACTTCTTAGGTGGATGAAGGACCGTCTATGTATTATTGATGTAGAACATTTATAGATGTGTTGTATCATCTCTTAACATCTATGACATTCAAGAAGATGGTTCAATTGGATTCCTTGGGTCAAACCCTTGTAATTTTTATGCTTTCTGTTAGTAACCCAGAGGTTACTAATAATAAGCATAAAAATTGCAACGAGCAGAAAATGTAACAGCTAAAAGGTGCTAGAAAGACATAGTGTGGTGGATTCCTGATTTCATAACATAAAAAACTAGAAAGTTTGGGGATAGTGAAACACATAATATTTTAGTGGTCAGGGGCAACTGCAAACTGCAACGACGATATATGAAATAAATGTGTTAATGATTTTTAGAGATTCAACCGAGACCGAGAGAACCAATCAAAAATGATGATTTTGTCCAATAGAATTTTAGAAGAAGAAAAAATGAAATTAACATCAATGTTAAAATGGTAGAAACTTTATAATAAAATATTTCCTATAATAGATTAAAATTTAAAATTTAATATAGGTTGTCAACTTTATTTAAAATTTATAAAAGTTCAATAATAAAAGTTCTAATGTTTATTGTGTATAACGAGTTCTAAAAACTACTGTTTATAACGAATCGCATCGTATAAAGAGGAGATATAATTTTAATCTGATTTTTTTTTCACTTTTTACGTATATTCCACATATAGCCCCCCCATTTTCATGTGATTAACTAAAAATTCTGAAAAATGCATGCGCAATAAATATTGTTATGTTTTATTTATTTGAAGTATCTTGCCAGGCGTTAAAACAATATATTTCATTTAAACCTACAGTGCTAAAGTTAAGCATAGAGGGAGGAGAAAAATGTGGTGCCAAGGTACAGGAAATTCCGGTTTATTTATACAGACTTCGTAACACACAATCTATTTATATGCCTGAAGATATAACAGAAGCTACATTATTTCTTAATAAAGAGGCTTTAGAGGCATGTAGGTACTTAATATTTTTTTGTTAAAATTTTTCTTATTTCAGAGTGTATCCCTATTTAATCCAGATTAATTTTCCCATCTATTTATTTTCTTGTAACAAAATTAGACGTTATAAAAAAAACATAAGGTAATTCTGTTAAAATTTATATTTATTATTACTATTTAATAAAATGTTTTTAATTTTATTTTTTTATGGTAATTAAAACCAGCTCTTTTCATACAGGTAAAGAATTTTTCCTGGATGAACTGAATCTTAGATTTTTAAAAAAAATTCATTTCATTTTATACAATGATTAAATAAAAAAAATATCTGATTAAGTTTTATAAGGATTCCAAATAATTTTTTATATAAAGACGAAATCATGTTATTAATTAAATAAAAACAGTAATAATATTAGAATAAATTAATTAAAAATTATATTTATTGAAAAGATTATGGTTAACTTTTCATAATATAATTTATTGTAAAAAAAATGTATACATTTTGGATGAAATTGAAATTAAACGTGAACACAAAATGTATTTTTAAATAAATATTTTGCTAATGCTGAATAACTGATATATGCAGTAGTTTTGTTCGTCTATAAAGACGTAGCTATTAACTAAATAAAAACAAATAATAATATTACCATAAAGGAATATAAAATTATATTTATTACAACGTTTATGTTTAACTTTTTATATTATAACTTATTATAAAATAATAACGGATACATTTTAGATGAATTTGAAATTAAAAGTGAACACAAAATGTATTTTTAAATAAAATTTTTGTTAAAGCTAAATAACTGATGTACGCAGTAGTTTTGTTCGTCTATAAATACGAAATTAGTAACTAAAAACACAAATAATAATATTAAATTAAATAATTTAAAAATTATATTTATTAAAAAAATTATTTTTAACTTTTCATAATATAACTTATTATAAAATAATAATTGGATGAAATTGAAATTAACCGTGAACACAAAATGTATTTTTAAGTAAAAGAGTTTAAATCTTATTAACTGATGTATGTAGTAGTTTTGTTCGTCTATAAAGTCGAAATTAGTAACGAAAAAACAAATAATAATTTTAAATTAAAGGAATTAAAAGTTATATTTATTAAAAAGTTTCTGTTTAACTTTTCATAATATAACTTATTATAAAATAATAATGTATACATTTTGGATGAAGTTGAAATTAAACGTGAACACAAAATGTATTTTTAAATAAAAGTTTTGTTAAAGCTGAATAACTGATGTATGCAGTAGTTTTGTTCGTCTATAAAGACGAAATTAGTAACGAAAAAAACAAATAATAATTTTAAATTAAATAAATTAAAAATTATATTTATTAAAAAGTTTATATTTAACTAATCATAATAGAAATTATTATAAAATAATAATGTATACATTTTGGATGTAATTGAAATTTAACGTGAACACAAAATGTATTTTTAAATAAAAGTTTTCTAAGGTTGATTAACTGATGTATACAGTAGTTTTGTTCGTCTATTAAGACGAAATTATTAAGTAAAAAACAAATAATAATAGAAGAATAAAGGAATCAAAAATTATATTTATTAAAATGTTTATGTTTAACTTTTGACAATATAACTTATTATAAAATAATAATGTATACATTTTGGATGAAGTTGAAATTAAATGTGAACACAAAATGTATTTTTAAATAAAAGTTTTGTTAATGCTGAATAACTGATGCATTCAGTAGTTTAATTCGTCTATACATCATTCATGATACGAATTAAATCAAGAGACTTTGCCATTATCTACTACAAATTTCTTAGAGAAACGTGCAATTTTCATGTAAAATCGATCTTCCTCTTCTTCCTCAAGCAACAAATTATAGGACCGAAAACTTTTCCTAATGAGGAAGCCTCAATCTACGGGATAGGGACAAAGTTGCCTCTAGTTCTGTAAGGGAAAATGAACTTATCATTATCACTACCTCGCCCTTCTATAATGAGTTCCTACACTGAAAGACGTAAAACCTGATCAGTGAGAAATTTTAATTTGCATTGCATTTAAATGTATATGAGTCCATGAACAGTATTTGCATTTACAGTAAAAAACCTTGCACTAAAACACAGATACTAATAAATACCACAGAATAAATGAATATAAAATATGTTTTAATTATACTGTGTCTTTTCTTTTTGAAACGATTCTTTGTTTATTCATACTTAAAGAATAAAATATTTTAAATAGAAGAGGCAATCCACACAACAAACTAAATTAATTTGATATCAAGTAAAATGTATTGTTCATTAATTAATTATCAAAATATTTAATCCTAAATTTAATTAACATTAATATACATCAAATAACTCCTGTAGGTATTAAACTGTCTTTAATTTCAATTTTATAGAGAGAAAATTCAGTGTAAATATCTTTTCTTTAGTTTCTCATTGCCCCTATTTTTAATTAGCGCTGGGTGTTAATTTCCGTCGAATTTTCTGTTTCACCAATTAAAAAGAATGCATACCAATGGATTGAATAATTAATCCTGTGTTGTTCGTGAACTACGCCAGTCGAAATTTAGCGAAGAATATCAACAAATTTGAGTAAATTGCATTTGCTAAACGATATTATTTTACCAGAAATACAGCACCATTTTATAATTCTTTTAGGAAATGCTGTGTAACAATGTTAATTCATTAGTACGAAATTAAATGATCTGATCTTTACTGTAGTAAAACTATTAGGTAAATTGTTGAAACCAAAGGAACTTTTTTATTTCTTATTCGAAGCAGCGGAAAGGTAATGTAATTTATTTTGCTTTAAATTTTGTTTTATATGAAATTTGTTATTTACCTTTAAACAATATAATTTATATTTTCTTTATGGTACTTTTTAGTGGTATAGTATATAAACGGTAATCAACAGATTTAAATTACAGGTCTAATTAGGTGAGCAGTTTTATGAGTAATTTTTTGTTAATCAAAGTGTTTATTTCTATCCACTATAATATCGTGTTACAGATGGGAGGTGTATTGGGCAGAAAAAAGATAACAATTGAATGAAAAATTCTCTTATGGAACACTATAAGGAGATTTCAGAGTTTGAGAGAAAGAATAATTTTGAAGTCTTTCACTAGTGTATTACATTTAAGTAAGAAAAAATTATTTAGTATATTTATAAATAGGAAATAAATTCCTCACTATTAAATCTACAGCATCGTAAGTAATATTTCAGCTGTATAAAATTGAATTCAAAACTAGTAATGTTTGAATCTATAAAAAAGAAAATCTGATCAATATACCCATTTTTGGATTTTTTCATTCTTTTCTTTGGATTGCGGGAGAACATTTTTTCAAAATTATTATGACTGTAAATAACCCATTATGGAGAAAAACACAAAAAAATGATCATGACATGAGAGATTAGTTATAGTCTTTAGATTTCACAACCAAAACTAAACACTAGTAAAAAATGCCACGACAATTAAAGTAAATCACAAATAAAGAAAGACAGGTGGCAACTCAGCAGGCAGTTTCTTCTTTCCTTGAAGTCGGCAGCATTTTCAATATGATGATATTCAGTGTCTTATAAAAGCAGACACAGAAAACGATTTCGTTCAGTCTCCTACTAGATCTGTCTTTTGTCTACCGACTACGAAAAACTCCAAGACTAGTTCATGCAGTCAAACGTAGCGATATTAAAGACGTAAAATATGAGATTTGTGATGCAAAAGGTATCCTTTCTGATGTACACCATCCTAGGACCACTCTTGGGATCCCCAAAAATCCAATAGAAAACATAGACGTTTGTGTGTTGCACAGTTGGAAATGTGTCAAAAATGAAAAATGAGTTTACAGACAAATTTAAAAATCTTATGTGTGTACGACAACGTTAGTAAATCACAAGTATTCAGTGTCTTATAAAAGCAGGCACAGAAAATGATTCAGTTCAGTTTCCGACAAGATCTGTCTTTTGTCTACCGGCTACGAGAAACATCAAGACTAGTTCATGTAGATAATCGTAGAGATATCGAAGACGTTAAATATGAGATCCGTCATACAAAAGAAATCCTGTTTGATACATATCGCCCTAGGATCACTCGAGATGCCCAAAACCAAAAGAATGCATAGATGATCACGTGGTTCACAGTTGGAAATGTGTCAAAAAATGAAAAATCAGTGTACAGATAAATTTAAAAATGTTATGTGTGTACGACAACTTTAGTAAATCACAAATAAAGAAAGACACGTAGCAACTGCGCAAACAGCATCTTCCTTTCTTGAAACAAGCAGCATTCTCAATATCTTGATATTCAGTGTCTTGTAAAAGAAGGCATAGAAAACGATTTAGGTTAATCTCCGACAAGATCTGTCTTTTGTCTACCGGTTACGAAAAACATCAAGACCAGTTCATGCAGTTAAACGTAGAGATATCAAAGATGTAAAATATCAGATCCGTGATACAAAAGGTATCCTTTCTGATGTACACCGTCCTAAGACCACTCTTGGGATCCCCAAAAGTCGAATAGAAAACATAGACGTTTGTGTGTTGCACAGTTGGAAATGTGTCAAAATTGAAAAATGAGTGTACAGAAAAATTTAAAAATGTTATATATGTTCGACAACGTTAGTAAATCACAAGTAAAGAAAGACAGGTTGCAACTGCGCAGACAGCATCTTCATTTCTCGAAGCAAGTAGCATTCTCAATATGGTAATATTCAGTGTCTTATAAAAGCAGACACAGAAAACGATTTAGTTCAGTCTTCGACAAGTTCTGTCTTTTATCTACCAGCTTCGAAATACTTCAAGAATAGTTCATGCAGATAAACGTACAGATATCGAAGACCTAAAATATGAAATCCGTCATGCAAAAGGAATCTTTTCTGATGTACACCATACTAGGACCACTCTTAAGTTCCGCCAAAACCGAATAGAAATCATAAACATTCACGTGGTTCTCAGTTGGATATGTGTAAAAAATTAAAAATGAGTGTACAGAAAAATTTAAAAATGCTATGTGTGTATGAGTACATACAGTAAAATAGTCCTATGATGAAAAATTTATTAGCATTTTCTATCTGTCTAGATTTTTGGAGGCACTGTCTTTAATACATTATTAGGAAGAATTTTGAAAACTTAATATTTAACGATTACAACTAATACAGTTAAATGATTGATTGTGTAATTTGATCGAAAATAATCTAATTATTAATTAATATTACAACATTACGAGTAGAGGAAATGATCTCATCCTTTATAATGAAAATGATGAAGCCTGTCATCACATAATGAAAAAATTAGCAAAAATAATAAAATTTAACAGCGATTAGTTTTTTTTCAGAGATTTCGTGTAAACTTTTTATAAATAAATAATCACTACTCGAAAGGAACATTAACATTTATAATTCAAACTCTAGTTGAATCAGGCATTTATAAATAATGAGAATTAAGAATATTAATTAAGACCATGACAAAGTTTTCACAAAAGCACTATCTTTTAGAAAATAATGTGAACGTTAAAAAGACGTCAAGTCATAATCTTTTTTTGATATGAAAAGATGTCATACCAAAATGAAGCTGAATAAGTAAAATTGTTTAACGTCCACGTAGATAATATCGCTGCAAAGAGTTTCTTTAAATTAATGTATTTTAAATTCTTACTTTTTAAATGCAAATGCATTTTTCAATGTCTTATGTTTGAATAAATATTATTATCGTTTTATTTATTAATCATAAATCAAATAAAAAAAACTTGTGTTTTTTTAATTGGTAATAAATTTTAATGAAAACTTAGGAAATATTTTATTTATTTTCTTCATAAATATTTAACATTTACAGGCATAAAATTGTGGGGGAAATATAACATTTAGCAGGTATAACCTACTACAAAATTTTGTAAATAAATTTTGGAATTAACTTCTAAATTGTAATGTTAAAACTCTACATCTCAGAAACCAACTAAAAAATGATTACACAAGGTAACATAAACAAGCTGTATATTATGCAATTTACAAAGATTAATTCATAAAGAATAATATGGTTGCAATTAAAAACTAAATATATTAAAATTGAAATTATATAAATTATAATCCTAAGTGCACTTCAAGTAATCTTGAAATAATAAATTTATCAGAATTCTAATTAGTTTTTAAATCATTAAAATGCATAATAGAAAAATTATCTAAGGTGAACGAGTACAATAAAATATTCTTATGTAGTTTGATAAATGTTCAAAAGTTAAAACAGTTGAGTAATAGGGTTAACATAGTAAGTCCTTACAAATGGTGTGCCAATTTTATTTTAACACTAAAAGCAGAGCTTTAGTCAGATCAGATAAGAGATAAAAAATATAATTTCATCCTATGAAAAGAATGTTTTTCCCGAAACATGATTATAGTGTAAAGTATGACTCGAAATACATGATTGTAAAATGTATAGTACTTAAAACAAACGAGTTACTTTTAAAGTGTAATAATGATACGTTATGATAAAAACTTTCTTTTCCTGTTTTAAGATATTTTTGCAATATTTTTCAGCTATTAGTATATTATTAATCTGGTACAATATGAATTAACTAACAGTATGTGTTTCTATTTAACTTAAAGAGTCTAAGTTTATGATATGGAAGATAAATTGTTTATTTGTCTGGCACGTTAGTATGTTAAAACCTCAAAATTACAGAAACTGTTATGGCTATGAACATTTATAGTAAAATAACACGGTACATTTAAATTTGATTTTTAAAGATAGAAATTTTTCTTTATATAGTTATTCGAATTTCATAAACTGTCAAATATTCCATGAATTGGAAATTTCGATGTCGATTTTATCTGGTAGGGAAATTCATTAATCCTAAAATTGTGATAAAGTCTTATGGAGGACAATATATATTAAAATAGCACATTATAAGTAAATTTTATTGCTTTATAATATACTTTTGTTTTCAATAGTTATTCAGTTATCCTTGATAGACCTGGTACTAATTAGTTCAAACACGAGGATTTTGAACATATTGTAGTTGTCAACGTCTCTGATCTCTGTTGTAATTGTTTTTGTTGTTCCTGATGCCTCTTAGTCAAACCAAGCCCGTTGAGTCCTATACTACTAATATTAACGTCTTCGCAACCCACGTCTCGTACACAAGATTTCACTCTTATCAGTCCAGCTTCACCTCCTCCCGATGATCTCTAGTCGATATTGAGAGACCAGTGTTGCATATGCGTAATAGGAGATCTGAAGGTTTTATTTTAATTTTTAAATGCTAGATTTAATTACTAGATTGCGTTTAATTGCAACGGTTTTCACAACGGACGACTCGTATAGCATTTATATGTGGTTCTCAAGAGGTGTTTTTTCGTTTTAACGAGAACCCCAAGGGTGAAAGTTCGACTTATGCTCAAATGAGTCGTCGTAATCTTGAAGCAGGGACCAAGCAGATGACCCATTGACTTGGCCTACCACCCCCAGATGTATTGATTAGGAACTTGGAGGACATTCTGACCATGAACATATTTTACGTGTCTATGTCATCTATAAGGAACACGGCGGTTTTTAGGCCGGCTTGGGTTTCGAACCCGCAACATTATAGTTACAAGAGTGTTGCCTAAGCCAACTTGGCTACCGCAGCTCTATCTGATCTCTTAAAAAGGTTTTTCTGAATTTATTTTTTAATATTTACTTTATAAAGAATTTGCATAGAAAATGACGGATTTTACATATTTTTAATATTTGTTTATAAATTATTAAACACCCATGTTCATAATAGAATCAATTACAAAGGCATCTAAACATGAACGAATTATTCAAAAATTAAATAAAACTATGAAACCTAAATGCTGAAAAGAATAACCATAGCATGGAATATTTTATATATTAAAAAAACAAAACGGTTTTTTAAATATATTTTCTATAATTACATTTTCCTTTGTTGGTTCATTTTCAATTAACTCATCATGTTTGACAAAACTAGATGTAAATTAAAGATATTTACTTTAATTTAAACACATGCACCATCATTTTTCAAACAAATCAAGATGATAATTCTTTGTGTCTCTGAGGACATATGCAGTCATTTCTGTTAGATATTTATTTTTCTGCATTTTTAAATTAAGATTTTTTTATTATTTTCTTAGAACAATAGTGTTAAATCTTTAAACTCGAGATGCTATTGTAATTATTATTTTTCATCCGTTTTTAAGGAACAATTTACAATACTTTCAAGATTGTGTAATATTTCATCAACATTTCTTTATAATACAGTAACTCCTTTTTAATTACATTGTTTACGCTATATTTAAACACTTGAGATTTTTTTTAGATATCAAACAAAAATTAGAACTAGATAAAACACTAAATGATTTTAATTTGGCCTTGTGTGCTTTCTAAAACACTTTATAATGCATGGTTTTACATTATAGGCAGTAATTATATTTTTGAAACAGTAAGTCATTCTTAATTATTTCATTTCAACTTATGTTTAATTATTCTAAATAAAATGCTCCATTTTACTTAGCTACATACTATTGAAGTTCCTATTTTACGAACTATATTTAAAATCATTAACGATTGTATTTACTGAGCAATTGTAGTGACATACCGTTTTAAAATAACCATAAAAACAGTTATAAAATAACCTTAACAGCCTATTGCGTTTTTTCAATGCATTTAATTTAATTAAAATAAAACTGATTGAAAAGAAAAGAATCTTTTTTTTAAGAAATCAAACCTCTTCCAAATTCCTTTTTTATCTTCTATTTCCTAAATTTATCTTCCATTTTCATTGAAGTGTTCTTTTTAATTTTTTTTTAGATTTGAGAATGATTTTAATATTTTTTCCATACCTTATTGTCCCACTTTGAATGGCCGACTCATTTTTTTTTCACACTCAGCATGAAAACTGACAATACGTCTTACTTAACAATTTAATTTAACTAATGTTTTCTGTTATTCACTTTTTCAGATGAACCGAAGCATGAATGAATTCAAAGAAAATACATTTGAAGATTAATGACTTTGTGCATCACACTAAAGTCATTTTCCTTACAGTCTGCAGTGTGCATTTACAAAGGTTTTATAGCTGAGATTTATTTAATTCCATGGGATACAAATAATTTTATTTTGCATTAAAAGAAACTTATTCTGCGCGTTCTCTTCAGGGAAAATCTCCCAGAATTATTTTCATCTAAAATGCTTTATTTAGGAAATATATTATACAAAAAAAGAAGTAACTAATTTGCTGACTCAGGACTTTCAATAAGGCAACAATAAGATTTCACAGTATTATGAATTAAATAATTGAAATTTTTATAAAAGCTGTTTCAGTCTTGAAAACATAGGATTATCTTCATTGAAGTCTCTTTTTATAACTAAGTTGAATAGCAATAAAAGGCATTTTGGGTGATAATAGATTACAATTTTGTCGGATAATACCAATTTTTGAAGCTAAAAACATTCAGTTAAAGATTTTTTAAAAATAATTTAGGTAAGTATTTGGTACAAAGCAGATGAATAAGACAATACACGTAAAATTGTTTAAATAATTTCTGTTAATAACTAAGAATTTCTAACAATATATTATGTAATATAAATGTTTCTGGCGAGGCAATAGAGATATATTTTGTTTTATATGTATTTCAAATTCACTTTCCTCAAATTAATTTTTTTTCATATTTTTAAACTTTTAGTTTAGAGACATTGCATATATTTGGCATTGAAACTATAAAGTACAGACATTACGTAAGTTCTAATGTGGATAAAAAAGATAAACCTTTTTTTTTGCAGTGCAATGTTCAAAATTTCTTGCATAAAATATAATATCAAAATTTTTTATGTAAAAGACATAGGTTTTTTCTACTTATATAAGATTTACAAGGGTTACAGCCAACGCCTTCGGATATCGGAGATATGCCCCAATTTGGCTGATATTAGGTCAAATCTGTAGAAAGTAACGTATTGGCCATTCAACAAAATTTTACATGTTCAACGGAAAAATGCGAGAAACAATTAGATGAATTATTCCTAACTGGGTAGGTCACTATTTCCGGTGCTGGAGTTCGAATGTTCAAATTTTACAGCTGATATGGATTTTCGTATATTTCCTGACTTGCTTGAAATTGTAGGTCCCCGATCTATGTAGCCTTCTCCTGCCTTCTAAAAGACCGCAGCGATCCAAATTAAGCTCAACCAATAATACTAATAAAGATTTACCGAATTTTATGTTAATTAAATATTGAAGATTTATTCATATGAATTATAACATATAGCAAGAGAGTGTCTTATATCGTACGTAATATGATAACTTGTAAGTCAAGTAATTTGTACATTATATTCTGATAAATAAAGAGAAATGTCCTTGAAAGACATGATTATGGAGATGTTTATGACACTGTGATGTTCATGATTTTGAGATCATTATCAGCACTATGGACCTGGGACAAATATCAAAATATAAATGACATTTAAATATAAATGATTTTGAACAAATATTGTAGAAAATACACACCTATTTCCCACGTCACAGAAAATTATTACTAACCTAAACTTTACAGAAATAGCCCCAAATAAGAATTCCATATGTGTCTTTAGTTACACATTTTTTAAGTAACTGTATCTGCAATGCATTTTAGATAAAACTGAAATTATTGTCGAGTAAGAGAGTATTTTTATAAAGTGTTTTTTACTTGCAACGGCAGTGACGTCATAATTTGGTTTTCGTATTTTTCTCGTAAACTATGGATAATAAAAGAACTCTTATTTGGGAAGGTTTTATGTACTCAAAACGAGGAATCTAGCTATGCAGGTTGTTTTGGGACACCCTGTATAAATGGCTTTGAAATACAGATGGACCTAAGAAATACTAAGAAAACTTATGTCTTTTTTCTTTGTTCGCGTAACAGGACATTGCTAGTTATCTACAATTAGAAGCAGAATCAGAAATGACAAGCTTCATAGATAAAATTCTTTTGTAACGTTTGTTTAAATAACATTTAGTTGAAGTGTTCTACAGACAGAACAGAATTTGAGGTTTAAATATCAAAGATTTGTAAAACAAAAAATAGGTATAAACCTTATTCTAATACATTTGTATATAGGAAAAATCTCCTGAAATGAGTTAAAATTCTTAATAGTAAAATACTTGAAATTTGAGAAATACTAGACGATTTGAAAAAAATTCATATCTTGTTTAAATTACACTAATTAATATTTTAACAATACACACGGGGATGGTTAGTAATACCAGCCAGGAAGGAATTTCGTTAAATTAGTAAGAGTTTTAATTAAAACGTTTCACTTTAATTGCTCTTTAAAACATTATGGAATGTAAGAAAATGAAATTCTACAGATAATATTAATAAATAATATTAATAAAATAATGTCATTGAATTAAAAAAAATTATAATTATCATAACCATAAATTTCCAAAATATATTTTATTTTCCACTTCAATTCAGTGTGAAGTTTAAATAAATAGTTTAAGAAGATACAAGAGCTTCATAAGAAATATTTACTTTTCAAACATCGGGGTTATCTGATTATTATGTTAAAGTGTCAACTCTGCGTTTATGAAGAGGTTTATTACGAAGAGACAGTTTTAAAACTAATTTTGGATATTAACACGATTTGGATTTTTAGAGCATAAATGACAAAAATGAAATAGGTTTTCTTGTATCTAGTAAATTTTAATGTCATACTTAAATGGTACATATAATCTTAATATTTCAAAGAAGGTATTAAATAAAATAACTTTATTTATTTTTAAGGTTCAAAAATATATTTATGACAAAATAAAATAGGTTTTCTTGTATCTAGTAAAAATTAATGTCATACTTAAATGGTACATATATCTTAATATTTCAAAGCTGGTATTAAATAAAATAATTTTATTAAATAAAATAACTTTATTTATTTTTAAGGTTCAAAAATATATTTATGACAAAAATGAATTAGGTTTTCTTGTATCTAGTAAATTTTAATGTCATACTTAAATGGTACATATAATCTTAATATTTCAAAGAAGGTATTAAATAAAATAACTTTATTTATTTTTAAGGTTCAAAAATATATTCATCTAATAAAAAATATATCATTTGCTTATTCCGTCTTTAAAATAAGAAAAGTTAGATTTACTTATTGGTTTCTATCAACTTATACCAACTATACAAAATGTGACATTTCAAATTAAATTTAAACATAAATTAAATTAATTAACTTTGATTTTAGTTTCTCAAATTAGTTAAATAAAATTTTAAATTTAAAAGTATTTTGAAGTATAAAAATGCCAGAAGTGGTCATCTAAAAGTAGCATTTCAAACAAAACATCATTTAAAGTTGTATTTATCATTTTGAAGTATTTTTAGTAGTAAACAATGTTTATACTAGAAATATACCTGTGACGATTCTAAATTCAATAAAATAAATACAATTTACATTGATAAAAAGAAACTAGTGCCTTATTTTACACATTGATTAAATGCTTTACAATATTTTTTCAACATTAAGAAATTTATTTTATTTAAAAGCTTTTATAAATGTTGAATAATAAATGTGTAGACTAATATATTATTAAAACTATATTGTCATATAAAATTAAATTTAAGATTAGTTTCATACAAATAATACACTAAAGAATTACTTCATATAAATAACTATGTTTAATTGTGTGATAATAGGAAAACAATTATTATATATTCATAAGAAAGAATTACAATATGTCATATTCCTATTTTTATGTTTAGAAATTTAAATTGTAGTTTTTATGTCTTTCTTCTATTTTTTACATTAAAAAGTCTCAACAAATGTACATATAATGTTTACTGCTTACATATACAGTCCAAATAAAAATTAAAAAGTAGTAGACAAACCACCAAACTATTGATTCATATGGATGCATAATATTAGAAATTTCAATGAATTATTGTTTTAAATTACTATCAATAAACCTATTTTTATATTTTCTTGTAATATATAGATATTCATAAAAAAAGAAATAGGTTACATTTCTATAACTGTAGATAATTATTAAAGAAAATAATATTGGATCTGCAGATTTAAAATATGTTTACGATTTTAGACAATACATTTAATTCTTCAATATTTTAGTTTCATTATTAGAATTTCTATTTTACACTTCCTTAAATTGGTAATCATATTATATAAATATAAAAATACATATTACTTAATAATAAATTCAATAATTACATTTTTTAATTTACCACTACAACATATATCTCTGAATTTAACAACTTAATTAATATACAATCTCATGTATATAAAGTAAAATAGTTTGGTTTGGTTTGGAGTGCTACGGTCTACTGTTTTGCAACACATAATGAGAACGGGACCTATAGCTTAAAGATTCCGAACGGCTAGAAACATCCATGCCACTATTCGAACCCACGAACAGTACCGAATTATAACCAATCGGCCATCGTTCGGCAAAAAGTAAAATAGAATTACACAAAAAAAGAACACACATTACACACAATATATATGTAAATATATATATATATATATATATATATATATATATATATATATATATATATATATATATATATATATATATATATATATATATATATGTGTGTACATATATTATATAATATATATATATATATATATATATATATATATATATATATGTGTGTGTGTGTGTGTGTGTGTGTGTGTGTGCGTGTATATTGCATATTATTTAATTTATAATTAAATTTTTAAATTAATATTTAACGTGCTTCGTAAAATATCATTGCTTTAATCGAAACCTTTTATAAAAAAATATTCAAACAAAAAGATTAAATTTTATGTCATCCTTAAATTGAACCTTTTATGTAATTTAAAATAAAAATATGCAGCATTTCTGGGGAAAATTTCATTCCACTTTATGAAAATATTAAAACTAGATTTGAAAAGCATTTTAAAAAATATGTATTGAAAAAAAAGAATATGATAAAAACATTTAATTACATGCGATTTTTTTTCGTTGAAATAAACACTGAATACTAAAAAACTGTGATACGTTTTTCTCGACAATTTTTCTGAAACACGAATTCCTTTGTCATAAATAGAACACAATGCAAGTGAAAGCTCCATTTCGTCAGACTATTGTAATGTTTTGACAAAGATTCTCTGGGGAGTTATTTATTTTGGCGCAGTGAAATGAGAGAGATGTAAAAGAAATCTCATGTTTTCAATTTCAGGATGGGAATTTTTTTTATAACTTTTTGGATTTTTTCTTTTTGTGTAGATGTTAGACGTATTAGTAACATAAACTACGCAAAAAACACTTCTTTTTGCTTTATTACGGTGATTTGAACTAAGTGCAACGGAAAAAAGTTTTGTGCTTTTAATTTGGAAAAAAAAAGATAGTTTTTAAGCTTTTAAGATGTGTTTTAATTCTTTTTTTTTCGTAATATTTGTCTTATTTTGTCTATTTTACTGTTGACAATAATTTAAGGTGGAATTTTCTTTGATGTTTCATTTTAATCCTTTAAAGCAATGAAGTGTATTTAAAATATTCTATTAGTAGAGAAAAGGAAAACTATTCACATCAAAGCTACAATTTAAAGAAAAATCATTTAATGCAAGATAAAAACATTTAGTTTAATAAATTAAATGATATTGCATAAAATAGTTTAGATTGTATATATATATATATATATATATATATATATATATATATATATATATATATATATATATATATATATATATATATATATATATATATATATATATATATATATATATATATATATATATATATATATATATATATATATATATATATATATATATATATATATATATATATATATATATATATATATATATATATATATATATATATATATATATATATATATATATATATATATATATATATATATATATATATATATATATATATATATATATATATATATATATATATATATATATATATATATATATATGTATATATATATATATATATATATATATATATATATATATATATATATATATATATATATATATATATATATATATATATATATATATATGTATATATATATATATATATATATATATATATATATATATATATATATATATATATATATATATATATATATATATATATATATATATATATATATATATATATATATATATATATATATATATATATATATATATATATATATATATATATATATATATATATATATATATATATATATATATATATATATATATATATATATATATATATATATATATATATATTATATATATATATATGTATATATATATATATATATATATATATATATATATATATATATATATATATATATATATATATATATATATATATATATATATATATATATATATATATATATATATATATATATATATATATATATATATATATATATATATATATATATATATATATATATATATATATATATATATATATATATATATATATATATATATATATATATATATATATATATATATATATATATATATATATATTTAAGCTTTTAAGATGTGTTTTAATTCTATTTTTTTTCATAAAATTTGTCTTATTTTGTCTGTTTTACTGTTGACAATAATTAAAGGCGGAATTTTCTTTGATGTTTTATTTTAATCCTTTAAAGCAATGAAGTGTATTTAAAATATTCTATTTGTAAATGGAAAGAAAAGAAAAATCTTTACATCAAAGTTAGAATCTAAAGAAAACACATTTAATGCAAGAATAAATCATTTAGTTTAGTGAATTAAATGGTATTGCATAAAATATATTAGATACTTTTTACATGTTTAGTGATTAAACTTCCAACGTTTGATGCTGTTGATACCTAAAATGTGTGTTAACATTAAATATCATTAGATTATTTAAATTTATAGCGGATTTCCATGGCATACCACAGCTACCAAGGTCTTAAAAATTAAACTCACTTGGAATCTCAATTTATCAGCTTTATACATTTAATACTGTATGGGTAAGGTTAAAAAAGGAAAAAAACTAGTCAATTGATTCGGCTTGTTTATTATGTGTAAAATTGTTGTAAAACGAAAGGGATAAAAAGGTATATCTGAAATGAAACTTAAATATGTTAAAGTAATGGATTTTACTTGTGAGTTTGACTGAATCTGAAAAAAAAATTTCTACAAATTTCAGATAGCAAGCATTAGTTTTAAGAGCTATATGTGCTCATTCGAGATGTTTCAAAATAGACTGGAATTTTCAGAAATTTGCTTCCATATGAATTTTCCGTTTAAAAACAACACTTTTGTGATAAAAATACTTAACTGGGAATAACAGAATAATAATAACAATTCGCTGTAATAATAACAATTCACATGTTTTTGTAACGTACTAAAACATGTGAACTAATTTTTATATTAAATTACAAGTTAAACTATACGCAATACATTAAAAATTAACTCGAGTTTTTGATAGTGTTTATGAACAAAAGTTTATCAAATCTTGAGGAAATTGTGGTAAGTACCAGACTTAACTCTTTTTAGGTTACTAATATGCCTCAAACTTTAACTTCCATTACAGTCAGTGTCTAAAAGCCCATTTCATATAAATAAGATGTCACAAACGGTACAAACACATGCATTACTTTAAAAAATTTTATTTCCTTCTAAAATTCATGCAAAACTGAATTCTGATTCATTTATTAAATTATTGTATCAAAAAGTATGAAATATAATAATAAACATACAGCAACTGGATTTTTATTGTTATATTACAATACGAAATATTACTTAAAATATTATAACATAAAATGTTTTCGCTCTCCTACTCTTTCAATAGCCTCCACAGGGAGGTATGCCTCCCAGGTTTGAAGTTATGCACTATGACAGAAATGGAATA
>CM063510.1:126266714-126284214 GCA_032207245.1 Pardosa pseudoannulata
GAAAAACATTTAGCGAAGGTGTAGTAGCTTTCGCGAGGCATTTTTTAGCTTGTCTGTTAATCAATCGTAAAAATATCTCAATACATACAAACGACATCCGAATTGGATATGTGGGCAACGATATACTTTTAGGAGACGTATAGGTCTACTAACAATTATCCGTTGTTGCGTGAAATATTTGGTCAAAATACAATTTTACGTCCTAGGTGACATTTTGAGAACATTCAGCAAATATAAATGAGTAAGTGTTTTTGTAAAGTTTAGGTAGAATATGTCAGATCAGACTGTTTGTAACCTAAAAGTTTGACCTCCGGAATTCTCTGTTCTTTTTTCCATACAAGAAAAATGTTAAAGGCAATAATACCATTTTAATTACGAGATAAAACCTGCAGCCCAAAAATAGACGTTGGAAAGGCAACACATCGTTACATTACTTACGACGCCATCACTGCCAGTTTGGAGAAAATAATTAAAAGACGAAAGGTATGCCATTGATCCTTAACTTCTAACCAACTGGACAGGAAGAGTTGTTAACCACTGATTAGCAGTCGTCGGCCCAGACAACGAACATTTCTTGTGATTATGGGCCCCTCAGAGAGAGCAGGCGAAGATGAGTTAGAAAGCAGTGAAAAATCGTATGTAGTAAGATTTTCTTCTCACTATTTTCTTTCAGGTTAAAAACACCATGTTGGACTGACGGCATCATAATCAATAATTATCCTCACTCATGTTAGTGTTTTAAATTTTGAAAAAGAGTAAATCTCCGTTCATTGGTAACTGGTGAATTGATCTCTTCAGTTTCACAAAATATCTGACATAAAAGAAGTTGATTTCTTTGCAGCAGGCATTGAAGAACTTATGCCACGCATCTACAAGTGTTTAAATAATAGAGGTACATTTTGCATGGCAATTTAAGATATAAAGTTATTTAAATTTTCTTTATTCTGTTTTTTTTTTCGTATTGCAATTAGCTTCTTAACTTGTACAAAAAAGGGAAAGAGACATCAAAATAAACAACAGTTCTTTTCTGAAGGATTTTGTAACAAATTTATGATAACAAAAGCAGTTCTACTATTAATTAATGTACCTTATTTTATCAAGATAAACATCTCCCATTTCAAGTTTTATTTTCAAACATATGTATATAAGGGAATAACAATATTATAACTATATGTTATATATAAACTATTAGCATTTCTTCGTTATATTACTACATTATACACAGATTTACAACAAGTTTCAGTTTCCTTCATGCCATTGGATATCATAGGTTTATTATTATTTCATAATTCTATTTTTAAATTAGTGTAAAAATTAAAGTTAACGTTTACTTAGTAACAGACATTTTGATACGTTATATTTATGATAGCATAACTTTTGTATAGATTTTGTATTGATTTGCTATTTTTGTTATTTCAAAAACTCATGTTATATGTTATAATAATAAAAATTATAACAGCATACTCTTAATAAAACACGTACTATTCTCAATCTCAATTGTTTAACATAAATCAACATTAAGAAACATACTTTTAGTTAAGTATTCTTTGTATAAATAAGAATTAATATTTTATGAAAATATTTACCTGAAACAAACCAATATATTTCTTAAACATTTTAGACTTTTTACTGTAATTAATTAATTCAAATATATTCATTTATCAAATACATTTATCTGAATATAACTTCTATAGCAGAGCATTCTCTTTATTGTTTCATACAATTCAAGTTTCCATTGTTTTATGATTCATAAACTCATTATTAATGCATTGACACTACATTAGAAGTCAGATTTCTAACCATATGAAAGGTTTCCTTTGCTAGAACATTATGATATAAAAGAAACTGAAAGAAATGAAAAATCTAAAACCTGTTTGATAAACAAACCAACAACAAAAAAAAAAATGAAAAGCCGACGAGAAATTGGGTATGCATGAAAACTTTCTGGAAGTCTTTAATATGCGTAACTTCAAATTGACTTTGCTTTTTATTTTCTCCATGAAACAACAATCTCTAGTATCAAATTAAAATCACCAGTAAGATTTGTTTGGTTTAAAAAAAAAGAAAAAAGGAAAACGTTTTTCCTTTACAGATGATTAAATTTCAATTTTTTTTTCTATTCTGGAGATAACCAAACATGTCACCAATATTAAACAGCTATTTCGGAATAGTATTGCTCAAACAATACCGGAGAAAGGAGGAAGTGTGAGATGAATAGTCTGAAATGATGGTAATGTTTTAATAAAGTATTTCCACCGTTTAAACTTGTAGAGTAATATGTTTGGTTTATTTCTGTTAAAAAACTGGTTCTTACATAAAAAAATGTAAATCGATATGAAATTAAGAATCTAATGCACCATTTTGTTCCGAAGATTTGTGAATTAAAATAAGGTTTTATTGTGTTTGATTTATTTGATACTATATAATATTGATATATTAATATAATAATATACTATTGAATATTAATAAATTTCAGTTAAGAATTTTAATTTGATACAAAATTTTTATTTTACCCCGCGAGGACTCGTGCCGAGTCACTCAGATCGGATTAAAAACATTCCACGAAAGATTCCTCTAAAAAAATTTATTTATATTGATAAATAAATTTCCCAGATATTCAGTAGCTGCTGTATATGTCTTTTAGACCCCAATCACATGTATTTTCTTAATTTTCTCTGAATATTTTCCTCAGTAAAAGATAATGTATTTTATTTGGGATTCAGAGATCCAGTGCGTGCGTCCTCAAACTTTTGAACCAAGTCCAATCAGAAGACCCATAGGCTTGGCCTGCTATCCCCGGAGGTATTGATTGAGAACTTGGAGGACGTTGTAACCAATAACATATTTTACGTTCCCCAATCATCTTTAATGAACCCGGAGGATCTTCTGCCGACTCGGGCTTCAAACTCATAACCCTCATGTTGCCTTTTCCGACTGAGGTACGAAGACTCTACATTTCCATGTAACATAACCATCTCAATAAAACTACGGAAACTATTCGGTTGGCTAATGGAAAATTCGGAAAAACCTGCAGGTCCCGTAACAATGCAAAATCCAAAATGTTCCCAAATGTTTGGATATAAAGCGTCCAATGTACCGCACTACATAGAATTTTCATATAAATATCTTATTCAGTTTCCTTTTATTTAATGAATTTCCATGTATTGTAGCGGTCTGTATTTGTATATAATGTATTTGAATGGGCTTATGTTTAATATTTTTAATATATCTGTATTACGCCGTTTATTATAAACTGCTGTGGATTGTAATCCCTGTGACACCCCAAATGTCAAACTTTTCTTGTTTTTCTGTATATGGTCTTCATCGGCACAAACAATGCTTTTTTTGAGATATCGAACTTCATCTCCCAATATTCTACATCAAATTTAAATTTTGAGAGCTCCAAATACCTCACTGGCAAGTGAGCTGGGACTCAGCGGAAACGGGTAGGACTGTTTACGTTTATTACCCGAAAGTAAGCCTCAAATGGCTAATCTCCAAACTTTGCGGCTTTCCTTACAGAGCATAGCTTTATATTACCCGATTCCTCCTCTCTCAATAGGATAGCTCTAGTTTTGTTTGCCCTAGTGGTAGTACAGGCATTACCACTACCTGTTTGACTGCAACCGTACAAGGGAATGGCAATTAAAGAGCTCTAGAACAGACTTGGAGGTTACCTGGGCAAACCATCTAAACTATAACAAGACCCTATCAAATTACGTAAACTCTTAGGTAGACTAATCAAAAATTCTGAGAACATTCCGGGCCTGTAACTGTATTGAGTCCAAAATGCTCTAAAGTCTTTGTGTATAAAACTTTCACTATATCGCAATACAAGTAAAATAATATACATAATTTTCATAATTTTCAATAATATTCTGTTCGGATATGAAAGCTGATACCCACTTGTTGTAAGCAACTTCTCGATCTTGTAAAGTTGCGAGTTGCTACTTAGCTTCAATAATTCGTCTGTTAAGTTAAATTCATTCGAATCTTCGTAACAATATAAGAAGTAAGAATTGTTTTAGTCATTCTACGCACTATTTTAATAACTTTAAAATCATTTCAGGATATTTATGCATTGTTTTTTTACAATTAACATTTAATATAGTGTCTAAATGAAGCATATATAGCGTATAAAATTCAATCTGTGAAGTCGAAAATCGTGCTAATAAATAATCACCACACTTGTACAATCTTAATCACAATCTTAACGAGGATCAGAAATGTTTGTTCCATCATTGTTGCTAACTGATACAATGCAATGGAACATAACTTGAATGCAATCGTATCAAAATGTTATTTCTTTCTTCAGTATTTCCAATTCCAATTAGCAACCAGCTGTGAAATAATCTCAAAACGTCAGGATCCATAGCTGGAATCATTAGTGTTACACCCATTTCCTAATGAAATATTTCCATCATTAACTGCTATTAAAGACCTTTGTTGCATTACTCATAGCACCTATTTACAAGCATTGTTGTGAGAATTTCTCCATTTCTAGACTATCCTTAATGATTGAGCTCTGGGTTTCATTAAGGGATATCATGTTTAAAATTGGTTTCAAGTTGGATCTACAGTTTGATTTTTAGAGATATCGTCTAGTTATAGCAAAAAGCGATTGAGTTAAATATATAATACAAAACAAAATCTGTTGTGAATACCTCTTGAATTTCTTGCACACCTTCAAAAGTTTATGCACATTTTTAATACACTTTATTTAACTTATTTTGTTAGAATATAAAAAAAACATGTTTTTATTATTTAACACTAGATCGACTCAAAAAGTATATATCTATACTGCTGAAAATTAGCAAAAATGACTACTTTGTAAAAGAAAAAAATAATTTATTTAAAATTAATATTTAACATTCTATAATATTGTTTTAATATATATAATATGTTATTATTAAACATTATACAATAAATAATATTTATTGTATTTGGATAACAAGAAAAAGTCCTTTTTGCATTATTATTTGTACATTTGTTTTCATGCGTACCGTTTCCTTAAACATACATTCTGTATGGGAATATTCACTCCTGACTTATAATATGGATATATGTGCGAAAATGTACTGACTACGTTATCTTCCTTTAGATTCCTTTAATGTTTTAGCCCTCTTGCATTCTTATAAATACAAGTAAATTCCTTCCAGTCCAGGAATCTTCCAGGAATACCTTCTTCATCAAATTTTAAAGGTCGTTTTTTAACACAGTATCATCAGCAGCTATTTTGAACTCCTGAAAGAATTTTATTAGACTGGTAAATAATTCGAACCCTACATTTTTTCTGAAAATATTGATGACATTGTTAATTTCATCCTAAGTGGTCGATTATTCATCGCTATTTTCAGTCTCAGATTGCTCACTTTGTATCTGAGCTGTTCAGAACTAACTACATCTGATTCTATATTGGAGCAATTTTCACTTATTTCAGTTTTCCTTTTCAATAAACCACTTCTATTCGGCATTTCTTTCATGAATTTAAGACTGTAAAATATATGCCGTAAAATAAACAATTGTATTTAACTTGTTAGAACAAGTATTAATGTATATAGGTAAGAATAACAAGTACTACTTTTAGCTTACCGCGCAGCTGCAATTTATCTAGTGTCCACTTAAATCGAGGATTATCATATAAAGAGAAATACAGGTTCCAATCATATAACTTATTTCAGTAATTTACTTAACTCAGTAATATAAATTGTTTAATTATTTTTAATGTGAAAATGACTCAAAATCAGTCAAAATGACTTCTTACACAGGTAAAATACATACTTACATCAGAAATAACGGTTGGAATGTAAATACAACATATATATAAATGTATATATATATATATATATATATATATATATATATATATATATATCATGTATAAAATGCCTCGAAATCCTAAGAAATTGTATCATTACAAGTATATATATTTTACCTAATGCAAATTAAAAAGTAGTCTAAATCCCTTTTCTGTTGAAATCTATTGTTAGGAAAGTGAAAATGTATAATATTACCTTTATATCACACCAAAAATATCATACAATTTTAGTTCAAAAATTAAAATAATTATTTTCAACTACAAATTTTATTTTTAAGAACAACTAAAGCTCGAGTAAACCACGAGTTTTAGAATTTCATAGGGACCTTTAGCATTCATATCCAACAAAGAGATATTCTTCCGTACCAAAAACAAAAACTGCAATCAAGTATTCAGAGATGGTCAAAATAAATATTTAAAATTTTGGAGATATTTCGGAATGTACGTAAAAATGAAACTAGTCAAAAATGGTTCAAACACAGTTTAAACAACCAAATGGTTTGCGATTTGAATTTGTGCAATATGGTGTTTTATATTTGTAAAGTAATAATTTGTTAAAAATTATAGTATTAAGTTTCTTAAAGTCAAGAATCCCTTTATAAATAGTATGTAACTGTCACAATGCGTTAGGCTACAGGACTAAGCCAGCACGGGAAACTGACCGAAGGACAAAAGGATGTTAGTGACCCCCCTTCGACACCATTGGACAAGAGGGTTTGCTAACGCGGGTCAGTCTTCTTTGGAACTGGCATCATTGGATTTTGCTCGGTAAATTTTAAGGCCCCTCCAAAGAAAAAAGCAGGCCAATATGGAGCGAACGGATAACTTCATCAGAGGCAGGTAATGCTCTGTCATTCTTTTTAACTGAACAGATATCGTCATTAGAGGCAGGGAGTTGCTCCAACCTTTCCAGAAGTATATGGAAACTCCATACTGATACTTAATTTGTTTTATTTGCTTCACCAGATTGTTCTTCATCAAAAATAGAATTGTAAAATAAAGAATCTGCAAAAGGATAAGTCTTCGCTCATTTCTATCGGGTGTCTTATTCCTTGTGTTACCTCAGCAGGCCAGGTATGAGTCATTGGTACTTTAAAGGCTTTAAAGGTGATGTGGCAACTGGACTATAAGGGCTGAGCCCTTCAATCCAGAGGCTTCTGTCAGTAAGCACAAAAATGACAACGAGCGAAAAATAAACACATAAAAGAGCAAAGAGATAGAAGGTTGGATTCGTAAGTTCATAACACAAAACTAGAGAGTAGAGAGTTTAGGGATAGAAAAACATAAAATATTTCTGTAGCCAGTGACATCCGTACGAATAAAGCCAAAAATATAGAATAATAATGATTAAAATCGAAAAAATTAAAAGTTTTGAAAAAATAAAAAATATATGTTTTAAAAATAAATAAATTGCATTAAAAATCTTGAAAGGGCCTAAGTAATAATAAATAAACTTAAATAACAATTTTTATTAATTTAGATTAAGTTTTAGGTTTTTTGACGTCATTGGTACTTAATAGTAACATCTCTTTCCTTAACTTGCTATACAAAAAATATCGGTGAGGTTTGATCGTCTGATACAAAATATACCATATTTTCGTTAGAAGTACTTTTATATTATTTTCATTACTGCACATATTGTACTTTTACCTGTTATATGATTTTCATAGATCGTTTATATTCTAATCATTAACAATATGATTGCTGTACTTAAATAAATATAAAATGACCTAATATTATTTTATAAAACTTTCTTTAAACCGGACTCAAATGTGGTTGTATTTATTTTACTGAAACGAGTAATAAAACAATATATTTTAATGCTTTAGAAAAACAAAATGACATAAAAACATTTTTATTATTTATAGCTTCTTTGTTTCAAAATATGTAAGACTTTATTTTACACATCCTTCACTAAAATCTTACAAAATCTAAAAATTTTAATTATAAAGGCTACACTAAAAATATTAATTACATCATCTGGTATTAAAATCCTCCCCTTATTGAAAATAAACTATTCATGAGGAGAAAACTAATTTTGAAATAAAAGAAAAACTGACACGTTGTATAAAATAGTTTTAAGAAATTACTTTTAAAATCCTACTTGATGTTTTCTTATTGACAAGAACTCAAAAATTTTTTTTAACTAAACCGCATTAGAAAATCTCTGTGCTTTAAATAGTTAAAATTTTATTAATTTAAAAATGATAATTTTTTTGATAGTTAATGAAAATTCCATCTTAACTATTTTTTTAATATTTTTTAAGAATCTGTAAAAGTACACTTCAAAGAAATTCTCTTAATATTGTATTTTATAAAATACATACTATTTTTTTTAAAACCATGTAGAAAATTTTTAATAATTTAACTTTGAAATAAACAAATCTTATTTTTTTAGTTGTAGATTTTCTTTTTATTCGTACTTATTTTATCCATAAGTATCAAATCTAAAATTGTTCTCAATTCTGATATGTAAAACTATACAAGCTTCTTGTTTTAGTAGGACATAAATTCTTCTAATATTTTACACTTTTGTTTTATGGGATATAAAATATTTTATTTCTAAAATAATAAGCTCAACAATGATAATTTTTTTAATCAAAGTGTACAGACCTCAAATAAACTTGCAATAACAATTATTAGAAATGTTTGGAACAGATGTAACATTTCTTGGACATTTGAAAATATATTTTTTTTAATGAGTGTCCAAGTTATCTGGTGTAGTTTAATCATTAGTTTTATTGGAGTTAATAGTGTATTGCCCTCACTTAAAACTGTTAATTTTTTGCGCATTAGTAAAAGTTACTTTTGAAACCCTAATATATCAAGTTGATAATTTCAATGCGCAGTAAATGCTAACTTCTTTCCTTTATAGTGGTGGATAAATATACTAACACTAAAGATATTACTCTATTGTTAAAAAGAAAATATTTAAAGTTTCTTCGTTCGTTGCTGTAATAAATTGTATAATTTGAGTATAGCTAAATTAATATATATAATATATATATATATATATATATATATATATATATTATATATATATATATATATATATATATATATATATATATATATATATTATATATATATATATAATGTATATATATATATTATATATATAATATATATCTTGTATATATAAATATATATATATATATATATATATATAAAATATATATATATAACATATAATATAACATATATATATAATAAGGTTAAATTTATTTAATATATGTTTATTTAGATTAAAATATATTACATTTTATTTAATAAATATATAATATATAAATATATATCTATATTATTTCTTAATATATGTCTCTTAATAAAAAAAATAATTCTATATACTTGAAAAACTTTTACAGATAATTTAATTTAAATAAAAATAATCTATATCTTTAAAATACAATAAGCGAACTACAGTACAATATAGAACAAGGGTTATATCTTTTAACTAGACAGTAAAAAATAAAATAAAGGACATGAAACTGTTTCAAGTTAGATTGAAATTAAGAGCAAAGAGTTTTGTTGCCCAAAGTTAATTTCAAACAGTTGATCATGCAGAGAAAGTAAGGTTTGGTAGAGTAAAATGGGTAGATAAAGATTGCTTTCTTATTCAGCACTTGTTTTCACTACCATCACCTGTATTCCTTACGATTATTGTTAAAACATTTTTATACATTTTCTTAAATTGCAAAGTTACAATTCTTTACATCTTTTTATACACATGTTACCCCAGCAGTGGGGTAAAAGAATATTGATTAAAAATGGATTATTTGAAAAAATAATTAATTTTATTTTTTATAACAACAATATATTAATATATATATATTAATATATTATATATGAATATATATATATATATATAAATATATATAATATATATATATATATATATATATATATATATAAATTTTACATATAATATAAAAAAAATATAAAATATATATTTATATGTTATAAAAAAGATTGTTAACAAATAAATTAATACATATAAAATTTTTTTTATATTTATCAAATAATATATACATATTAAAAAATAAAATCTAAAATAAACAAATAAATTCTCGTATAATATATTACGATATAAAGAAGTTTTTTATTACATTTCACGTTACATATACATACGAAATTAATTTCCGATTATTATAACAAATTTTCTATACACAGTAAATAGTATATTTTAATAAATATTTTTTTTTCATAATTCGTTATATATTTAATAATATATATACATATATATATATAATATAAATATATATTATTATATATATTTATATATATATATATAATATATATATATATATATATATATAAATATATAAATATTTGTTATATAACAACTTTAAATAATAACTACATATATGTAATTTGATCTGATACTATGATCTACTCTTCTGATACACAATGGACAGTGACACTAAGATGTACTGATTATATCTAATTCCAAACGGATACGAAATGCAATAGCGAAATTCAAACCGACTTTTTCAATACTGAAAAAAGTCCCTTACCTATTCGACTATCACCTGGTACCAACAAGAATGAAAGGAAATAGTCCAATTTAAAAGATTTCTCTGAACCTCATTATAGTCCAACCTTCTTCTAAGGGCTATTTACAAGTATCGGCAATAGGATAGACAAAAGTAATATTAGTCAGTATCAACATTTAAATCCATATTTAAACAAAATTAACTGTATAATAAATGAAATGAATACCTTTTTTTGAAACGTGATGATCTAATGAACTTTCATTTCTTTTAGGTCAACTATCACATTCGCTCTATCCGACATCATCATTTATTCATTCGAAATTACGATATATTGTATATATAGTTAGCAAAAATTAGCAAAAAGGTTTAAAACAAAATGAAACAAAAAATTTGCTATGATTGATAACAGATTACTTAACAAAGTAAGATAATGATTTGATATAATAAGAAAATTCAATTTTTTTGTGCAAATTTCAGATAAAGAATTTTTTAATAGCATTTGTAATTACATTAGTAAATCACCGACGATGGTTAATAAGTAAGCGCTAATCAAACATTCATCAAGTAGTCGAAATTCAACTTATCTAAAAAGTAAAATAACAGTATTTCTTCTATTTACATATTGATATATGATATTTCTATAAATCATACTATATATCTATCTCCAATTGAAATATTTCTACAAATATAACTTCAAATTGCATTAATCATATAAAAGAAATTCGCCGAACATGGCCGAAAATGCTGTCATAAGAGTTCGCAGATTCGAATCGACACTACAGGTCATTCTGAATAAGAAATTACATACGTAATCACGAGTGACCAAATAAGGAAGAGAGCTTAAATTTCATCCAGGGTTTCGTAATCTGAAAGTCCGCGAATCAGAATGTAAACTTCTATTTACATTTAAAATATTTCTTTCACAATAATTTTCAAATTGAACTAAATCAGCATAATCGCAGTGAGTTGCGGTACTAGGGACACAACATCATACTAGAGTATGCAATTGAATCACACAACTAACATGGATGTTCGTAGCTGAAATCGGGAAGTAGTTTGTTTCCGTCTGTTTTTTTGGTAACAAAACATCATCAACTACTACCAATAAATCATTGGCTTTCTGCGAAAAAATATATTTATGATCGTAGCTAGCTTAGAACTCTAATTCCACAGTTTCCATTAAATAGTTAAACTGTAAATCATAGTTTTGAAAAAAACTGAAATAAAGCGCTTTTTTCCAAAAACTTATTTGCTACCATTCCTTATATACCCTTTAACACTCTCGTAATTGTGACGTAATATCCGCGCCACCTGGTGGTTTTTACTAATTTCTTCTTTAATATTATTCTACATAAATTATTTCATTTTCTTCATTTTATCAAAACATGAATGGCTAAAGCAGACTATCAAGCATTAAAAACTGGCAATTTAACTTTTTACTTAAAATTTAACCTATTTATCTAAAATAAAAAACACTTTAGTTTATAAAGACAGATTTAATTTCTAATTTCAGTTAGTATTAGAGAAGTACAGTAAAGCAGATTCGAATCAATACTAACATGATGTTCGTAGCATTGAATCGGTAAAGTAGTTGTATTCCATTTCATTAAATTTGTGTAGCAAAACAGTAGTATCACCGACTCTAACTGACTCTAAGAGGTAAATAAATAATCAAACTTACTCTACTGAATAAAATATTTCTTCTATTTACATAGATTTCTTAGAACTCTAGAGTCACAAGATTTACCAGATAATAGTTTGTAACTGCAATTCAGTAGAGTGAAACCTGAAATTTAAAAGTTTTGTACCAAACGTCATCTATCTTTTATACAAAGTATAGCGTAGCATATTAAAAAATACTAATGAATAATTACATAAAATTTTCTTTCATTTTATCAAAACATTTTCACAAAGCAGAAATAATTAGAAATTCAGAATTTTACATTTTTATTTCAAAGATTCACATATGTAATCATAAAATAAGTACACACTTTAGTCTATAAAAAAATCTCTCAGTTACAAAATCTTTAGTATTAGAGAAGTACAGTTATTTCGCAGATTCGAATCACACTACTAACATGGATGTTCGCAGCTATTTGGAATCGGGTTAAAGTAGTTGTTTCCATTCTCATTAGTTTTTGTGTAGCAAAACAGTAGGCAGTAACACTCCTAACTGACCAACCAAGGTAAATAATTAAATCTCTACCTCTACTGCATGGAAAATATTTTTATGTTTACGTAGATTGGTCTTAGAACTCTAGAGTCACATACTTTACCAGATAAATAGTTGTCCTGCAATTCAGTAGAGTTGAAACCGGAAAGTTAAAAGTTTTATAACAAACGTAATTTCTGTCTTTTATACAAATATAGCATTCACATTAAAAATATTAAGTGAATTATTTACATAAAATTTTCTTTCATGTTATCAAAACAAAATTTTCACAAATCAAACTATCAAGCATTAGAAATTACAGACAATTTTACATTTTTACTTCAAAGATTGAGCTATGTAATCATAAAATAAGTACACACATTAGTTTATAAGACAATCTCTCAGTTAAAAAATCTTTAGTATTAGAGAAATACAGTTATTTCGGAAGATTCGAATCACACTACTAATATGGATGTTCGTAGCTATTTGGAATCAGGTTAAAGTAGTTGTTTCCGCTCTCATTAGTTTTTGTGTAGCAAAACAGTAGGCAGTAACACTGCTAACTGACCAACCGAGGTAAATAAATAAATCTCTACCTCTACTGCATGGAAAATATTTTTATGTTTACATAGATTGGTCTTAGAACTCTAGAGTCACATAATTTACCAGATAAATAGTTGTACTGCAATTCAGTAGTGTTGAAACCGGAAATTTAAAAGTTTTGTACCAAACGTCATTTCTATCTTTTATACAAATATAGCATCAGATTAAACATATTAAGTGAATTATTTACATAAAATTTTCTTTCATGTTGTCAAAACAAAATTTTCACAAAGCAGACTATCAAGCATTAGAAATTATAGGCAATTTTACATTTTTATTTCAAAGATTCACATATGTAATCATAAAATAAGTACACACTTTAGTTTTGGCATTTGTGAAATTACATTAGTAAATCACCGAGCGATGGTCGAATAAGTAGAGCTCTAACAAATTTCATTCAAGTAGTTGTAATTCAAACTTTACTAAAATGAATAAAAATCAATATTTCTTCTATTTACATTTCTATATTGATATTTCTTTCTTTAAATATAACTTCAATTTGCACCAATCATACTAAAGGAGTAAACTGCCGAACTACGGCCGAAGGAGGAGGCTGATCAGTACTAGAGTTCGCAGATTCGAGTCACAATACTAACATGGATATCCGTAGCATAAGTTAAATTACATAAGTAAATCACTGAGCGATGGCCAAATAAGTAGAGCGCTAATGAAATTTCATCCAATTTGTCGTAATCCAAACTTATACTAAAACGAGTAAAAGTCAATTTTTCTTTTATTTGCATTTCTATATTGATATTTCTTTCTTTAAATATAACTTCAAATTGAACTAATCATATTAAATGAGTAAGTCTCCAAACTATGGCAGACGGAAGCTGCTGATCAGTACTAGAGTACGCAGATTTGAATCACACTACTAACATGGAAGTTCGTAGTCATTTGGAATCGGGTTTAAATAGTTGTTTCCTTTCTCATAATTTTTTGTGTAGCAAACCAGTAGGCACTCCTAACTGACTAACCAAGGTAAATAATTAAGGCTCTCCCTCTGCTGTATAATAATATTTTTATGTTTACGTAGCTAAGTCTTAGAACTCTAGAGTCACAAGATTTACCAGATAAATAGTTATATTACAATTCAGTAGTGTTGAAACCTGAAAGTTAAAAGTTTTGTACCAAACGTTATTTCTATCTTTTATACAAATGTAGCATCAGATTAAAAATATTATGTGGATTATTTACATAATCTAATCTTATTTAATATCATTGAATAACATTATTTACATTTTCTGTCATGTTATCAAAACAAAATGTTCACAAAGCAGAATATCAAGAATTAGAAATTAAAGAAAATTTTACATTTTTACTTCAAAGATTGAGATATGTAATCATAAGATAAGTACACACTTTAGTTTATAAGACAATCTCTCAGTTAAAAAATCTTTAGTATTAAAGAAGTACAGTTACTTCGCACATTCGAATCACACTACTAACATGGATGTTCGTAGCTATTTTGAATCGGGTTAAAGTAGTTGTTTTCACTCTCATTAGTTTTTGTGTAGCAAAACAGTAGGCAGTAACACTCCTAACTGACCAACCGAGGTAAATAAATAAATCTCTACCTCTACTGCATGGAAAATATTTTTATGTTTACGTAGATTGGTCTTAGAACTCTAGAGTCACATAATTTTCCAGATAAATAGTTGTACTGCAATTCAGTAGTGTTGAAAGCGGAAAGTTAAAAGTTTTGTATCAAACGTCATTTCTATCTTTTATACAAATATAGCATCATATTAAAAATACTATGTGAATTATTTGCATAAAATTTTCTTTCATTTTATCAAAACAAAATTTTCACAAAGCAGACTATCAAGCATTAGAAATTACAGACAATTTTACATTTTTACTTCAAAGATTGAGCTATGTAATCATAAAATAAGTACACACTTTAGTTTATAAGACAATCCCGCAGCTAAAAAATCGTTAGTATTTCAGAAGTACAGATATTTAATATTTTTCATATCCATACTTTCGTTCTGGCCAACAGATGGCGATAGTAGTCGAGTGAAATATACATATCGGGTAATAGATTTTTCATTAAAATAAGGTTAACTAAATTTTATTTTCCGAGAAAACTTGAAGCACTAAACGATAAAAGATAATTTTCCGTTAGCTAATTTTATTAAATGTTGCATAGAATTTTGAAATTTATATTCATTTTAGTTTTCTATACATCTCCAAACAGGATATTTAAGATTTATGTTCCTCGAATGGTGTAATGTTTAAAACTTTTATTTATAGATATATAGAGACAAACAGACAAACACAGACACAAATATATGCAGATATGTGTGTGTTATACGTTTAGGTGTTGAGAGTCCTATTCTTGCCACAGATATGATAAAATGAATATTGATATTTTAAATTAAGGAGGAAAGTTAAAATTATGTAAAGAAGCATTGCTTTTACATAAAAGATAGGTTTTTAGGCACTGATGAAGTAATAAAAAATGATATATCAGCAAAATATTTTTAGTCACTCAGAAAATCAATGTATTTAATATCCAACATTACTTTATATGTTTCCTGCGGATATGAATTTTATGAAAAAATGAAATTCTCAGTTCCTAAATGGTAAAATATCCAAGCTTATTTTTTAGAACATCTGTTAGTAATTAACTGGCATGGTTTTACTGGTTTACACAAAATACTTTAATAATCCTGTAAGATTATCGCTGATTATTTTTGCAGTATTGAAGTATTTCATATTGGTCTCCATGTAATTTATATCTTTCCTAGGTTACCGCTAAAAGAATACAGAATTATCTGATCCCCAGTCACTGTCTGCTCTTTTAAGGTTAAGGGACCTGTCCAACAGGAATGATTGAGGTTAGACAAGTATTACAGCGGGGTATTCACTTTGAAACCCACGTTCTTTTACTTTTAATATGATGCGGTACTTCACACAGTCCATAAAAGAGAAAATGTTCTACTGCCTACACTTGAATATTATGGCGATAATATTTAATTTTTATGGCTAAATTAGAATATTAACTATTTCCAGAGACTGAAAAGATATAATGTGCTGCAGCATTGTTGAGAAAGGCATTCACTCATAACTCTAACACTCGGTGAATATTCGGACACATTATACATAATCATAATCAGACATGTGCCTTGGTATCAAAATCACGTACTTGTAAAATGGGTAATCACTCATAAGAAAGATACTAATACAGTAGTATTAATGTGGCTGGCAAGACAATCGTGATGGACAAAACTATGCAATATCATAAAAATATTGAAGTTCCTCATATTTTCCCTCAAAATATTTACATCTGGTTTAAAAATGTAAGAAGCGAAGTTTGGGAATATTGTTAAAATGTTGCTATCGCATACCGAATCTTTTTATGCGTTTAGAAGTTTTTAAATATTAACTTGTTGTATCTTGCTATAAAAAAAGCATTGATAATCATATTGGATACATTTAAAATAGAGATTATGTAGAATTTCTGTAAATAAACTACGTTGTTAAATAAAATACGTGGTTCAAAGACTCGTGTGTTGTTCTTATTTGATCATATTGTTGTAAAAACGTATCATTCATTTGAATTCATTTGCACCCATATATATATATATATATATATATATATATATATATATATATATATATATATATATATATATATATATGTGTGTGTGCGTGTGTGCGTGTGTGTGCGTACGTCAAAGGGTTAATTTTTTGTGTCTGTTTTGAATTCAGGGGAAAATTTAATGCAGAGAATATATCAACTGACAAATGTAATTTGAATATTATATAAGAACTGCAGTTTAAAACAGAATTTTATGAGGAGTGATACGTTAAAAACGTATTATCTGTCATCTGTCAAATATATTTTCACGAGAAAAGAATTGCTGAGGTTAGATTGAGACCAGGATATAAAAAAATATATATATATAGCAGGCTATGATTTATTTGTTTTGGAGTTCATGTGTAATATTTTATAGATGTACTGTATATATATGAGGACCGAAAAATATATAAAATGAAGTTATGTTGACAGGCGTATATTTTGTTGCAGACTATTTAGTAAACTTGGAATTATGTATTTAAACTGGAAAATTACTGCGTTTTACATATGTTACTATACGTTTACTTCAAACATTCATGCTGTATTATGTACAAAATATTTTCATCTTACTCTAAAGCCCTACTTGTAACCCAAATGCTGCAGTATTACCTGTTCTCTATTCCTTTTTACTTGTACTCATTTCATAACATAAGAAAGATATATATGTATTATATTTCTCAGACTATATATAATGTTTCAATAAAGTATCCATAATTATTAATAAATAATTTATCACTTCCTATTGTATAATTATTGCATCTTATTTTTCTTCTCTAATTATTTTTTTTTAATAAATTTTACTCATATTTATTTTCATTATTATTATTTGTAAAATATTTATTTATACG
>CM063510.1:126289214-126306714 GCA_032207245.1 Pardosa pseudoannulata
CATTGTAGTAGAATAACTGTTGGTTATTTTGATAAAAGTATTTAAAGGTAAATTACATTATACTAACAAAGATATTGTTATAAAATATGTAGCATTTATGACACGAAGGTAATGTTTTTATTTTCTCGTATACGTATGATAGGTAGTATTTTGCAACAGTGAAATATTTGAAATATATATTTGTAATGATATACAAATTTTCGACTTTCCAAAATCCGAAAACAGTAAGGGATTGTTGAATTTCAAAGTCTGTTATGATAGTTTAATAATCATGTTATAAAGAGAATATATTTAATAGGGTATTACTAAATACATTTTACTTATGTACTTAAATATATTATTGCAGTTCATGCACAGAGGTTGGTTTAACAGCAGTATATGTTTTTAAAAGGCTTAAAATAAGATGCTAAAATTAACTTAAGCATTGATTATAGTAAAATCCCTTAAACTGAATAGTTACTTTTGCTTACAGCATTGAGTTCCATTAGTTGGCCTGGCTTCACCCATGAAAGCACTGTGAATTGTAGTAAAATGCTTCATTTTATTATTTCATCTAAGGCAGTGACCTATATATCCATTTATATTTCATAATTTTTTCAATCTACTCGCAATGGTGCTTACAAGCCCATTATTAGTTGAATATATATATATATATATATATATATATATATATATATATATATATATATATATATATATATATATATATATATATATATATTATATATATATATATATATATATATATATATATATATATATATATATATGTATATATATATATGTATATATATGTATATATATATATGTATATATATATGTATATATATATATGTATATATATATATTATATGTATATATATATATATATATATATATATATATATATATATATATGTATATGTATATATATATATATATATATATATATATATATATATATAAATATATATATATATATATATATATATATAATATATATATATATATATATATATATATATATATATATATATATATATATAATATATATATATATATATATATATATATATATATATATATATATATAATATATATATATATATATATATATATATATATATATATATATATATATATATATATATATATATATATATATATATATATATATATATATATATATATATATATATATATATATATATATATATATATATATATATATTTATAACAAAAGTGTTTTTCCTTTTATAAAAAAAAAATATTTCATCATTCCTTTAAGCAATGACAAATTGTGTTCCTTTAATTCATCTTCACTAAGCACCCCATGTCGAAATTGACATGAATGCGTTAAGAGAAAAACATTTTCATGGATCATTAATTATGTCATCATGTGGCGATCAATCACGGAATGGTGACCCTTTTGTTTGAACTTAAGGTGACTGGTCAGGGATTACAAGTTCGTCCTCTTTAGTTATTCTAGTACAAAGTTTATTCTTTTGTCCTGGTAAAGAAATAAAAAGAAATAATCTTTCCTGAGAACTAAGGTTTTTTTTTATTATTTCTTTTTCCTTCAGCCCAAAATTTTACACATGTGACTGAACGCAATAGGCTTTGTTAGAGGGATTGTGAGTGGATATATGACAAGAAAGTACTGTTGAGACGAATATTTTCGTGATGTTTATTTTATATATTTTCTCAGGTAAGATTAGAATAGCTGTTCGTTAGTTTGAGAAAAGTACTTAAAGGTAAATTAAATTATACTAATAAAGCTATTGTTAAAATATATTTAACATTTATGCCATGAAGGTAATCCTCGTGTGTTGTTTTTATTAGATCATATTGTAGTAAAAATGCATCATTCATTTGAACTCACTTGCACCTTTTTTATCCATTTCTTATACGTCAGTCTTATTCATTACTAACAAATCTATTGCTAAAAAAATGTGTAACATTTATTACACAAAGGTAATGTTTTTAATTTCTCGTATAAATATTATAGATAGTGTTTTGAAACTGTGAAATGATTGAACTATGTATTTGTAACGATTTACAAATTTTCGACCTCACTCTATCCGAAAACACTACATAATTGTTGAATATCATGTCTTTTGGGATAATATAATAATAATTACCTTATAAATAGATTGTATTTATAAGCGTATTACTAAATACATTTTACATACATACTGAAATATATTATTGCAGTGCATGCACATAGTTTGGTTTAACAGCAGTATATGTTTTTAAAAAGGATTAAAATACGATGCTAAGTGTAACTTAAACGTTGATTATAGTAAACTCAATAGCTATATTTGCTTGCAGCAGTATGTTCAGTTCCATGCAGCACTGTGCATTGTAGTAGAATAACTGTTGGTTATTTTGATAAAAGTATTTAAAGGTAAATTACATTATACTAACAAAGATATTGTTATAAAATATGTAGCATTTATGACACGAAGGTAATGTTTTTATTTTCTCGTATACGTATGATAGGTAGTATTTTGCAACAGTGAAATATTTGAAATATATATTTGTAATGATATACAAATTTTCGACTTTCCAAAATCCGAAAACAGTAAGGGATTGTTGAATTTCAAAGTCTGTTATGATAGTTTAATAATCATGTTATAAAGAGAATATATTTAATAGGGTATTACTAAATACATTTTACTTATGTACTTAAATATATTATTGCAGTTCATGCACAGAGGTTGGTTTAACAGCAGTATATGTTTTTAAAAGGCTTAAAATAAGATGCTAAAATTAACTTAAGCATTGATTATAGTAAAATCCCTTAAACTGAATAGTTACTTTTGCTTACAGCATTGAGTTCCATTAGTTGGCCTGGCTTCACCCATGAAAGCACTGTGAATTGTAGTAAAATGCTTCATTTTATTATTTCATCTAAGGCAGTGACCTATATATCCATTTATATTTCATAATTTTTTCAATCTACTCGCAATAGTGCTTACAAGCCCATTATTAGTTGAATATATATATATATATATATATATATATATATATATATATATATATATATATATATATATATATATATATATATATATATATATATATATATATATATATATATATATATATATATATATATATATATATATATATATATATATATATATATATATATATATATATATATATATATATATATATATATATATATGTATATATATATATATATATATATATATATATATATATATATATATATATATATATATATATATATGTATATATATATATATATATATATATATATATATATATATATATATATATATATATATATATGTATATATATATGTATATATATATATATATATATATATATATATATATATATATATATATATATATATATATATATATATATATATATATATATATATATATATATATATATATATATATATATATATAATATATATATATATATATATATATATTATATATATATATATATATATATATATATATATATATATATATATATATATATATATATATATATATATATATATATATATATATATATATATATATATATATATATATATATATATATATATATATATATATATATATATATATATATATATATATATATATATATATATATATATATATATATATATATATATATATATATATATATATATATATATATATATATATATATATATATATATATATATATATATATATATATATATATATATATATATATATATATATATATATATATTATATATATATATATATATATATATATATATATATTTATGTATATATATATGAGAGAGATTTCAATATTCAGGAAATATAAAGTAAAATAATATTTCCTTGTTGTGAAATAGATTAAAAATAATAAAGGGTTAGAAATAATTTGTTGTGAAATAGAGCGTAGATTGAAAAAGAAGTGAAAAAATAATTAAAATGCAGTTACAAATATGTAAAAAAAAATATTTGAAATATATCCCAAGGGTTTCTGCTAGCATAAAATCGGGTTTAACATCGTGCATTTCATTTGCGATGACTTCAAGCTGGCGACCAAACAAATTTACATAACATAGAAGTCAAAAGTACACACATATTCAAATTATCCCGATGCCAGTGGCCAATCTAATTAAACTGAAACAAAGCAGAGACGTTCCTTCAAACAGTTTCCGGTATTTTCCTATCTCCAATACTGAAAATCATACATTAAGGTATAAATATATGAATGATATGTAGGGACGAAATTCTATAATTGCATTAATCAATAAAATGATTCCAATATGAAAGCGTAGTGGTAATTTGCTTGTAAAATGTATTTTGTGTGCTTTACATGTCACATGTGTATAAAAGTTACTTTTGATATAATTGTCTTTGATGTCGCTCTATGAAATATTTCACTTTACTTAATATACTGTTTTTTATTTGAATTTGATATATTCAATTTGTGTCCAATTTATAGACTGCACTTCATTTTTAAACACTTTTATAAATAAACATGCATCTGACCGTTCAGAAATTTTATGAAATAAAAATTTCCATTAATAAGACGAAATAGCTATATCAAAAATGAAATACCAGTTATCAAAGTACATGCATTCATATGTACATGTTAATTTATTTTAATATAACATTGAGTATAAAAATTCATATATTTTACTAAATATGCATTTATATCAACCGGCGTGGACGGGCTCCTAGCTTCTGAAGCCAAAGGTTGTGAAAGCATTCCACACAAAATCACCCAATAAAAATAATTTTCTCAGATTTTCAGTAGCTGTCTTATAGGTATTTCTAAAACACGAATAACATGCATTTCTACAATTTTCTCTGAATAATTTTCTCAGAAAGATTTTTTTTTAACTTATTCGGGATCCAGACACCTAGTACATGCACATACACTTTTGTATTTTTAATTAGTGTTTGTGGTTGGATGAGAGATGGTGTCACAAATAAATAGTTATTAGATGAAAGTGATGACATAAAGATGAAATATTAAGATGTAATTTAAGTGTTTGTGTGTCTTATGCTTGTGCTTTCAGAATGCTAATGAGAAAAGAACTACAGTCTAAAATATTTTTTTAAAATTAATATTTCAAATTATCCTCAATATATTTTAAACTTTGAATTGAATATTTTTGAGCTCTATGGTATACTATGTTGCTACAAGAGGGCTAATCAAGAATGGGCCTACAGCTTATGGCCAATTCTGAATGGCTTATAACATTCATGGTAGCAAAGGGTTTCGAACTCAACTTTGGAAGAGCAAGTTCTATCTAGTTGGCCACCATTTCGTTTGGCACTTCTGAATGCATTGTGTTTCATTATATTTTTCATGTGATTATGTGTTACATACACATTACAGGTTTATAACGACATTTTAGGATACGTCTAGAACTGTTTGGGAACAGAAACTTTTTTCAGACTAAGACAGTCTTGGTGACTTTTAAAATACGTGATTTCAAAAGTGTGCTCACCTGAGCTTAGAAATTTTTCCAATGGTTAACCAATGGAGATTATATCTGCTGTTAACATGGACAAAACACATTGAAATTATCTTGATCTCAGATTCTCGATTTTACATAGGTACTATTAAATTGTCATTAATTAATGTGGTTGGTGACATATTATCGACGATATATAAAAATCTAGACTCTTATTAACTTGTTTAGAATTATGTTTCTTATTTATAAAATATCAAATAGTTCAACTCGTGAATAGGAGTGACAAATTTGGTATGTTTAATCTGTGTAACATCTAACATTGATTTGCTTTCTAATATTCGTATTGTTGTATTGGAGAATAAGAAAGTATATCCCTCTAAATTTATAAAAAAATTCTTTTAAGCATGTATTTTAAGGTCCTCAGTAAATCCTAAAAAAATACAAGTACATTTAACGCTCGCCAATCAGCATATGTCCAAACAGTAATAGCTACTGGATGTTATACACTTTTTTGAAGATTGGCAAATTTGGGACAATGAATATATAATTTTGATAATTACTAGTTTGAATTTGGGTATGTTGTGGAAGATAATAAAGTTATATTGGTGCTTGTGTACATTCTGTTGGTATGTCTATTTAAAAATCATTTGTTAATATTTAAATTGTATTAGGGTTTAAAACAGTTTATGCAAAGCATATTCTATAATTAAAACTAAAATATGTAAATATTTATTTGAGTTTAAAAAATCAATTTAATTTCATTCATAAAAGATATACAGTATTTAAATCTCTCAATTTTATTTTATAAAGTACATAAAAAATATTAAAGAACTCGATGAAATTAAATATTGATAGTTTTAATCAGATCAAAAAGACATTATTTTACTGTTTTGCAGCGTAATTTATACAATACTTATTTATTAATAATCAGTAATTTCTATTAAGTGCTTAATTCCCAGTGAACGGTACGCTCCTTGTCCGCCATCTTGTTTTTGGCGACTATTGGCGAAACACGACTCCGGGAAGCACACGCCAAATACCTAAGCCTAACACGCAGCGGGACACCGATCGTTCGCCATGGCAAAATTGGAAAACGAGACGCCGACGTTGTTCCGATGGCCAGCGGTCGATGTATCTTCGTGCTAGTCCTAGAAACTCACCGTGAACTCTATGGAGTCGTGCTCCGAAAATAGTCACCAAAAAGAAGAAAATACAACAAAACAACAATAAATTTCAAAAATTTTAGAAAGACAAAAAACACTTTCATAAAATTAACAAAGGCATAAACACTTACTTTTTAATTCTCGTGATTCTTCATCTCTCCTTTTGCTGTATACTATAAAATTAGAACAAATTAAATTTTTGAAATAAATACGATTGAAGAGAATGCAGAACTTAACCACTCCACTGGTGAAAAACGGATTGAAATGTAGCAAGCTGCAAAACCGTTAAATTAACGGCAAAAAGTGTTGAAATTCAAACTTACCTCCTACAACTTTTAATATAATTGGATCAAACAAGAATTAGATCATCATGACATCACATCATTTATTGCGCAAGTTACTCCAAAGAGGATCCGATAACGCACACAAACCAAGGGAGAGAACAAGGTTACCATCTTTTAACGGGAGAGAAAGGGTGAAAATGACAAATAGAAAATAGGTATCGCCCGAGAAATAGCGCCAAAAATACGCCAAAAAATCGCCAAAATAGCGTACCGTACACTGGGATACAGCCCTATTAAGTTTTTTTCCCAATGCAGCAGGCGATACTGACATTATCCTAACGACTTAACAAGGCTGCGAACCTGTTACTAATTTTGCACCACCCAAGAAACACATGTAGCTTCAGGAATGCTACGACCGGGTGTAATATTACCCTCACTTAATCGTTCTAATTTAGAAGCAGGGACCAAGCAGAAGACCCCCTCCCCAGTCTTGGCCTGCCACCCCAAGCGGTATCGTTTGAGAAATTGGAGGACTTTTTGACCACGAATATATTTTACGTGGCCCAGTCATCTTTAGCGAACATGGTGGGTTTTAGGCCCCTTTCAGTTACGATATCGCTGACTTTGTCCACTGAGCTACCTCAGCTATATTTCTATTAAATAATCTAGTGGACTAAAATAGGAAGTTGGGCAAACATATCTATTTAACCCATATTGTACCACACCAACTAAATATTTCTGTAAGTTATTAAAACTTAATCCATATCATTAATACGGTGTAACTAAGTATATAAAACCAAAATTTTGAAAAAAATATTTTTAATTTTTTATGTAATTTGCTGTTCTATAAATAGGACAATGGTCCAATATACTACTAAAACTTAACAAATATCACTTACATTGCATTATGCTGATTCATAGATTAAATTTGAAGAAATGGTCAAAGCAAAGTAGAACATTACATTTTAAGCATACTGTTGTTGGTTTTCCCTTGCAGTTATTGAACTGACAGTAAGAAAGTAAGTTTATCTTGCAATCTCCAGATTTTCTGAATAGAATAGACATCTATTTACCCCTTGTTGTGTCCAGGTGTGTGAACAGGTGTTTGAACTGGTTTTAATGAAGATGGAAGATAAAAAAATAATGTGCGCTATCAATGCAATATTGAATTCATGGAAAAATAATCGGGATTGGACCGTCGTATTAATTTTAGGGCACCTTTTTTATACTTACAAAATACACGTGTAAAATATATTTTTCAACAAAAACTTTCAGCTACATCATTAGCTCTTTTTTTAAACTAAAAGTAACCTCCAAAATATTTGAAAAAAATAATAAGAAATATAAAATTAAAGATTAAAAAATGACAATTTTAAGAGGTTGCTGAAAATAAATTTTACAATACAATGTAATTTGATTTCTCAGTTTTTTCTGTTACTATGCCAAAGTGTGTCTATTTTAAAGGTATTAAAATAAAATCCATTTAGGAAATATTTATAACTGTATTATTCAATGGAATTTTATTTACTGTCCTATTTATAGGACAGAGGTCCAATATGAGTTAAAATATTGTGAATTCGTCTATTATTTGAATTAGACTAATGTAATCTTACTTTTATTTATTTACAAAACACCTATTGCTTCACCTAGATATCTAATTCAGTTAACACTAAACCGACATGATATAATGAATTAACTAACTTATTATACGACCGACTGAAAATTTGTCATATTCTAAACACATATAAGTCTGCATGAGCTACTGTCGAAGCAATGTATTATGTAATTTGAATTTTAAATTATTCTTTAGCATAGATTTTATCATGACAAATGAAAAGAATTGTAACTTTGGCATAGATTTTATATATATAACTGAATATATGACAATCTTGTTACTTTTATATATTTCCCAGAAAATTGTAATTAGTATTGAAATTATATTTGACCAATGGGTGTCCTCATAAGTATTTTAAAAAAAGATATGATTAGTTGAAGAATGTAAAAAAACTTGTTTAAGTTCTTAAAAGTCCTAATTCAATGCTTGAAGTATAATAAATTTCTATTTAAAGTTTTTATAGTAACAAATTCTTGTATCTCTAGGGAGGAGGCTTTATAAATGACAAGCGACTTTATAAATGTAAACACATATACCTCTAACAGAATGCACTCATTATCCAGTCAAATAGCTGTAATTCATTTCACTTTACATATAAACAAAAATAAAGTAAAGCCAGATAACATAGCGAAGCAAATTTACGCACTTTTCGGGAAAAAAAATGAGGAACTTAAGCTAAATTATGATACATAATCTTATGCAGAGCAGCTTTCGCCATTTCTTCTACGAAAATTTCATATTTCTACCCGAAACCTACTTTAAGATGCAGGCAAGATTGCGCTATAAAGTTATATATGCTATTGAAATCACTTATTTTGTTGGAAAAAAACCTCTGCAGATGCCGAATAGTTGTAACACACATATTTTACAATAAATTTCTTCAAAGGCGATTTGTATTTTTATCCTCGGTTTCATGCAAATATACAAGTGCACAAAAATAAAATTGCTACGTTTGGTTTGAGTAGTTCATTTCTTTGTCAGGACCAAGAAATAACTCGTATATCGTGGGGGTTTTTTTATTATGAGAAACTGAGATTCACATTTGCAGTATTATATTAGATATTAATTAATATCGACAGGTACAGAATTTCGGTTTTAAAAAATAATGGATATTGCAAAGTATTTTTGAAAGTTACTGACTTACAATTATGAACTTTGAAAGAGACAATATTAAAGTACACCAAAATAAATCATATTTGTATTTTTTAATCTTATAACTTTGTTATAAAATCATTTTAACAATATTTATTGATCATTTAAAAATATTTCTCGAGCAAAAAAACATTATTCCTTCATTATTTCAAATACATCATTGACTTAATAAAATGTAGAAGTTTTTCGGAATTATTTTTAAATTATGCATTTTAATAAGTAAGAAATTTTCAGAAAATATTACCTTATTTTATAAAAAAATAATTATTGTGATCAATAAAATATACGTAATTTCTAATTGTACACAATTTAGAAGACTTCTGTGGTGTAGTACATTGCTGTTGTTATTTCAAAGCCATTAATAACCCAAGTTTGCTTTATATCGTTTTTAATTATAGTAAAATGCAACTGATCTATATTACAATATTTAAATATAGAACAAAAGACAAGGAAATATGCTAAAAAAAATATATATATATATATAATTAAAAAGTAAAAGAAGCACTCCACGTGCCACAACTGAAAGAAAAATTGCCAAAGTCCAAGAACACTCTGCATTCTTTTCCTTCCTTCGGAACTACTCCAGCAACCCTATACACTGTCCATTATCCTGTGTTGATGCTTTCGTTGCTCCATTGTCCTGTGCACAATGCGTCCTTTCCCGGCTCTGTCCAGAAGAACCGGGGATCCAAGAATGGTCCTGAATCGCTTCCTGGAGACCAATCACAACACTCCAAAACTTGGTGAAGTTTAAGGGCAATCATTTTCGATGGCCACACCACACGCTTCCTGGAGTCGTGAAAAAATACTTTGGCATGCAACCCACAACGTGTGAGTGCGGCGAAAAATCAGTTTCGCAAACCTTATTTATAACATCGCTGAACTATCACACTCCTCCCCATCGACAGAAAAAAAAATCCTTTTGACACATATATGAATAAAAGGACAAAAAAATGAAGTATGGAAACATTGGCAAAAACTAAGTATAGAAACAGTGGCAAAAATTACGTATAGATACATTGGCAAAAATTAGGTATAGAAACAGTGGTAAAAATGAAGTATATTAAATTCATACAAAGTAAATCAAAATTCAAACCTAAATGGCAATTACAATTGATACTCATTTGAGCTCCATTGCAACTTCATATATTTTGTACCAACTTTTTTAAAAGGACTTATGTTAAGATTATTGAACTACCTTATTATTAAATATATTACTTTATATTTTAACAAATAAACATTTTTACAAATTTTTACACATTTCAATTTCATTTTTCTTTTGTTTTGTTAACTAGCATTAATTTTTTCTCTTTTAATACAATTATTTTCATTATTTTATTCAACTCAACCTTATCAAAATAAACAATAATAACTTTCAATAAAATACAGCATCAGTAATATTCACAAGTTTTATATATGTTGTATAAAATTACAAATTTTATATATGTTTAATTCATATATACTTTTTTTTTCTAATTTACTTCATGTTCAATTGATGTTTACACTTAAATATAAATTTTGATGAATTTGAAAAAATTTAATGTTTTTGCTTATATTTTTTAGGTTGACTAAATTTTTAAATTATTGTATTTTTATATATGCAAAAATTTTATTCTTGTACATTTCAGTTTTTTAAAGTATAAAGTTTGTTCTTAAAAACCTCTATAAAATTGAAAGAACAAATGGATATATTCTAATTTATTCTAATGAATATTTGTTCTAATATTATTTCTTACGAATCAGAAAATTTAAGGTGTAAAGAGCATTTTAACTATTTATACTGAATTTCACAAAAATGAATATTTAATTCAACAACAAGGAGTTGGCTTAAAATTCTATCAGGTGTATGAGAATAAATTATTCATCATATGTTTTATAATTAATTTATAAATGACTGTTTTTTATAAAATTTTACTAAATTTATAAAAACACTTTATAATAAACACTTCTTAAAATTTTATAATTAGACTAAATATATTAAAAACACAGTCAAAGTGTATATAATTTTTGTTAAAAAATACTAGACATTACTTAAAAATTACATAAAAACATAAAATTAGTTACTTAAAATAATCATTTCATTGATCTAAGGAAGTGAGTTACTTATTCAGAGTACAAACATGTTCCTACGCACAAAGTTTAATTGAGATGTTACAGTCAACACTTTACCACTACATTCCAGGAACTAATTAGACACGAATATACTACCTCAGGTATTCAAACATGTTTGTAGAGTGTTCTTGAATTCACAGCTTGAATATAATACAAAGAAAATTTTTGAAATATCTTGTATTTAATGTTGAACAATTAAAATAGACATATGCAAATAAAAGTAAAAAAGTATAATAAATATTTAAAATTTCAAGGTTTATTTATTAATTTAGATGTTTAACTAACAAAAAAAGATATTTGCAAAGGAATTATAAACTTTAACTTTTAAAATATTTGAATCTTTAAAATTACTAATTAATATTAAGATTTGAGAAATATTTAAAATTATGTTTTCATATTGATCTTAGCCAAAATACATTGAAACTGCTTTCGATCCATTATATTTACTTTCCAGACCAAAATATGGGGAAAATTAGAGTTTTAGGAAATAAGATCAAATTATTATTCCCTAAATAATTTAACAAACCTGTGAAGATTATATTTTCATTTAAGAATTTTGCAGTAATTATAGTACCTAATATAATAATTTCAGTACTAAATACGGAGATGAAATTAAAATAAATTTGTCAGTTTAATTCTTTTTAGGTGTAACTGCGGTGATACACACACACACACACACACACACATATATATATATATATTTATATATATGTATATATGTATATATGTATATATATATATATATATATTATATATATATATATATATATATATATATATATATATATATATATATATATATATATATATATATATATATATATATATATATATTTATATATATATATGTATGTATATATATATATATAATATATGTATATATATATATATATATATATATATATATATATATATATATATATATATATATATATATATATATATATATGTATATATATATGTATATATATATATATATATATATATATATATGTATATATATATGTATATATATATATATATATGTATATATATATGTATATATATACATATATGTAATATATGTAATATATATATATATATATATAAATATATATATATATTTATATATATTATATATATATATATATATATATAATATATATATATATATATATATATATATATATATATGTATATATATATATATATATATATATATATATATATATATATAATTATATATATATATATTTATAACCCAATTATATATATACATATATATATATATATATTGCATATATATATGTTTATAAAATGATTATATTTACAAATATATATATTATTATATGTTCATTCTAGCTATATATTATTCTAAAATGAATAATTTTACGAAATATATATAGTCTATTTTAATAACTTAGCAATCTATATATAATATACATGTATATTATTATATTTATGACCAGTCCTATTTATATATATATATATATTTATATATATACATATAGTTGTATTAACGCCTAAGTTGTAAATCGTATATCTACTATCAATTAATAGAATTTAATAACCACTGAACCGCAAAGGATATTATTTTTAACCAAATTTATAAGTCAAACTTATTTTTAAAAATGTTTTCTACGTGTAATTGTTTCACCTTATTCCCAGAAACATATTAATCTATTACTGACAGAGTAACATTCAGTCATTTTAAACTTATTATTTGTTATTTAACCAAGTGACAAACAAGTACGTGGATTTTCTTTGTTATCAGGGAATAAATGTCTACTCCAACGTACTCTAATGTGGGCTGTCAGACATCCCCAAACCACTCCTCAACATTGCCTATCTTGCTCTCCACGTGTCTCTTCACGTGAACAAATTCTCAATCGGTCATCACAGACCGAACAATTTGAGAACTACAAGCAGTTATGAAAGGCTGACTGTATTTCCAGACAAAAGACATCTATGACATTGAACTTTAAAAATCTCTCGATATGTCAAGTGTTACAACTCCTATGGTTACCATACGAATTAGCTGATATATTGATGTATTTTTAGCAATAAATCTTTCGATGTTATAATATTTTGTTTTTTATAGTGCCTCCTTAAAATTACAATCATCACATAGAAAATACAGTTACAAGTACACTGTCACGGGTGTGACGCCGAACGATGGCCGATTGGTTAGGGTGCTGGCCTTCGGTACCGGAGTTCGTGGGTTCGAATCCCACTATGGCATGGATGTTCGTAGCCGTTCGGAATCGGCTTTAAGCAGTAGGTCCCGGTCTCATTAGCCCTCGTGTTGCAAAAAGTAGACCGTAGCACTCCAAACCAAATCAAATCAAATCAAGTCACGGGTGTGACTATCACAGCCGTAAAAGCATAATTACAGCTTTTTAAACATGCAAAGAAAAAACGGAAATTCTTTCTTTTTTTCAAAATTCTGCCTTAGAGGATATAATTACTGCACAAAAAATATATATTTGAAACATTTTATTCTTTATAGAAAAGGAATTAAAAGAAGTTCTATATGTCAGACCCGTTGTTATTTAATGGACGCGTAATTTCTTGATGTCCTTTGTGTATTACAGGTATTTCAACAAACTAAACTGTTCTCGGGTTACAAAAATCTTTCCTCCCCCACCCTCTTCCTTCTAATGAAGTTATCAATTCCGATTACATATATATATGGATATTATCTATATGTACAATATATTGAAGAAAGGCAGAGATATAGAAAAAAAATCCGAAAAATAATAATATAAACTATCAATTTTTTAATGCATCTCTTTTTTTTTCTAGAAATAAAGTGAAATCTACAAAATTCAAGACAAAATATACCTTAATTCTTCCATATTAATTCAGTGAATCTACAATTTTACTTTACATTGGTTGAAATGATTACATTTAATGATCGGCAGCTCTCTCGCATTAATTTAAAGTGGTTTCAATATTAAACTTCTTAAATAAAAAATATACTGTTTAGTAACAGAAAAAAAAGAAAATAGTGGCTGAAATTTCTAAAAAAATATAAACTCCTATGTTACGTTTTACATCTCATTCTATTGATTAAATTAGGTAACATTCATTATCTGATTAATTGGGGTTTATTAGAAAATAAATGCAAATTAAATAGGCTTTTATATATTTTTGTAAATGTAAGTCTTTTATCCATTTTCATTGTTATTACTCTACTAGTGAGACAAATATAATCTCCATTTTTTGTTTATAAATTTAAAAAAGAAAGGTTTTTTTTGTATTCATATAGAAAATAAATTTACTATTAAATAAAACTAAAGAATTGTATATACATAAAATAAGTAGAAGAAAATTTTTACATTAAATATAATATTTATCTTTGTGTTTTCTTTGTGTTTTATGCATTCTTTCGACTAAAGAACTATTTACATAAATTATTTTACGTTTATATTTTTTCAGCAATTTCAGAATGTTTACATTTTTTTGCAGATATACTTAACGATTAAATAGAAACATAAAAAAATATATATGCACAATTCACTTAAATACAAAAGTTTGAAGTAAATATAATTTGAATTTTATATATAATTCTAATATTTTATTTTCATTTTAATGGCTATTATGTAAAACTTAATCTTTATGGTTCCACATTTTAGGTCATGCTTTGCCAAAAGTATAGAAAATGGTTACGCAAATTTTAACAACTTTTGTGACCTTTATAACAGAGCTGGCAGGTTACCAATAGTGTTAAAGAATGTGAAAATGTTTATGCTCACAGACATTCTTGTCAGAAGCTAAATCCATTCAGAGGATATGTAACACGTCCAAGTATTTATTTTTGATGTCACGAGTAAAATATTTCTACATGTGTCTTTTTCAGTATTAAAAGCGAAACAAAAGATATATTTTCGCAGTAAGATGAGCTATAAATATACATCACAGAGAGAGAAAGAAGCTCAAATTCCTGTTTTGAAGCAAATAATACCTACTGTGTAACGAAACAAATCGATGTAGATTTTGCTTAAAGAAATTTAGCAGGTTTGCTGTATAGAGCAATATGTTTGCCAATTTATGTGAATAAGTCGTCGTTTATTTTCTGTCAGGCTTTTAGTCCGAGAAATGATGTTACATGTGTCTTTTTCAGTATTAAAAGCGAAACGAAAGATATATATTCGCAGTAAGATGAGCTATAAATATACATCACAGAGGGAGAAAGAAGCTCAAATTCCTGTTTTGAAGCAAATAATACCTACTGTGTAACGAAACAAATCGATGTAGATTTTGCTTAAAGAAATTTAGCAGGTTTGCTGTATAGAGCAATATGTTTGCCAATTTATGTAAATAATTCGTCGTTTATTTTCTGTCAGGCTTTTAGTCCGAGAAATGATGTTACATGTGTTTTTTTTCAGTATTAAAAGCGAAACAAAAGTACTTATATTCGCAGTAAGATGAGCTATAAATATACATCACAGAGGGAGAAAGAAGCTCAAATTCCTGTTTTGAAGCAAAAATTACCTACTGTGGAATGAAACAAATCGATGTAGATTTTGCTTAAAGAAATTTAGCAGGTTTGCTGTATAGAGCAATAGGTTTGCCAATTTAAGTAAATAATTCGTCGTTTATTTTCTGTCAGGCTTTTAGTCCAAGAAATGATGTTACATGTGTCTTTTTCAGTATTAAACGCGAAACAAAAGATATTTTAGCAGTAAGATGAGCTATAAATATACATCACAGAGGGAGAAAGAAGCTCAAATTCCTGTTTTGAAGCAAAAATTACCTACTGTGGAATGAAACAAATCGATGTAGATTTTGCTAAAAGAAATTTAGCAGGTTTGCTGTATAGAGCATATATTTGCCAATTTATGTAAATAATTCGTCGTTTATTTTCTGTCAGGCTTTTAGTCAGAGAAATGATGGTATACGTGTCTTTTTCAGTATTAAAAGCGAAACAAAAGATATTTTAGCAGTAAGATGAGCTATAAATATACATCACAGAGGGAGAAAGAAGCTCAAATCCCTGTTTTGAAGCAAAAATTACCTACTGTGGAATGAAACAAATCGATGTATATTTTGCTTAAAGAAATTTAGCAGGTTTGCTGTACAGAGCAATAGGTTTGCCAATTTAAGTAAATAATTCGTCGTTTATTTTCTGTCAGGCTTTTAGTCCAAGAAATGATGTTACATGTGTCTTTTTCAGTATTAAAAGCGAAACAAAAGTACTTATATTCGCAGTAAGATGAGCTATAAATATACATCACAGAGGGAGAAAGAAGCTCAAATCCCTGTTTTGAAGCAAAAATTACCTACTGTGGAATGAAACAAATCGATGTAGATTTTGCTTAAAGAAATTTAGCAGGTTTGCTGTATAGAGCAATATATTTGCCAATTTATGTAAATAATTCGTCGTTTATTTTCTGTCAGGCTTTTAGTCAGAGAAATGATGGTATACGTGTCTTTTTCAGTATTAAAAGCGAAACAAAAGATATTTTAGCAGTAAGATGAGCTATAAATATACATCACAGAGGGAGAAAGAAGCTCAAATCCCTGTTTTGAAGCAAAAATTACCTACTGTGGAATGAAACAAATCGATGTTTATTTGGCTTAAAGAAATTTAGCAGGTTTGCTGTATAGAGCAATATGTTTGCCAATTTATATAAATAAATCGACATTTACTTTATGTCAAGCTTTTAGTCAGAGAAATGATGTTGAGTTAAATGTTTTAAAATTCCTATATTCGCTGAAATAACTGTGAGAGTGCAGCTATGT
>CM063510.1:126311714-126314214 GCA_032207245.1 Pardosa pseudoannulata
ACCATTGTCGAACATTTTAAATAGAAAATAAATTTTCAGATTCATTACTATCCACAGATGAATCCGAGAAAATCTCATCAGTTTCGCTACAACTATCTTCAATATACTTGAAATAAGAGTCAGAAGTGCTATCAGTGGCGGAAATATCGTCAGAAGTATAGGTTATATCACACGCGAAACGCTTCCTGACAGACATCTTTCAGCTATGAACAGCGATCTCAAAAAGCTACAAAACATTCTTCTATATTTTGCAGAAATGTGGACAATTAAAGCCGTCTGCTAGTTTAAAGATAAATAAACAATTATATTCATGTAATAAATGTGTAATACGATATACACTTTTACTTCATATTACTCGAAAAATGTATAAACCCAAACATTACTTTTCAACTCAAAAACTACAAGTTTCATTTTCTGCTACAATTTTCATTTTAATGAATGAAATGTAGAAGTGAAAGTCAGAGTATTGCAACAATATACCGGGAAAATTATAAACGGTTTAAAAGGAATAATGTAAATGTCTCCACTATAAATCACTCGAGAATGGGATGTTTATAAAGTCTTATACGCTTGCGACGTAAGAGAAACTCAAATGGTTTGATGATCAGAATGATTAATGTTTTCCTTTTAATACAATTTCACTCCTGCGAAACATTCACAATGCTGTATACGGCCCTTACTTCAACGCTGAGCGATATATCACTTACATTTCCATTTGTTATTATTGTGCACATAATCGTTTTCACCTACCGTGATAAGTTCCTTTTAAGATTATAAAGATAATATAAAAATATGTTTTAACAATCTCGCTGCATATTTAATTTATCAAATAGGTTCAAAAATTGTGTAATTTTTTTATTACATATTTCAAATAAATATACATTTTAGAGTTAAAATATACAAAAAATTTTGTAAAAGAGTTTTTTTTTAATATAGAATTAGGTTAAAAAAAAGTGTTCAGAAAAATGAAATTGTAGAATAATGATATAAAAGCTTAATTTTGAAAATTAATCTTGGTTAAATTATCATTTATTTTATAAAATACAAAAGCAAAATGTATATACAATTTAAAAAATGCAAAAGGCTTACAACACATTTATTAGAAATGAAGTCTTGTATGATAAATTTCGAAACAAGGCTCGATGCAAAGTACTACCTCGCAATCCTTGCACCAAATTCGCGTTTTTTTTTTTCGAATTTTTTGTTCCTACTTCACTTTTTTAAAAACAGACAGCAGACTATCTACGAGGCTCTTTCTTAATGCCATTTGGGTGTATATGGCTAGAAAAGTATCGAGTAGTTAGTCTCCTGGGTCTATTACTATCATGTACTGTTGGTCTCTTTTACTATTATTTGCAACATAACCTCGTCAAATAAAAGTTCAAAATAGTCCAAAACAGTTGCATTATTTGCCATATTTGAATTTAGTCCGGGATTTCCAAGGAAAGGAAATGAAGCAGGAGCTGTTGGAATATTTTGAATATCAATTTTGCACCATTGTCGAACATTTTAAATAGAAAATAAATTTTCAGATTCATTACTATCCACAGAGGAATCCGAGAAATTCTCATCAGTTTCACTATAACTATCTTCAATATACTTGAAATAAGAGTCAGAAGTGCTATCAGAGGCGGAAATATCATCAGGAGTATAGGTTATATCACTCGCGAAACGCTTCCTGACAGACATCTTTCAGCTATGAACAGCGCTCTCAAAAAGCTACAAAACATTCTTCTATATTTTGCAGAAATGTGGACAATTAAAGCCGTCTGCTAGTTTAAAGATAAATAAACAATTAAAAATCACAGTAAAGTCAAAATGAAAGAATAAACGGGGAAAGAGCGGGTTGCACAGTTAAATAGACGGCTAAAATGCATACCCGCGGAAATCGCGGGTTGCGCAAATTTTGCTATATCTATGTTGACCGTGAAAATCGCGGGATACGCAGCGAGAGGGTTAAACCACTCTATATTGTAAATTTATACGGTTTTTTAACCTATATTTAATCAAATGAAATGAAATCATTATAGTAACAGCTCGCTATGAATGCATATTATGTTTTAAATAAATGGATTAAATTATGTTATTAATTATTGAAATTCTACTCAATTTTTTTTATATCTTTTTCCAGTTATAACTTTCGAGATTATTATAGTTGGATTGAATTTCGCTTTCTAACTTACTATTTTACTTCCTGGAATTTTCACTCCTTAACCTCTTCCCGGGTTTTCCCGATCAGATCTCGGGCAGACGAAATGTACCATCCTGGCTCATCCCGAGTGTAGCTCGGGCACTGTGAAATTTTACACTACGCAATCAGTGTTTCCCGAATTATCTCACATGTGCTTGTTATGATTTCGAATGCCTTTGTTTACTTTTCTAGATACTAGATTATTTGCTGCTCAAAGAGAGACACCAGAGGGAAAAAGTTAAGAAGAGAAACAATGTTCTACTGTCCAGATTGCGATGTTGGACTCTGTGCAATACCGTGTTTCCGATT
>CM063510.1:126319214-126381714 GCA_032207245.1 Pardosa pseudoannulata
AGATATTATGGGAATAAGAGTTTTCAGTAGAATAAAAATGAAAAAAAAATTTCAACTCTATTTTAGTGAATCCTATTGCATTACAAGAGATGAAAATGTACTGCAAAGACTCTGTCTGGGTTTAAAATAACGTATAAAGCACAAGCTGAACTCTTATAAAATTTGGTTTATTTTATATTTACTTTCCAAACTTACTTGCAAATGTAAGTGCAAAAGGAACAGTTATATAACGTTTTTAAAGTTATGCGTCTTTTTTCTAAATTTCCATCTAAATATAGGAAAAAATCTCAACATAAAATATTTCTGAACACTTTTGAAATAGTACGTTAAAATTTTACTTAATTTTTTGATTATGTATACAGACAACGTAGTTCATAGCAATTTTCTTTCAGATAAATAGCAAATAAAATATGGCATTAAATGTAATTTATTAAAGATAACATAAAGCACTAATTTTCTCTATAAAATACTAAAATATTAGTCATATCCAGTATATTAGAGTTAGGTAATAATTAAGTAATGTATATCTAATGTATATTCAAAATTATACCAAGGGTCAAATAATATTTAATAAATTTGGTTTCAATTGATAAGAGTATGAAAGTTGCATAGCATTCTGAGTATGACATACAAATCTATGTATAACATTTGGTTTATTTTGTATTTATTTTCCAAACTTACATGCAAATATAAGTGCAAAAGAAACAGTTATATAATGTTTGTAAAGTTATGCGTTTATTTTCTAAATTTCTATTAAAATATAGGTAAACATCTCGATATAAAGTACTTGTGAAAACTTCTGAAATAAAACTTTAAAATTTTACTTAATTTTTTTATTATGTATACAGACAACGTAGTTCATAGTAAGTATTTTTCAGATAAATAACAAATAAAATATGACATTAAATATAATTTATTAAAGATGAGATAAAGCACTGGTTTACTCTATTAAATACTAAAATATTAGTCCCATCCAGTATATCGGAGTTATGTAATAATTAGGTAATGTAAATCTAATGTAAGATTGAAAGCATATTTTCTGAACAAACTCGCAGTTTAAAAAATATATAGAAACTCTAAATATAGTTAAAATTATAGTAAGGGTCAAATGGTATTTAATAAATTTGATTTCTCTTTCATAAAATTTTAGGTAGTAAAAAATTGATACGAGTATGAAAGTTGCATAACATTCTGAGTATGACATACAAATCTATGAACAACATTTGGTTTATTTTATATTTATTTTTCCAAACTTACATGTAAGTGCAAAAGAAACAGTTATGTATTGTTTATAAAGTTATGTGTCTATTTTCTAAATTTTTATCTAAATATAGATAAACATCTCAGCTTAAAATATTTGTGAAAACGCCTAAAATATTACGTTAAAACTTTACTTAATTTTTTGATTATGTATATAGACAACATTGTTCAAAGCAATTTTTTTCAGATAAATAACAAAAAAATATGGCATTAAATATAATTTATTAAAGATTATATAAATCACTAATTTGCTGTATCAAATACTAAAATGTTTGTCATATCCAGTATATAGGAGTTATGCAATAATTAAGTAATGTAAATCTAATCTAAGATTGAAAGTTTTCTGAACAAACTCACAGTTTGAAAAATATACAAAAACTCTAAATATAGTGAAAATTAAAGTAAGGGACAAAGATATTTATTAAAATATGGTTTCCCTTTCATTTATTTTTAAGTAATAAACATCTGATAAGATTAATAAAGTTGCATAGCATTCTGAGTATGACATACAAATCTATGTATCACTCATAGATAATATCTAACCTGAAATTTTATTATACAAAGAAAAATATATTAAATTTGCAAAAATCTAGATACAATTTAAAAAGAATTACATCCTAAGTTTAATAAAACTTAATAACCAGTAGCATTATGTTTCACATTGTTTTTACGCATTTGTACATAATGTTTTTCATATATCTCGAATAAAATCTTTTTGTAATTCAACAGAATTTTATAGAAATGCAGATTTCAAAAAAACACAAATCAATCTTATTATATTATTGTAAAATATGAATTCAAAAGTGTCGTAAAATTTACTGTTAGTATAGTCCTATTTTACCTATTGTACTATTGTACTATTGTCTTATTGTACTATTTCATTACATGTCATAGTATCATATTAATTTAAACTAATAGAACCATAAAACCTCAGGATATTCTGGTTAATATATACATGCATATTCCTTATTAGTATGTTTAAATGGAAATTTTCATTTCGATAAATAAAACTTACTAATTTTGTAAGGAACATTTAAATGTATTATCACAAATAAATTAAGCTACATTTTCAGTTGATTGATAAAAATGAGCTGTCACATGCGTTTTTTATATCTTTTAGACATTAAATTTATATTTTATTAAATATTTTTTCGGAATTTAAACAAGTATTTTTTTTTCTATTTAAACAGATTTTTCTTAGACTTGCTGATACTAAGAAACATTGCTAATAGACAGAAATATCATTATTTAATTAATATTGTAAATAGTTTATAAATAAATTCAAAAAATTTTATTACATGGTTTTATTAATGTTAAAAACGTTGGACATAACAGCTGAATTCATTAAGAAAAGAAAATTATGAAACTTACGCATATCTAAAACTTATTATTTTATTTAATAAATTTATGTGCAACATTCCTCATCAACACTTCTGTAATATATTATGTTACTAAAGTATTCCTTTTTTAATTTTTTTTATCTAAAATAAATTTGTATCTAATGTGAATAAGTTGGGAAAGATCTAAGAAACATAAAATATACAATACTAATAGAGACACTAGTTATGTATATTTTCTGATAGTTGAAAACTACCTTCGACTGATATAAGAATATGTATATAAAACAAAGCTGCAAAATTTTACATTTACATTTCTTTTTTTTAATTCTGTCGTACAGTGCAATTAAGACACGCTTTTTGTTTTCGAAAAATAGAAAACCCTTCTTTTTAATTCGTAGTCTGAATATGTTTATGATAAAATTTGATGCAGTTCCAAAACATAATGAGAAAAATAAAATGCATTAAAGGATAAAGTTTTATAATTTACACAGTTTATAATACAAAAATAATGTCAAGTTTTATACAAATGTGAAATTGGGAACCATTAAAGAGGCATACGACTCTTACAAGTCGAAAAAATGTAAAATAATTATCATTTTCGACTTCGGATATCTTGAAATCTACCAGTTTTCATAATGTAGTTAGAACACATTATTAGTTTTACAAACATACCTCATTCATTTTTGAAACATAAACATACTTTTATTAGAAACTTTTAAATAAGAGACAATTTGTTGCTAAAAAAAATTGATATTAAAGCTAAAGGTTATTATTACTAAGAATATAATAAAATTTAGGACAAGATTATTATTTCAAACATACTATAATACTTGAAAATAACTTAAAATGTAAATTTTATGTATTTTTAAAAAATATTTGAAAAAAAACTGAGGTTATTCCTTAAAAATGAAGAATTTGTCATTGTAAAAATTTAAAAACATTTTGTGAAATATATAAAAAAGTTCAGATTCAATCGGGTGAAAATTATATTGTATAGAACCTATAAAATTTCATACAAAAATTAAAAGAACTTTTTAAGACGCATTACAGGAAAAAAAATTAATTTGATAAAACATCAAGTTAAGTATTTAAGTTTAACTCTGTTTACAGTAATCTGCTGACACGTTTTTATTAAAACTAAGCTCAATATTGGAAATTTTACCTTAATTGTTTAAACTCTTCAGACTCGAATTCTTTTCCTCATATATTTCTTTCTAAAAAATCGAAATTTTTGTCGATTTAATAGTCGTTTGACCCCTTAAGGAGACACATCTCCTCTGAGCAACTTAAAAAGAAATATTTTTGATTATGTTTTGTTTTATCCCATCATTTTAGTTAAAACAGTAAATGCACAGGATTTTCAGCTTTTGTTCTCTATTAAAATGTAAATAGTTCTAAACAATTTACTTTGTTTTTAAAAGTAAGATATATTTTTGTAAAGTAAAAAGTGAGAGCTTATTTCCAAATAATTATAATTTTTCTGACACACACTGCACACAACCACAACAACACAAATTAAAATTCATTAATAAGTTTTACATATATTAAACAGTAATTTCTATTCATAGTTGAACACTTTTAAAAAATATCAAAAATCTTGCAAAAGAAAATTGAATTTTCAAAAAACAAAAAATGATGTTTAAAAATTCTATTTAAAATATTATTTTTGCCAAATAAATAAAACCACAATGAAAAAAGTAGCTGGGTTTTTTTGTAGTTCTATGATGTATTTACTGTGAAAACTTGAAATCAGTATTTTCAATCATTTTTTATTTAGAGTTAAAAAAGCATCCTTTGGAGTAAAAATCTTAAAAGTTAAAACTTTTCACATTTTCATAATAGTTTCCTTAAAAGCTATGGTAGAACAGTGTATACTTTTGCAGAAGCATACACTGTGCTAGATATCCTGATATTTCTATTTCTGTAAAAAAGTTTGAACATATTTCTTGCTGTATGAGTCTATAATGTAGTCTCTATCAAAAATTCCAATAATCTGTAAAAGTAAAAGATGTAAACAAAAATTCAGACTCGGAGTTTGAGTTTTTAAATTTTACATTAAAATCTAATATTTTAATGTTAAAATATTGAAAATAAAATAGGCAAAACACATTAATAATAATATTATAAGAATTACCTATATCTAAAATTGTCTGATTTAGTAACAATAAAAAAACCCCACAGTAAATTAGATTAACAGCTTTTGAAGTATGGTAGTAACAAATTAATGAAAGAAATAATTTTTCTTTATTATGCTTTACTGTGACGCACAAAATATTTGCCTCATTTAGAAATAAATTAGGATCTTGCTAGTAAACATGTTTTTTTTACTTTCTTATGGACATGACTGATGTTTAACTTTAGGATTGAAAACTAACTTTAATCGTAAACGTAGATATGTACATAATAATATAATGCTTATCTAATATAATGCTTATAATCTTAATTTTAAACTCATGTAAAATTTAAATACGACAATGACTTCAGAGATCTCTATAAAAGTCTACGAAGAAAGAGACACACTTAGGATACATTGTTTATATTTTTATTAATGAGAAACTATCCATGTTTACTGTATATATTGTAAGGATTTGGTATGTATTAAACAAAAATTCATTCCAGAAGGGAAATCAAAATATGTAATTCTGTACCGAAGAGTGGTGCTCTACCTATTTAGTCATCATTCTACCCCATATGGATACAAATATATCCAATATGGCCAAATAATTTTCAGTGTCCTATATGTGTTATGGGAAAAGAATAATATGATACAGTGTACAGTGTACAGAAGTAATGATATAGTGTTCAGATATATTAAATGTATTAGCAAATTAATATGGACATGATTTAAATATATTTGTAAATATTTATATCTAAAAATATGGTATAAATCGAAAATATCTATAATTCTAATTCTATAGTACACTTCCACAGTACTAATATATAGTATGATTTATGAAAAGTTCTTTTAATAGAGAATAACACATTTTTAGCTTAACTAATATTTATTCAGTTTAGTTATATTCTAAAGAACATTAACAACTTTAGAAAATAAATTGCGACCTAGTTACGGGTAAAGAAAAACTACTATATTAATTTGGATACTAAATATGAGGATTTTGTTTTAATAATTTCAAACGAAAATGAAGATGTATTTAAGAACAAAAGTGTAAGTTTTTACATTAATAATTATTTTCTATGCTCTGAAGCGACGTGTAATTTAGATCCGCTGGCTGTTTAGGAAGAGAAAAAAAACCCACATGTCTGTGAAAAATGAGATAAATTTTCGATTCGCAGTCTGAGTTTTTTTAAGGGGGAAGTAGCCATGTTTTCTTTCCATATGGAAGCGAAGACGAGGAATATGGAAGATTGGTTATCGAAGTTTAGTACCTGCTCTGGTGAAGAACGAGTAGCTAATTTCCCCCATAAACGGCAATGCGTAAGAAATCTGAAGTAAAAAAGCTGGTCTCACCGTTTTGTGCGGGGGAGTTGGTGCGTGGTTTCGGTGCGCATGCGCCGGGGCGCGCACGCGCCATTTCGAAAGCGGTGCTCCGGGGCCGGGGGGGTCTCGGCAACGTTCCAGCGGAGCCGGAGAACCGGCCAGGCTGCGGAGGAATTCGCGTGTGCGAGTGTGTGCGTGTGCTCGAGCCATCCTGAGCGGGCGCCCCATGAGAAAGGGCCCACCGACCGACAGGGGCACGACAGATTCTTCCCCACCTGATAACGGGGACCGGCGGGTGGGCGGGTTTGGAGAGAAAAATTCACTTCAAAAGAAAACGGACACATGCACCCAGCAGCGAAAGCATCCCACAGTAGAAGAGCAGCGAGAGCAGAGGGATCGTTAGAGGCAGCAGTTGCTTAGGAGAGAAGAGTGGAAATCATCACTGGCTGTTTGGTGGAACAAACGGAACTTGTTTTCGTCACACAACGAAATTAAATAATAATGGTCAATAATACTTGCTTCTCTAGATTATTAAATATTTAGGTTCTCTTTTTTATTTACCTATTTGATCGTATACTCGAACGTGTAAGTAGTTTTTTTCAAGCTATCTTAGTGAGTGTTGTCGACCCACAGGAAACTCGGTTGCTATGGATACTAATGTACTTGGAATGTGTTATCTATTGCTCTTCGCTATATTTAATGATAATTCATTATTCTTGCCATATCATGCTGATAAGAACGTTTGACTAACAGTTTCAAGTCTAACAAATCTTAAGTAAACGTTCCAAAAAATATATATCTATTTATTCTTCATCTCTTTTAATATTCTACTAATATGCTTTTATTTTTCTTCTGGACTACATAACTTAATTCTGACTTTAAAAGAGTCTCTTCTTTAAATAGTGCAGCATCTATAGACTTCTTGGATCTTTAGAGGAAGTGGTAGGTCTTCAATAACAAAAATATCCCCGAGATATCTGCTTTTCGCTTGTCACTTGTACGCCAACAGAAATGTGCTGAATTAGTTCGGTTAGATTTTCTATTTCCCTATTTCACATAGCTTTCACAAGGCTCGCAAAGTTCTTACTATCATGTTACCCTGGCTACTGATAGTCATAATTTTATTCATCGTGATATAAATGTGTTCCTAGGAATATCAGTTATGCTTTTAGTACTTTCATTACCTTCAAATGTCTAGGACATCTCTAACTTGAAAGAAAAAAAAAATAAACTTTTCATGGACTCCTTTCCTTGTCTGAAGCAATTTGTATGTCTCGATATAAACGCAAGCCACATTAAATGATTGTAACTTCCATTAAAGCAGCTTATCCACACTCGCAGCTTTACCGCAGCAGCGTTGTATTTTGTTCCTTACCCGGCAGAACAGCAATGGGACTCTAAATTATTTCGAAACGGCCAATATATCTACAAGCGAAAGAAAAGAAATTCAACAAGCAGGCACTTCCATTTCCAGTATGTAAAGAGAAGAAAAAGTTACAAAATTGGAAGGACTTCCGTTCAAATCAATAGCCCAAACAAGAAGTAATCAATAGCTACTATTAAATCCAAACAGAATAAATTTTCCGGTGATGATTACGTTTAGTAACGACTGAGAAAATCGACATCAAGCTTGAAGATGGAGAACAGCGTCATTTGTGCTCATATCTTCTTTTCCCTCATCATTCTTTGTCTTCCATTAGGTAAGATATTTCTTATTAATTCTCTGTGAAAAGCCGCTTTGCAGAAACTACATTAAATTGGTTATTGCAGGACTAAATCACATTTTTAGGAGAGGAATAATCCTTGAAGAATAATCTTGAATTTAATATGTAAAAGGATTTGAACATTACATAAAAATTTGCATTCTTCTTAAAAGGAACCTCTAATTTTAACTAAATTTACAATAACTTACAATAAAGGATATGCCTAATTATTACTTAATATTTCAAGTATGGTATATAATTTTATAATGTATTTAAACAATTTCATATCTTCTTTTCCCTCATCATTCTTTGTTCCATTAGGTAAGATATTTCTTAATAATTCTCTGTGAAAAGCCGCTTTGCAGAAACTACATTAAATTGGTCATTACAGGACTAAATCCCATTTTTAGGAGAGGAATAATCCTTGAAAAATAATCTTGAAATTGATATTAAAAAAAGATTTGAACATTACATAAAAATTAGCATTCTTCATAAAAGGAACCTTTAATTTTAAATAAATATACAATAACTTATAAATAAAGCATATGACTAATTATTTCTTTATATTTCAAGAATGGTATCGGATTTTCATAATATATACTTAAAAAATCTTTAGACAAAAATTTAAAATCAATTGGAATTTAAATTTAAATTCATTAGAAATATAAATCTATTAACTAGCTAAAATTTTAAACTTTTTGAATATTGCGCTAACCATGGTGTAATATTTCTTCACATAAAACTTCTTAGAAGATCTCTGAACCTTTTAATCAACAGGTAATAATTATATCTCATTAGAAACGATTTTGTAAGAATTAGTTTTACAATTATTAACTAAGAGCAAAATAACTGAAATTGAAACAACATATCTTTACTAACAATATAAGATGAAACAGTACATTAAAGTTAAACAGCAAATTTAGCTTTCCGAGTCAAACTTACAACCTCAATCGAATTAAAATACCGAGACAGAAAAAGTTAATTCCCCGAAGAAATCCATATGTATGAGTAGAAAATGTAGAGGAATAAATATCGTGAAGGAAAATCCAAAGAAATGTTTTCCTCCGGTTTTGGTGCATTTTATACAAGTTTGAATATATTTATAAAAGATACTATTTTAGGGATGAATACTGGTTATTTTCAAAGTTCTAATATTTTTGACAGTGAATGCGGTTTAGAGGGATTGCATAATACACGAGAGATAAAGCTCTTGAAGTATTCCTTATACTTAACTTTTGAAAGCAAAAGTTTAGAAAATACTCTTACACTACTTATGTAAGGAAATAAAGAATTAACCTCCAAACTGAAGAATATATTTAAATAAAGCGTATCACATAAAATAAATGAAGTAAATAATTTTGTGCTCGCGTGTTTGATTTTATAAAGATAAAAAAATATGTTAAGAATATAAGACAAAATGTATCTCACGGATTATAAAAGCTTAATTAGGGTATTAAATGAATTTTGTATAATGGGAGAAATTGTAAATTAACAAATATGGTAAATGTATTCAATAATTTTTCAATAATCATCTTATATGGTATTAAACCTTTTTTTAAAAATTAATTTACTAAGCCATTTTGTATCATTCAGATATAAAGGAGAACGGGTAACGGCTGAAATATATTGCTATAGATTAAGTTCTCTTTAATTTATCTAGGTTTTACCATTAAGAAAGTTTCAATGTAATAATGGAAATTTTATTAAGGTAAACCTGAAGTATTTGATATGTTCTTTTTACGAAAAAAATACTTGTTAAACTTACGAAATAAAGCATTTTTAATATTTTGTGAGAGAAATGTAATAAAGTTTAAAAAATAATATTTAATTAAATCTTTTCCGTTAATTTCAGTTTTTAAAATTTTAGTTAAGCCCATATATTAGACAGTTTAGACAAAATAAAATTTAAAAAAAAATAAAAGTAGATTAAAATAGCATGTTAGTATAGATTTTGATATAGATACCATATATAGATTAAGTATAGAGATCGTTTCTTAATTTTTATATTAAAATTGCATTACCCGTATTTAACAATTCTAATTAAAATAACTATAGTGCCTTATACTTAAAAATACAGACTTATTGATTAATTACAAATTTGTGTACACATTTGAACCAATAATAAATGTATATAAATACATGCGTAAATTTTAATCAAAAACAGTCCTTATAAAATGTATTTATAGATAAATCCCAATATAAAACTAATCACTGAACTTTGTATAAGCATTTGTAATTTAACATTTGGGAAGAAACATGTAATCTTCATCTATAAATATATAAGTCAAATAATGTAAATTATGTCTGAAATACAGTTTAATTAAAGATATCAAAAATATTACAAAACCTCTTCTCAGAAATATAAGTGAAATCATTGTTCAATTTTTTAAATTGTTGAAGCAAAAGGAATATAAGCGTGTCAAATATATTTATACACAATATGAATTTTCTAGAGAAGTCTTTGAAAAGACCTTTACCGTCAAATTTTAAATCTGATCATTAGAGGCAGACAAATTTTCTTTCGTTTTGATATTTATGTCTTAACTACGGAAATGATTTTACCTGTGTATCCAATATTAATTTTCAATCTTCATAAACTCGAATAGCCATACAAAAATTATCTTGTTTCATTGATCTCTAAGAAACTGAGAAACTAAAAATAATAAAAAGCATCTAAATTGTATTTAAAATATATAGTCAGAAATTACAAAGCGGTTTAAAATATATATATATATATATATTTTATAATATATATATATATATATATATATATATATATATATATATATATATATATATATATATATATATATATATATATATATATATATATATATATATATATATATATATATATATATATATATATATATATATATATGTATATATATATATATATATATATATATATATATATATATATATATATATATATATATATATATATATATATATATATATATATATATATATATATATATATATATATATATATATATATATATATATATATATATATATATATGTATATATATATATATATATATATATATATATATATATATATATATATATATATATATATATATATATATATATATATATATATATATATATATATATATATATATATATATATATATATATATATATATATATATATATATATATATATATATATATATATATATATATATATATATATATATATATATATATATATATATATATATATATATATATATATATATATATATATATATATATATATATATATATATATATATATATATATATATATATATATATATAATATATATATATATATATATATATATATATATATATATATATATATATATATATATATATATATATATATATATATATATATATATATATATATATATATATATATATATATATATATAAACTTTCCATTGGTTTATTTAGTTAAAATCCTTAGAGCGGTTTACAATATTAAGTAGAATATTTTTACTCATATTATTCTATCTTTGATTTTATAATACTTTAAAATTTAACGGTTAAATATATGTTTCTTTGTATCCATGTATGAAAAGAACATTATATTATAAAATATGGTGTACTATAATCAATTTTAAGCTGCGAAGATAATCTTATGGTTGTAAAATTTTTGTTTATCTATTTGAGAAATAAACTATAAAATAAACAAGCTGATTAAATGAATAAAAAATAACAGAAATTAATAATAACAGAAAATAACAGAAAAAACAGAATTACCCTATCAAAGAAAAAACAGGTGACATTCTAAGTCATAGTGAAATTTTTGTACTAAATATGAAATTTTAATTATGATTGCTAGGAATGATCCCCTAATTCATAATATAAGTTCTAGATTGTTAGGTATTAAATTTATGTTAACTAATATGAATCAATTTTGAAGATTTTATAGGCAGTTTCACAAGTTATTTGCAGGATTTATACAATATGGAATTCCAAATACGAATACCACATAGAAAGGTAAGATTTTATAAAAATATTCATATTAGGAAAGACTTTGAAGTGATTATGTTCTGTGTTGCCGGGTTTCATTAACAGTAGAGGCGCTGCTGTTCAGTATTTAAGTCTTCCGGTTCAAATCTCGCTTAACGAATGAATGTTCGTAGCCGTTAGAATTTGGAATTAAGCAGTAGGTTTAGGTTTCAATAGACCTCTTGAATCAAAATTATAGATCGTAATTCTCAAATCCAAATTAAAGCCACATTAAAATGAGAAAATATTAAGGTAGATTTAGAAATTAAACGATTATAAATTTGAAACAGTTACATCGTATAAGGGATTCTCTACAAAACATTATGGGGTTAAATTGGATATATAATTAAAATCTATATTTCCTTTTAGGAATTTATTAACTTTAAAAACATGTTAAGCACTTTAGATATTTTAGAGTTACTACTGCTTTAAAAAAAATTATTAAGCATATTTTGATTAACAAATCATGCTTTTTAGAAAGTAAACTTCATTTTTTGTAAATCTTTGTGTCTGTATGTAACCGGAAATACTGAAAAAAAGGGTAGGATTAAGACATTATTAAAAAAATGATTAAGAAATTAGACTAGAATAGATTAGAATCACATCAGTCTTTTATGGGTTTGATAAATGCATTTAGTCAAGTTATATCTTCTTAGGATGAAAATAATTAATAGATATATTGATAAAAAACCTCACAAAATGTTAATTCTATTTGTTTCACTGCGTTTATTAAACTCAAACCCTTAATCTTGACTGAATCCTTGTATGAAAACTATTCCTTCAGAGGTAGTTATTTCCTCATAACTAAATTATTTTATAAGCTTATAATACCAGATAGTTTTTATCTATGATCTATGTTTCAAGTAAACTATAATTTTTTCAATCATTGTTTATATATATATATATATATATATATATATATATATATATATATATATATATATATATATATATATATATATATATATATATATATGTATATATATATATATATATATATATATATATATATATATATATATATATATATATATATATATATATATATATACATATATATTATATATATATATATACATATATATATATATATATATATATATATATATATATATATATATATATATATATATATATATATATATATATATATATATACATATATATATATATATACATATATATATATATATATATATATATATATATATACATATATATATATACATATATATATATAAATATATATATATATATATATATATATATATATATATATATATATATATTATTTTACATAGATAGGCTTATTTTTACTGAAAGGAATATATTAGGACTATTTTAACATAAAAAAATACAATTATTATATACGACAACAATTATTTTTTTAACTTTTACGACAACAATTATTTTTAAAATTTATTCATGCTCAGAAACTCCCTCACGTGTTATTAACATTATATAGGATTTTAAATTACACGAATATAGGATTAAAATATCTAAATAATTTTAAAATATTACCTCCTGTTATAAAGATTAGAAAATATTTTAAAGAGAATATATTTCAAATAACAAAAGAGAGCAGTAAGAAATTAAAAATTTAATTGCTTGTAACGGAATCCTTAATATGCTTCTCAGATATTTTTTTCTAAAGCAATTGTTTGCCTTGAATAACCAATTTCTAGATTTTTAATCCGACGTAAGAAGTAGAAATACTCTAAGAAACTGAAGTTATAAAAAAAAACACTTGAATGGAAACTTAGCTTTTGTTTCGATAGGTGTATTTTAAGCCTTTGTATTTTTTCAGCGTTTTATCGAATAAATTATCTTAAAAGATTAAGAAAATAAAATCCTACTTTAAATGTGACATAACAGTATAAATAATTAATGGAAGATATTTTAGTCTCGTACGATGAAAATTAACATTCATTTTAAAGAGAAGTAGAACCAGGATTGAAGTGCACCTTAAGACAATACTATAATCCTCTAAGCGACATTTCTTTGTTATACCAGACAAGCGTAACATAATACTTTATTGCACTTTATAGATACGTTTTCTGAATATATTTTCAACTGAATAGTAATACAATAATTTTTAATTCTGCTTGGACAGAGATTTATAAGTTCACATTATGTAACGTTACCTTCATATATATATATATATATATATATATATATATATATATATATATATATATATATATATATATATATATATATATATATATATATATATATAGTAAACATTGACAGGACAGTAACATATTTTTTCGATTAATGTTTACGTACTTCAGTGAGCTGTAATCAAGTGATTTATAGAATATTTATTTTAACTAATAGTTATGTTATTGAAAATAATGAGTGAAATAAAGATTATTACATCTAATGTTATAAATGATCCCTATTTTATCTCTTTTATTTTATATATATGAGAGCTGTTCAATAAGTGAAAAGTGTAACGATTAGTTGGTATTATTAACATTGCATTTGTGAATAAAAATACGTAGTCGAAATGCATTTGTCCCTGTATTAAGCTCAAGTATCAAACTTACATATTTTCAAGGGTGTTTCAAAGTTACCTCCGCAGAATTTAGGCATGCTTGGTTGTTTTTGAAAAGGATTACATTTTTTTTATGTTTTTTCATTATCTGAACTAAAAATTGCAGTCAGAAAATTGCAGTAGACTCGATGTCAGAACTATAGGATATTAAGTGGAGTTGGATAACATGGTGATTTGCTGCAGTTGGTAGACGACGCGAAACAAAATTTCATTCAGTTACGTGATACTACGACAGCCAAAATACATGAATTCACATTAGAATTCTATAGAGAGAGGTCGTAGAACTATATTAAATTTATATATTAAAACTCCAAATATGTAACCAGTTTCATGTGAGTTTCGAATATCAGGACTTTTATCTTCAAGTTTTCGACTGGTATCACTCTTCGATTTAGTTACCTGAAATTTTTATAGCCCAAACTTGCTGATCTCGATTTCAGTGCTAAATGGGATTGGATGGGATGGCGTCAGATATCTAAGTTTTTTAGTAAAACGTCCAGTGTGTAACCAGAAAAATGTAACTTTGGGATATCGGTAGTATTAGCCTCAGGTATTAGGGAACCTGGAACAAGCTTTAAGTTAGTCTTGTTAAATTTGATACTTCTGTCTGTATCTGTCACCCAGTGACTACAAATTTGAACTCAGACACAACATTTGTACATTTTGTTTTACGTATTACATCTCACAAAGAATATCCATTGAAAAACGTCTCCAATGAAGAACGGAATTGAAGTGGTTCGAGTTACTAAACACATAAAATATACTCCATTGTAAGACACAGACACTAACCTCTTGAATGATTGGAAACTAACAAAGAACTCATGGATGATTGAAAACTGCTAGTTAGTCATTCACACCAGCTAAGTGGAAAAAATATCTAAGACTACATCTACAATTAAAATTATTTTCGTTACTCTCTGACCTCTATTTTCAAGTATACTGTATTAGTTTAAACTGCAAATGGTCAACGTAAAACTTACCTTCCACTAGAAAGTTGATTTAATGTTTTTATTTCAAACAATCCACATCAGTCAGTAACAGATCATGAGTATTTTCCTTTTGTTTATCTCCTGCCCTTTACATATACATATATTGTTGTTGAGTCAACTATTGCGTGGTAAATAACTCAAAATATAATCCTTATGGAAAAATATATGCTTATTCCCAATTTAAAAAATAGTATATTATCAGTTTTGGTTTAGATTATAGTTCAGAAAATAATTTATATTTGCAGTAGAATTTTTTTTTGTACGTTTCATTAAACCACATCTTCGCAGTATACATAATATAAAGTTCATAGACAAAGATATACACTTAACACTGAAAATTATGCAAATCATAAAAATAATTTAACACAAAATATTGAAAATTAATACATTCCGTGTTTATGTCGAAATATAAAACTAATTACAACAGCATACAAAACTGATTCAACCTATTAGGAATATTTTTTCAGATACTACGCAAAATCTAAAATGTTTTATAACATAAAATATTTAACCCATTTAAACCTAAGACTTTTCTGTGGAATAAACATTTATAAATATCTTAAATCTATCTTATTATCGAAAATCTCAAAGTCAAACATATATAGAGTTTTCGAAATCAATTAAAAAAATGTACCTATAAAGCAATTAATAAAGTTACTTGTCATGAATTCAGTTTATAAATCTCGCAAAAATATGGAATTTATGTGCGAGTCGCGAAAAAAAGTATATAACGTTGACCAAATGAAAAAAAATTCAATAATTAAAAATAATCGAAAATGTGTTCGAAAACTTACAGGATAGCTTCTGCTTGACCTTTCGTTGAAAATCCGAAGAATCATTCTACAAACTATTTTTCATGAGTCTAGAAATGGAAGCTAAATTTTTATAGGGTAAAAGACTAAACTAAATAAAAAGGTGAGATTTATTGCCAAATTTTGAATATGTCTCATTGGAAATTTAAATACTGCAAAAAATGGTATCAAAATTTGCAAAACCTTTTTTTAGTACCTGGCAAAAAGTAAAAGGGAATAAGGCGTATATATATATATATATATATATATATATATATATATATATATATATATATATATATATATATATATATATATATATATATATACACACACACACACACACACACACATATATATATATATATATATATATATATATATATATATATATACATACACATATATATGTGTGTGAGCGTATAGGCACACACACATGTATTTTTAGCATTTATAAATTGAAAAATCTAAAGACTGGATACTTCTAAAAGGTAAGAAAATCTAGATTTACACAATCCTTAAAATATATTTGAAATAAATAAGTAAAAGATATGAAAGGAAATATGTTTAGAAGTTATACCAAACTTAAAAAATCGTAAATATTGAACCAAAAAATCTGATATCAACGGTTACTTTTAGTAAATATAAAATAAAAATATGTAGTGAATTTGAGTGTGTTTCAGGTACTGAAGAGTACGATTGAATTATGGATAAGGAAAAAAAGTAATGTGACATTTAAAAGGAATTTATTTATTTATTTTTTTTTTTTGAAGTCTCAGCGGATGAAAAATTTTAAATCAACAAAATTTTTGTTTTATCTTGGAGTCGCATTAAGAATTGTGAAATAAACTTTTAACGCTGACGGAAAAGATGATAAAAAAAAGATTTCCAGCATGAAGATAACATATGTCAGGAATATTTTTTTTATTCACTGGAAGAGAAATATTTTATGTAGGGTTAAGATAGATTACTCCTGATTGCTACTGATTTTATGAAATAAAAATTAAAAATTTGCTTTAAAAAAATAAATATATTTTATAATTTTATATTCAAATAAATTATTAGAGATATTCAGTGATAATGGTCACACCTCTATGCATATAAAGGAGAAAAGGGACCTATAAAATGATATATTTTGACTAAAAATAGAGAAACCTTTTTTTCTGATAACGAAAGTAATGTATTCGCTTCAATATAAAATTATATATTTTGAATAACATGATTATTTTATTGTACTGAAAGCAGTTTTATGATATACCCTTATTTTAAGTTTTAAAATAATATTTTCCTGTTTAACAATTTTCGTATCTTAGTAATTTTGAAATGTTCCAATAACATTATATTTATGCCTCTCTCATTCAAAATTTGTGAGGTTTTCTATTAAACTGTCTGTCATTAGACTGGGTATGATTTTAAGATTGCAACAGATTTTCTCAAATTGCAGACCATTTAATAACGTAAAACTGGTAAAACAATTGCTAAGACGTTGAACAATTTAATTAATGGACGTTTTGACAAAAATAGTTTCTGATAAGGAAAGTAAGAAGTGAATACACTTCTATATAAAATGATATATTGCGAATAACATGATTATTCTATTGCACTGTAAGCAGTTTCATTATATGCCATTGTTTTAAGTTTTAAAATAATATTTTTCTGTTTAACAATTTTCGTATCGTATTAGTAATTTTAAAATGTTCCACTTACATTACAGTTATCTATCTGTCGTTCAAAATTTGTGAGATTCTCTATTAATTTGGCTGTTAATTACTGGGTAGGATTTTAAAATTGCAATATATTTTCTCGTATTACAGAACATTTAATACCGTAAAACTACAAAGGCAGTTTGCTAAGATATCGCAGATTTTTTTTTTATTTTCTTATAGTATTACACGTAAGGAACAATCGGTAAATAGTTTTCCTTTTATAGAAATTCTGAAAATAATATGAAAAATAAAAGCAATTATAAAATATGTGCCCCAGAAACATTTTTAAGGATTTTAAGTAATTTTGTTGGTTGGTACAATTCTCAACAAATTGTCTGGTATTCTATTCAAGAAAAACATTTTTAATATATTTCTAAAAGTGTTTTATATATTATTGTATTATATCTTCTTACTATAATAATATGATTAAAAAAATTAAATGAAATACATAATATCTTGTCACTTTATTAGATCTAACAATTTGTGTAGTTGAAATTCAAATAATAAATCGAAAAGATAAATTACGAACGTAAATACTGTCTTCTATTTCACGAACATATTATATATTATGTATACGTAATAAGCTCTAACGAATGTAAAATATTCGTGGGAACGTATACGTAAATGTAACTCTAAGAACTTATAAATATATGTAACATATCGAGCTTGAACTTAAATGTAATATAATGAACGTATACTTAAATGTAATATAAAAAGCGTAACATTTATATATGTTAAATTTTTACATTAAGAATTTACCAGTTTTGGGCAATTTTAAAATCATATTTATAAATTGTAATGTGTTCAAAATAACTTTCCTAAGACAATACCTCGGTTTTCTATTAGTTATAATACTATGTGTTTACAATACAGAAGTTTTACGTAAAAACAAAAAAAGAAAGATTTAAAAATGCATTTGCTATTAATTTTTAAGTAGTGTAAAAATGCTATAACTTTAAAACCTCATTCTTTCTAAATATGCAACAATTACGTAATAACGTCATTAGTAAAAGTGTACGAACTTATTTACATAAATTCCTTTAAAAACACAGTTGTAAATACAAAGTAAAGATTAGTGCATGTCATTTATTTCCATTTTCCCTTTTTATTTTGCATTTCTGTCCTGGAGAAGTAAAATCTCTATCAAGCGGATTTTTTTCCTTTTGTAAAAAAGGTACTGGTGTTGAGAAAACCGAATCGAAAGTACAAGTAAAACAAATAAAGAGGTAATTATTTTTAAAACCCATTGTATATTTTAATTTTTAAATGCTCCTTATCCTGTATTAGAAATTTTTCGAATATATTTTAATGAAAATAAGAGATTTATTTTAAAAATTTTGTCAAAAATATATTTCCGAGAGCATTTACATTTTCCTGAATGTACTAGGAATGTAATTATTTTGATTAGTTTTCTTAATGCTCTAATTAAAATCGAAATGTCTGTTAATTATTTTTTGCAAGTTATATCTAATACATTTAAAGGTTTCTTACGTTTTGTGAATTTTTCTCAACATTAATGATTTCTTTTAAATTTTACTGAATCTTTTTATAGAATAAGAAATTTACTCATCTTTAAAATATTCCCTTATAATAGAGAAGCTTGTGATATGTTTTATATATTTCTAGAATGAATTCCTTATAAATTATTTTTGATGTTAAAATTCTTTTCTCGAGACAAATCTTGAATAAACAGTTATTGATAATTACTTAATCCAAAAAATGTAAAAAACAAGATCAATGTTTTACTTTACAATGTTAACAATTATACCTACTTTTCAAGTACATATATACAGGATTATTTGTATATATTGTATAATTAAATTAAATTATTATTAGTCCAGTAACAAAAAGCATAAATTTTATAAATATTTATCAGAATAAATTAGCAGACTTATAATGCAGGGATAATCCTAACCTTTAAACTTAATTATTTACATAAACTTTTACATAATCATCATTATTATTCGTTTTAATTTTGTTACATATTGTTACATTTAGTCACAGATATTTTATGCTTCCTGATACAGCAGCTTAAAGAATAAATTTCTAGTTACGATTCAATAAGAAATTTATGTTTTTATGTTTTCTTCTGTACCAAGAACCGAACTATGTGGAGGCAAACGTACTTTTGCAAAATGCATGAGAATAGTTAACAGAGCTCAATGTCAAGATTTTATTACTGTAATATTAATTGCATCAACACATAATATTTAAGTGAACTGACATTTTTATACTTCATTACTTATATCAAAAATAAATCTCAAAAATAACGAAATATTTCAACTAAAATACTACATTAATATACGCTGCCTATTTCTTCAATTATATAAAAAGAAAGCATCCAAATTATATTTATTTTTTTAATTAAATAAATATATTTAAATTTTTTTTAAATTTCCATTAAAAAGGGAGTACAATACTTTGTAAAGCATAAGTTGCTTTTTAAAACCATAAAGTAATAAGAAATATATAGATAATAAAAAGGGATTTACTATTAATTGAAATAATTTGAACTCTACATTTAGCTTACAAATATTTATAAATATTACAAATATTAATTTTGTAAAATTATAATTGTAAAACATGATGAATTTTTGTCCAAATTTCATGGATGCATATATAATACGTTGTATAAAACAAATAAATTATATTCAATGATTGAACTTAAACCATTAAAATATTACTGCGCATTTCATGTTTATCGGGAAGATGGATTTCTATACGTGTTTCTAATTGCACGAAAAGAACATTTCGGGGGAATTAAACAAACTTGATGACATTTTGTATTTGATTATGGTTTTATATTGTAGTATTCTCATTGACCAGGGTTAAAACCTATACATTTTTGGAAGCGGCAAAATTTCTACTATGTAAAACAAAACTGAAAACTTTAATAATTTAAGGTATTTAAGATAACGTTCCATTTTATTTAACCTCTTACTGCTCGATTAATTTAAACGAAGTATGTTACACGTTTACCACACATTTGATTGCTGATTTAAAATATCTATAAAAGACATATTGCACTAATATCAAGACAATATATTTTTATTAAATTTTAATATTATAAAGACACAAAGAGCTTTATTTGCTTGTCGTTTTATTCCTTATAACACCTTATAAGAAGACAAGCAGGATATTTTAACGACAGACTTAAAGAAAAAAATATAATTTTAGACAAAGTACAATATATGTACAAATCATTATGTTTCCGCTTGATAAGTAGCTATTTTTATCACAAATGTAATATCACTTTAGGCATATAAAAGTTTAAAACATGGTAGCCTAAATCTTTACAATTATACACCATAAATTGAATGTATATCATACGTGCCAATTGGAATATCTATTTCCATCCAATAGGGTTGCTTTTGTGAGTAAAATATGATAAAGGGGTTACGACATTCAATAACTTATATCAATATATCTATATGTCTGTCTGTCTGTCTCTCTCTCTCTCTCTCTCTGTATATATATATATATATATATATATATATATATATATATATATATATATATATATGCATAAATATATATCTGTATGTTTAAATATACATATTGTGTTTTAAATAATGTACACTCATATTATAAGGGGATGTTACAAACAAAACGCTTGTTATCAAGAATATATCTATTATAGGAGTATTTGTACTAGTATGAAAATAGCTGCATTATTAGTTGCTGCATTCGTATCCATATTACAATAAATTTCCTGAAAACATCTCGTACTATTCAACAATGCTTTCCTAAAACATATCTATTCGAGCCATCTGAGAAATGAGCAGTCTAAGCATACTCCATATCATAGAATCCAGCTGTATTTTCAGTTTCACACACAACCTCTCAAACTTGTAAATATGCAACCACATATGTGTTGTACACGGAGGGGAAATAAAGTAGAGAAAACATGGATGCTGTTGGAATAGATTCATAGTACGTTATAACTGTACTGTTCAAAAATATGTAACAGAAAAAAAAGATTTTTCATCCCCATATAAATTTATTTTTAGCTACATCATCAAACATATGTATACCTATATATTTTATGTATGTATAGAAACATATGTACACACAGTCGCTATATAATACATACATATATAGAAAACATACATATATATATATATATTATATTTATATATATATTATATATTATATATATAATATATATATATAATTATATATTATAATATATTATATGTTATATATTATGTATATTTATATGTTATATTTATGTTATATTTATATATATATATATATTATATATATATTTATATATATTTATATATATATATATATATTTATATATATATATATTTATATATATATATATATATATATATATATATATATTTTATATATATATACATAATATATACATATATATATTATATATATAATATATATATATATATATATATATATATATATATATATATATATATATATATATATATATATATATATATATATATATATACATATATATACATATATACATATATACATATAATATATATATATACATATATACATATATATATAATATATACATATTATATATCTATATATATATTTATATATATATATATATATATATATTATATATATATATATATTATATATATATATATATATATATATATATATATATATATTTATATATACAATTATGTTCTAACACACGTTTTGAAAATTGAATACATGAGCAAATCTATTTGCGTAAGTGCGTGTTTAATGTTTGTTTCTTTGGTTTGCCATCGAAATTCACCATATACTGTTAAAACTAAATTCAGTTTGAGACCTACGTCCCAAGAGATTTAAAACTCTTATGGGGCTCCTGGAATTTCATTTATTAGGATTGTACTTTTTTTTACCACAATACTAATAAGTCTAATATGAATTCTGACGATGAGTAAATTAATTTTTTTCTACAAGTATAAGGATCACAATTTACATAAGTCTTCTTTAGTTTTCATTATTGGATTCATACTGACTGTATTAACTGTAGTTAACTGTGTATAAGCAATAAGAATTATTTTTATGTATAACAATTCACATAAGTCTACCTGAATTTTGCTTATTGAGATCCTGCTGAGTAAATTGTATGTCTACACCAATAAGAATACTTTTTATGTCATAATTAACGTGAGTGATTTGTATGTTTGAATTTCACCTATTGGGTTTCTGATGGGCAATTTGTATTTCTACACCCATAAGATTACTTTTTTATATTTATCATAATTTACTTTAGGCTCCATGAATTTTACTTTTTGGGATCCTGCTGAGTAAATTCTTTCTATACCACTAAGAATATTTTTATCGCAATTAATATTATATGTATCACAATTAATATGAGACTCCTAGAATTTTACTTGATGAGATTCTGCTGAGTAAACAGTGTTTCTATACGAATAAGAATATTTCATGTATGACAATTAACATGAAACTCCTAGAATTTTACTTATTGGTATCCTGCTTAGTAAATTGTATTTCTACACCAATAAGAATTTTTTATACATCACAACTAATGTATGACTCCTTGAATTTTACTTATTGAAATCCTACAGAGTAAATTTTATCTGTACAGTAATAAGAATATTTTTATGTATCACAATTAACATATGGTTCGTTGGATTGTACTTATTGAGATCGTGCTGGCTAAATTTTATGCCTACATCGATAAGAATAGTTTTTTATGTGTACAATAAGCATTAGTGAATTGTATGCTTGAATTTTGCCTGTTCGGTTTTTGATGGGTAAATAGTATTTCTACACCAATAAGATTACTTTTTTTATTTGTATCATAATTTGCCTTAGCCTCCTTGAATTTTACTTGTTGGGATCCTGCTGAGTAAACTGTATTTCTATACCAATAAGAATATTTTTATGTATCATAATTAACATGATACTCCTAGAATTTTACTTATTGGTATCCTGCTGAGTAAATTTTATTTCTACACTAATAAGAATATTTTTGTGCATCACAATTAACATATGACAATTTGAAATTTACTTATTGGGATCCTTATGAGTAAACTGTAATTTTATAGAATAAGAATACGCTTTTATATAAGAATTCACAAATAAATTTTCAATTATTTCCACTTCTTATAAGAGTTAAAAGTTTAAGATTATTTCGAAAAAAAATAATGGGAAAAATATTGTGTAATTACAAGAACATAAAATTACAAGCTATCAGGTGATAATGAAATTTAATATTGCATCACGATGCTGTCAAAGTCTTTAAGACAAAGCCAACCAGCGACAAGATGAATCTGTCTGACTACACAATCTGAAACGGAGCCAAACCCTCGCACAATAAAAATAATCACAAAGCGAGAAATGTAACAATACGAGATGCTTATATTTTACTCAAATTGTGTAGCTGTACTTTTTCTGCGCCAAATCCTTTCTTTTTCTGCGTTATTTATTTTTTTATTGACCTACTTGCTGGTCTTGATTGATGCCATCGCGCTTAGAGATTAAGTTGAAAAAGAGGATTCGATATTCGCGAAAGTTTTTCAATTCTCAAAAATTCCTTCCGAGCGTAATTGCACCGGCTTTGGGAAACTTTGAAGGATTACATGGAAGGGTTGTTTGTTAAAAGGGCTCATCAATAAATCATATCCTCTTTCCAAAAAAGAATTCTTTTATATTAATAGAAATGTGACCGTAAGATATGGCTTTAGATTATTGTGTCCAGGCTTTTAAAAATTGCACAAAATTTAGTATCCATCACAGGATAGTTCAGTTTTTAAGAATCATTTTTAAAGTAATGAAAAATATGATTGATTCATCTATTCATATACAAAAATAATTGTATATAATGTGAAAGCATAATTTGTATGTACAATTATATATATATATATATGTATATATATATATATATATATATATATATATATATATATATATATATATATATATATATATATATATATATATATATATATATATATATATATATATATATATATATATATGTATATATATATATATATATTTATATATATATATATATATATATATATATATATATATATATATATATATATATATATATATATATATATATATATATATATATATATGTATATATATATATATATGTATATATATATATATATATATATATGTATATATATATATATATATATATATATATGTATATATATATATATATATATATATATATATATATATATATATATATATATATATATATATATATATATATATATATATATATATATATATATATATATATATATATATATTATATACTATAAAAATACATAAAACGAAATAAATAGAATCTCTAAGATAGACTAGAAACAACCAGTGAAATGATGTTTCGAAATGACCGGGGGGACACCTCTACTCTGGTTAAAATGGTTCTTAAAATGGTTAAACAACTCTCCCAGACGTCGAAAACATCATACAACGACAATAAAATTATACAAAATATAAAATGAGTTTAAAATAAGTAAAGAGCACCATAGGGAAACGCCAAGCAAAAATTAAATAATTATTGAAAGAATAAACAAAGCTTGAAACAGCAGTCGAAACCTGGACAGACTTAGTAAAATAGCCCTTAGCAGTTCAGAAGAAATCTATTATAGCGTTCGGTTACAGTTAAACTGAAAACATTGTATAAATTGTTCATAAAAAAACTAGTAGGAATTCTATATATGTATGTGTGTGTGTGCGTACACAAAATCACTTTAATATACGATTTTTTTTTAAATTTAGAATTCTGTTGAATGCGTATATATATATATATATATATATATATATATATATATATATATATATATATATATATATATATATATATATATATATATATATATATATATATATATTATACTATAAAAATAGATAAAACGAAAAAAAATAGAATCTCTAAGATAGACTAGAAACAACCAGTGAAATTATGTTTCGAAATGACCGGGGTGACACCTCTACTCTGATTAAACTGGTTTTTATGATGCAACAACTCGCCCAGACATCGAAAACATCATACAACCACAATAAAATTATACAAAATATAAAATGAGTTTATAATAAGTAAAGAGCACCATAGTGAAACACCAAGCAAAAATTAAACAATTATTGAAAGAATAAACAAAGCTTGAAACAGCAGTCGAAACCTGAACAGACTTAGTAAAATAGCCCTTAGCAGTTCAGAAGAAGTCTATTATAGCGTTCGGTTACAGTTAAACTGTAAACATTGTATAAAATGTTTATCAAAAAAGTAGTAGGAATTCTATGTATGTATGTGTGTGTGTGGGTACACAAAATCACATTTATATACGATTTTTTAAAATTTAGAATGCTGTTGAGTGCTTTCACGACAGGTTATTCAAATTTAATTTCTTGTTAAATTTTTGATTATCTTAAGCACATTATGCCATTTTAGTCTTTTGTTTAAAGCACTGTGGCCGTATTAGGATAATTGTTTAAGATTACATAATTTTTCGAATTATTATACTAAAATAATTTTAATTAGTACACTGATACTTTTCTGACCTTTTATTTTTTGAGATATATATTTTGAGATATATATTTATTATATTTTAGAGATATTATTATATTAATTATATTTTTGAGATATATAAATTGAAATATTTCTGCTACTTTAATGGCAAAATGTGCATTATATTATGTTTGAATAGATGAAATGATTGATACATTGGAGGTAAATTTTATATATCTTCTGCCAGTGTATGAATCTAATATCATTTATGTGTTGCATTATTACATGAATATAATTAATGTTAAATAGGGTTAAGGACATATCTAAAGTTACATAGACATTTAGATTGGCAATCTATTTCTAAAGTTTATAACTTTACATTTATTTTAAAGTTATCAATTTAGTTTGCCAGTTGTTTAAATTATACTATTATCTTTTCCATGTAAAACTTCATGAATTACTTTAGACAGCAAAGAATTCTTCTAATATTTTTCTACCTTACTACATTTGAAATTAAGAACATTTTAGGATACACTTTTATCTTTAAATCTATTATATATATATTAGAATTAGCAGTCAACATTTATTTGAAGTTTTATAGTATTAATTTTTAATTAAGATTTTAAATCATTTCTATTTTATTAAAAAAGTCATTTTCTTTTTGGGAATCTTACCAAGCTGTGAGACACACTCTACCAAAAAGAATTGTGCTTAAATCTTGAATTGTTTCTCTTTTAGTTTTGCAAATGCACATACCATTGAAAACGTGCATAGAATAGAATTTGAAACGCATGAAAAAGCACGAAAGTAAGCAAAACATTCTCTTCTTTTTTGTTGTAAAACAATTTTTTAAGCTTGCCTTAAAAATTTCGTAATTTTTTTCTAATGCAATCTGTTTTTAAACATTTAAAACAATTGGTTAAAAGCATTCTTTTCTAAAATCATATTAAAATATGAAGGATATATATATATATATATATTATATATATATATATATATATATATATATATATATATATATATATATATATATATATATATATATATATATATATATATATATATATATACATATATATATATACATATATATATACATATATATATATATATACATATATATATATATATATATATATATATATATATATATATATATATATATATATATATAATATATATATATATATATATATATATATATATATATATATATATATATATATATATATATATATATATATATATATATATATATATATATATATTTATATATATATATTTATCAAATCAGGACTGTTCCATTTTTGAAAATAGTAAACGAAACGAATACATGAGAAATTTTTAAGTGACTAGAATTTATAATAAAATAACAGATAAAAAGAGTAAAATTATACAACAATTCAACTAATATACATAAGAGCAATATAAAATTCTTAATGTGTCATAATGACATGCAATTTCTCAGTGTTTAAAATTATAAGCGTTATGCGGGAGATGGTAAGAGGACAGTGTTTTTAGTTGGACACAAATGTGTATGCAGTAATATTGTATTTATATTTTTCTATGTTTTACTAAAAATTATCCTCATGTGTGAAGTATTAAGAACCTTAATTATGGTTCTAGAGTTCAAAAGTACATAATTTTGTGGACTGTAGAGTAATTAACGACTGCACAATTTAAATTAACGATTTCATAAGTTAGTTTCAAGCACGCAGCTGCTTTGTTTCATTATTCGGTCTGTGATTGTTCACGATAACACGAGTTGGAAGCTTATATCAATAAACTCTGGGAACCATGAAATTATTTGAAATTATGCAGAATTAATACTAGAGAAATAAAAGGATATTAGGATCGAACATGATGCATTTATATTACATTTTTTTCAATATCTTAAACTTGGTACAAAAGTTAAGATGCTAAAACAATTATAAAATTGAAAAATTATATAAAATATAAAAAGTTTTATAAGAAAGTAGAGGATAAACAGAATTACTTCTAGAGAAGTAAAAGTATATTAGAATCGAACAAGATGCATTTATAGTACATTGTTTCAATATCTTAAACTTAGTAGAGAAAGTAAAATGATAAAACGATTATAAAAGTAAAAAGTTTTATAAAAAAGAAGAGAATACACATAATTACTTCTCCAGAAATAAAATTATATTAGAATCGAACAAGATGAATTTATAGTACATTGTTTCAATATCTTAAACTTAGTACAGACAGTAAGATGATAAAATGATTATAAAAATAAAAATTTTTATAAAAAAGAAGAGAATAAACAGAATTTCTTCTAGAGAAATAAAATTATATTAGCATCGAACAAGATGCATTTATATTACATTTTCTCAATACCTTAAACTTAAACCAGAAAGTAAGATGATAAAACGATTATAACAGTAAAAATTCATATAAAAACATTATAAAAAAGAGAATAAACAGTATAACCTCTAGAGAAATAAAATTATACTAGTGTCGAACAAGATGCATTATACTGCATTTTTTCAATTTCTTAAACTTAGTAAGAAAGTAAGATGATAAACCGATTATAACAGTAAAAACTCAAATAAAAATAAAAAATATTATATAAAAGAAGAGAATAAGCAGAATTACTTCTAGAGAAATAAAATTATATTAGCATCGAACAAGATGCATTTATATTACATTTTCTCAATACCTTAATCTTAAACCAGAAAGTAAGATGATAAAACGATTATAACAGTAAAAATTCATATAAAAACATTATAAAAAAGAGAATAAACAGTATAACCTCTAGAGAAATAAAATTATACTAGTGTCGAACAAGATGCATTATACTGCATTTTTTCAATTTCTTAAACTTAGTAAGAAAGTAAGATGATAAACCGATTATAACAGTAAAAACTCAAATAAAAAATATTATATAAAAGAAGAGAATAAGCAGAATTACTTCTAGAGAAATAAAATTATATTAGCATCGAACAAGATGCATTTATACTGCATGTTTTCAATATCTTAAACTCAGTACAGAAAGTAAGATGATAAAACGATTATAACAGTAAAAATTCATATGAAAAATATTATAATAAAAGAAGAGAATAAACAGAAGAACGTCTAGAGAAATAAAATTATATTAGCCTCGAACAAGATGCATTTATACTGCATTTTTTCAATATCTGAAACTTAGTACAGACGTTAAGATGATAAAACAATTATAAAAGTAAAAAGTTATATATAAGTAAAAGGTTTTATAAAAAAATAAGAGAACAAACAGAATTACTTCTAAAGAAATAAAATTATATTAGCTTCAAACAAGATGCTTTATACTACATTTTTCTCAATATCTTAGACTTATAACAAATATTAAGATGATAAAACAATTGTAAAATTAAATCAATCATATAAAAAAACAAGTTTTATAAAAAAAGAAGAGAATGAACAGAATTACTTCTAGGGAAATAAAATGATATTAGAATCGAACACTATGCATTTATACTACATTTTTTTAATATTTCAAACTCAGTACAGAAGCTAAGAGGTTAAAAGGATTATAAAAGTCAAAAGTTGTATAAAAAGGGCTAGAATGTACGTTGAATGCTTTAGCTATCATTATGTATTTCTTCTAAATTAAACTATCAAAACAATGAAAGAATATGTCACGTGCTTTTATTAGGCGATGGAATTTGCTTGTACGAATCATACCTGGGGGCATGTTCTTATCCGTTCGGAGTCGGCGTTACAAAGTAATTAAGAAGTAAAGAAAAACAATATACCATAACGCTTCAAAGAAAAAATAAATAAATAGGTATATTTTAATCACATTTTCAATAAAAGAAGGCTTGTGTTTTGAAGTGCTACGATGCACATATTTGATACACTATATTTAAAAATCTAAACTGAATTCTTAAAAGCGATTACGAACAACTGTTAACATCCATGCTAACAGAAACGTTCGAACTTACGAATTTTGTTACAGAAATGTGGCATACTAATATTCGGTCACGGAATATTAGATACCTAGGATATTCCATTCGAAATATCTAATGTCGGAATGATGTAAAATTGTTATTAACATTTTACTTTAAATTACGAATAAATATTATAAATCGAATTATAAATATTTAAAGTTTACTTCACGAAATTCGAAAACAAATTTACAAAAACCTCCACTCAATTAAAAATTAGTTATTTAATCCTGATACTTTTCCAAAAATTCTGTTCTAAATGAATGCATAAAATAATATTTATTTACTGATGAAAATAGATATCACATAAGCCCATGCATTACTACTGAAATTAATTAAAAACATTGTAATATGTTTTATCAAAATAATGCGTGGAATAAATATAATGGAACAGACGCTAATAAATGTATTAATGGATTAAAATAAATCCCCTTACTTACTATCTTTTCATTAAAAAAATAAAATATTTTATTACGAAAAACAAATCTAATAATATTTAATTCCTATCAGATTTAAAATATGTTTCGACTTTTGTTTTTATGGTAAATCATTAAATTTGTTTAGCATTTCTTTATATTTTATAAATGCTGCAGATGTTTTAATCCAAAAGTTAGATATCAATGATTATATTTTTACAGAACGCATTCTACAGTACATTATAGAATGAATTATATTTGTTGGGATTTAATTACCTTCTACATAAATAACGATTGATGATAATAATCTTTTATATATATATATATATATATATATAATATATAAAAATATATATATATATATATATATATATATATATATATATATATATATATATATATATATATATATATATATATATATATATATATATATATATATATATATATATATATTATATATATATATATATATATATATATATATATATATATATATATATATATATATATATATATATATATATATATATATATATATATATATATATATATATATATATATATATATATATATATATATATATATATATATATATATATATATATATATATATATATATATATATATATATATATATATATATATATATATATATATATATATATATATATATATATATATATATATATATTATATACATACATGCATACATACATATATACGAAGAACGTATAGGCTTTTGGAAAGCTAGAACACCTGGCATTTGTAAATAATTTGTAAATAAATAAGTTCTGTGAAATTAATTAATTTTGAATTAAATTAATTAATTAAAGAGTTGTGATATAAATTAAATACAATTAGAATTTTTGCCGTAAATTACCACGATATTTTTAAAAATGGCAAGTAATTGCATGTCTAACTAAGAGGATTAAAATTAAGGAGAGATAATTAAGATTTTAATATAACTGAATTCCCTAAATTTTAGATTATAAATTATCTATCATACAAAGAGGATTAATAGCTAAAATTATTAATTTTTTTAATTGTGTCGATTAAAAATCTTTATGTTCTGTAATTATCTCACCATTTCAATTTCGAATTCTATGGCACTTTTATACTCGAAAAGAAAACGCTTTGCATTTTCTTAATCTTACAATACTAACTGCCCATAAATTGACAAATGCACGTAAAGTTACGATGACGGAGTCATTCGTACCCATTGATACTTGCTATAACATTTATATCGTTGTGTAGCGAAATTCCTAGGCATAAGTATTATATATTGCCGTATCTGGCAAGTCATAAATGTTTGGATATAAAAGCTCTTCATCACCGTTAATGTCGAATATTCTTGGATAATTTCCATGGCCGAAATTGCGTTCCATCCTCCGCATTACGTTGCAGTAGCAATAAAGTAGAATTTGATGTCGAGTTAGATGGCAGATTAAAGTGCCACGTTGTTAATGAAAACGAAGTTTATCAGAACCTTGTTGCTTAGGGACATAATATTGCACTGCCTTCGTTCTATCAAAAGAATTCAGGTAAGTCTTACAGTAAAATATTAAACTTATATCTCCCGGTTTGAAATGCACAAAAGACTTATATATTTATATATATATATATATATATATATATTATATATATATATATATATATATATATATATATATATATATTTATATATATATATATATAAATATATATTATATATATATATATATATATACATATATATATATATATATATATATATATATAATATATATATATATATATATATATATATATATATATAATATATATATATATATATATAATATATATATATATATATATAATATATATATATATATATATATATATATATATATATATATTACTTTTTAATTACTGAAATAATTCCTGAGGATTGGTTTTTGAAATTTTTCCTTTCCCTTTTAGGGAAGATAAAATTTCAAATCTCTAGCTGCAGAATTATTTTTTTTACATCATTTGGAATTATTCTTTTACCATTTTTTTTTCGCTTTAAATCTTTTTAGCTTTTTTTAGCAGCGCATATGAAACTAATACAATAAATTTTAAAAAAGGAAATAATCTCATATATCCGTTAGTGTTGTACACACAAATATTCATAATTAATTTAATATTGTATAAGATTAGAGTTTAAAAAAGCCTGAAACACAAAGAAAATGCAAAATAATGACATATTTACAAAACTTATTAATTATAGATGCCCTAGAAACATATTCAGAAACAAACATATAATTCAGAAACATATTCATGATATATATTTATATATATGTTTGTGCGTGTATATGATAAAACTGATAAACAACAAATGTTATATGTTGAATAAGTAAGCATTCAGTCAAGTAAGTAAAGTTCAAGTAAAAAACGAAGTTTATCAGAACCTCGTTGCTTAGGGACATAATATTGCACTGCATTCCTTCTATCAAAAGAATTCACGTAAGTCTTACAGTGAAATATTAAACTTATATCTCCCGGTATGAAATGCACAAAAGACTTATTAAATTGTAAAGTGTAATAATACATACGTAAAAATGATAAGATCATAATTCTTACAGTTATTGGTGATAATTTAGTGACACGAAAGCGATTCTCAATACAGTTATTACTGATTACAGTTATTACTGATTACAGTTATTACTGATTACAGTTATTACTGATTACAGTTATTACTGATAATTTAGTGCTCGGAAAGAGATTCTCAATTTATGAAAATTGGATAAATATATAAAAGTAATGTAAAATTACCAGAATAACACAAAATAAATATTTTTAAAATACAATATATTTATGAAAAGACATCGTCATTTGATTGTGTAGAAAGTACATTAAAATATTTTTTGGAAGTGCAGAAGTGAACAATTACACATTAGTTCAAGTTATATATACATGTTTTACACCTTGAAAGATGACTCTATGCTTACTTATTTACCATGTTTTCCATTATTTTCCATTATTTTCATTATATATATATATATATATTCTTTAATTTTTATTATATTTTTTGTCTTTGTTCCGTATTCTCTGCTATTTCAAAACTTAAGAAATATATGGGAGAATTTTGCAAATATATATATATATATATATATATTATATATATATATATATATATATATATATCTATATATATATATATATATATATATATATATATATATATATATATATATATATATATATATAGCTAGAGTTTCCTTTTGGGGAAAAATAAAGCCAATTTCATAGGTATTATTTCTGTAATCAAAAAGTAATATATAAGTAATATGGGCGAGATTCATTAAAAAGGACAACACGTTTTATTTTTGGTTACGATACATCAAATCAATACAACTGTCAAAAAAGTCGAGACTATCCAGCACACACACATTTTAAATACCAATTTAGTATAGAATTAATCAAACTGGACACTATTTTAAAAACTCTATAATAAGAGTGAACGACAGGATAAAACCGATTTCACTGCAGTAAAACTATTCTGTTATTCAAAAATTTCTTTAGATTATGAACTGACATAATTTTTTAGAAAGAAATATTTTATATTTAGCTGAAATTTTCATTTTTCCCCTTAAAACCAATGTATATTTCAAGTGGAAGCTACTAAGAGTGCCTTTATTTAATCTATTATGTAAATATTTATTTAAAGCTTTTGTCCATAAAACACACTTTTCCTTGCTAAATTTTGATCTATTACTTGTATAATAGGGATTCTGATACTTATTTTTGAAAATTAAAGTATACTTGTAATTTTTTATTATGGATTTAAAAGGATATTTTACTTATTCTCTTAAGAGGATATCGTTTCAAACTGTATCGAAAACAGTAACAATTAACTTTTATTAATTGTTACTGTTGTTGAAAATCGTTCATTATAACATTAGATATTATCGTATTAAATCTTTAATTTTATAAAGTGGTAAGAGGATAATGCAAAGTGTATTAAATCTTGAAACTGCAAAACTTAATTGTACTTTTCTTTGCTAAGCATATTGAATTTGATGATTATTCACCTGGTCATGTTTGAAACTCAGTTACAAAAATTAATGTTATATTTTGAAAGCAAGAAAATAGAACTGTAATGAAAAGTGAAACCCTAAGTCTGGCAGAGCTTAAATGTAAAACTGAATAAATCTGTTTTAGGTATTTTTTTTTTATTTGAAAGGTACATAGATGATGTTCAAATGATCACAGATAATTCTTAGCATTTTGTATATTTTGGTTCAAATTAAATTTTTTTTTGTAAACAAATTTAATTTTCCTAAAATATTTAAAAATTTATTTTTTCTGATGCTATCATTATTTTATTATCAGTGGAAACTCTTATAGTCTATCTAAAAAAAACTTCGTATGCAATGTATGTAGTTTATTAATTTGACATGGTCACAGAGGACATTTTGGAATCATTTTTCCACAAGGTTTCCCTTGTTAATCAACAAGTAACTAATCACTACCATTTACCCGTTTTTTTATATTTGCTGCAATGAAAGACTGTACGACACTACATGCCAGATTACAAAATTACAAAATTAGCGGTAGTGATAGATAATTTTCTAAATTATAAAAAAAAAACATTTAACTGCAGCAAAGGATGCTATGCAACTTTTTTATTACTGCACGCATTATCGTTTCAAAAATATCAATAGATTCATATACTTACTTTATCTTATTTCATACCTTTTTGTATCTTATATATATATATATATATATATATATATATATATATATATACATATATATATATATATATATATATATATATATATATATATATATATATATATATGTATATATGTATATGTATATATATATATATATATATGTATATATATGTATATATATATATATATATAATATATATATATATATATATATATATATATATATATATATATATATATATATATATATATTTATATCTTATTTGTACCTATCTTATTTTATCTCAATTTATCTTATCTTTATTTGTTTACTTATTATATTAGAAACTTATTTTTATGATTACAGTAATATACTCTTCTGATTCTAAACATCTAAGAGTCTAAAAATCAAGTATGTGCTAAAAAATCTGGTTAAAAGAACAAAAATATGAGGAGTTACATCTGACTCCGTACCTTATTTTATCTTTATTTATCTTATCTTTTTATATTTACTTATTTTATGAGAAACTTATTTTTATGATTATCTACTACCTTTCTATCTTATCTACCGTATCTTATTTTATCTTAATTTGTCTTATTTTTATATATTTACTTATATATTATATATTTTTATATATATTATATTTTTGTATTATATATATAATATATATATTTATATATATAAATATATATATAATATATATAAAAACAAATATATATATTATATATAAAAAATATAAATATAAAATAAATAATTTATAAAATAATATAAATATATAAACTTATATTTTATATATATATAATATATATATATATATATATAATATATATATAAATATATAAATATATACAATAAAAAATATATATATATAATATATATATTATTTATACCGTATCTAATTTTATCTTAATTTATCTTATCTTTATTTGTTTACTTATTATATTAGAAACTTATTTTTATGATTACAATAATATACTCTTTTGATTCTAAACCTCTAAGAGACTAAAAATCAAGTATATGCTCAAAATTCTGGTTAAAAGTACAAAAATATGAGTAGTTACATCAAAATCCGTATCTTATTTTATCTTTATTAATATTATCTTTATATATTTACTTATTATATTAACCTTATTTTTATGATTATCTGCTACCTTTCTATCTTATCTACCGTATCGTATTTTATCTTAATGTATCTTATTTTTATATATTTACTTATATATTATATATTATATATATTATATTAGAAACTTATTATTATGATTATCTACTATCTTTCTATCTTATCTACCGTATCTTATTTTATCTTAATTTGTCTTATTTTTATATATTTACTTATATATTATATATTTTTATATATTATATTAGAAACTTATTTTTATGATTACGATAATATACTCTTTTGATTCTAAACATCTAAACAAGTGACTAAAATCAAGAATGTACTAAAAAAATCTGGTTAAACGTACAAAAATATGAGCAGTTAAATATAAATTTAAAAAATGTATATGCTTCATAGGCAGGGCACTTAATTTTGGATTAGCTTGTAGCCATTTACTTTATGCTTCATACTGTTTTAAACTCTAATGTTATAAAATATCGTCTAAATAATGAATATGTCTGTTTATGATACTCAGGGATATATGTGATTCTTTAATTGTTATTATATTTTTTTCTGTTTCGTATTCTCTGCCATTTCAAACTTAAGAAATATGGGAGATTTATGCAAAGAAATAATTATATAGCTAGAATCTTCTTTTGGGGAAAAATAAAGCCAATTTCATAGGTATTATTTCTGTAATCAAAAAGTAATATATATGTAATATAGACGAGATTCATTAAAAAGAGAAACACGTTTTATTTTTGGTAACTATACATCAAATCAGTACAACTGTCAAAAGCGTCGAGACCACCGTGCACGCACACATTTTAAATACCAATTTAGTGTATAAATAATCAAACTGAACAATATTTTAAAAAGTCTATAATAAGAGTGAACGACAGGATAAAATCGCTTCCACTTTAGTAAAAGAATGTTGTTATTCAAATATTTCTTCAGATTATGAACTGACATAATTTTTAGATAGAAATACCATTTTTTATATTTAGGTGAAATTTTCATTTTCCCCCCTTAGAACTAATGTATATTTCAAGTGGATGCTACTAAATTTAGAGTGTCTTTAATTAATCTATTGTGTAAACATTTATTTAAAAGCTTTTTTATATAGACATACTTTTCCTTACTAAAATTGTGATCTATTTCGTGTATAATAGTGATTCTGACACTTTTTTTTAAATTAAAGCATACTTGTATTTTTTTGATTGTGGGTTTAAAAGGATTTGTTACCTATTCTCTTCACAAGATATCGTTTAAAACTGTATTGAAAACAGTAACACTCATTGTTCTAATACCTTTAATTAATACGTTGTACAAAACTTTCATTATGACATTAAAATATCATCTTATAAAATTTTTAATTTTATAAACTAGTGAGTGGATAATGCAAATTGTATTAATGCTTCGAACACTAAAACGTAATTGTATTTTTCCTTGTTAAGCATATTGAATTTATAGAGTATTTACCCAGACATGTGTGAAACTCAGTATCAAAAGTTAAGGTTGTATTTTGAACCTAAGAAAATAAATATGTGAGAAAAAGTGATGCCTTGAATCTAGCAGAGAGAAATATAAAACTGGATAAACTTGTATTTTAGGTATTTTTTTAAACTTAAAAGTTATATATAAATGATGTTCAAAGTATTAGAGACAAATCGTAGCAGTTTGTATTTTTTGTTTCAAATTCCTGTTTTGCAAAGAAATTTAATTTTCCTAAAATATTTTGAAATTTATCTTTGCTGATGTTATCATTATTTTAATATTAGTATAAACTCTTATAGACTACGTCATACAGGACATTCTGGAATCGTTTTTGCACCAGGTTTTTCTTGTTGATCACCAAGGAAGTAATTACAACCAACCACACTTTTTTAAATATTTTTAATAGACGAAGGTACGACACCAAAAGCCCGAATTCAAAATTAGCTGTAACGAGAGTTTATTTCCCAAAGTGTAAAACATTTCATATGCAGAAAGCATGATAGTTTTTTATTAATATACACATTATTGTTTCGAAAAATATTAGTAGTTTGACATATGAAATTTGTTTTTATGATTTTAATAACATACACTTTTAATTCTAAATATATAAGAGACTAAAAATCATGGACTTATTGTAAAAATGCAATTAAAATTACAAAAATATGCGTAGTAAAAAGTAATTTAAAAAATTCATATGCTTTATGGGTAGGCTCGTGTTGCAAAAATTAGACCGTGGTGCTACCAACCAATCAACCATGTATAGACCACTTAATTTCAATTTGGTTTTAGAGCTTCATGGTCTCCTGTTTTACACAACTAGGACAAAAAATAAACTTTTTTTTTTTTTATTTTGCCCCTTAAAGCACAATCTGAACGGCTATAAACAAGGCCGCAGCGCGTTTCGAACACATTAACTCCGGTTCCGAAGAGCAACGCTCTACAATTCATCACTTGTTCAGCATTTAATTTTGAAGAATCTTTAATTAAGGAATATATGTTTACGATGTACATGTTTTAAGCAGTATTGTTACAATATATAAATCATATAATGTAGTTTATAATGCTATTTATAACATTTCAGCTTGATTATATTTTTCTTTACTATGAGTATTACATTCTTTATTTATTTGTTTCACTCTATGACGTTTCAAACTCCGCACCACCAACAACAACAAAAATTGGTGAGTTTTATTCGAAAGAAAAAAAACTATGGCTAGAGTTTCATTTTTGGAAAAGGTGGAATGTCAAAACTCGATAAAGTAGGCTCCACCCTCCCACCTTCAATTTATCGAGAAAGGGTGTACCCGCAAAAACCTCGCAGACTGCTTTCAAAGTTCTAAGCGATACCAGTAAACCAAATAGGAAAGAATCAAAGAAAAAGTACACTTCGAGTACGGAATATATATTGCTGATAACAAGAAAGCCTGTTGATCGATAATACGGAACTTTTAGACCATTCTTTTTTTTATTCCACCGCCTTTCACATTAGGCTCTGAAAGAATTGTTTCTCCGCTTTAACAAAATTTCATACGAAAAAAGGAAAATTTATCGGCACCAAGCCTGTTTGTTACACAAGTAAAATATTTTCTATTCATTTTTATGCTTAAGTTTAATGTCGAGGACTTTCATGATATATTTACTGGCAGAAGGTTAAAATGGGGCAATATAACATTTTTTGAACATGTAAATGCTGTCTCGCCTTATCTTCTATTCAATATTGAGTATAAATATGTTATACTTTTTCATATTAACTTTGTCTCCATAAAAGACCTTTAAAATCCAAAATTATCTGTAAGAGATTCTAAGAAAGGTCATTGAGGAAGAAATTGGCATAGGTGAAAATTTTCATTTTCCCCCCTTAGAACTAGAGACAGTTACTAGGACATACTTGCTTAAAGCACATTCTGAACGGCTAATAAACAAGAAAACATTAGTTCTAAATCATGAACTTTTATAGTTACGAAGTAAAGCATAAATATGTTAATCACAACAAAGGTCAAAAAAAATTTGGTGAGTTTTATTCGAAAGAAAAAAAACTATGGCTAATACGAAAAAAGGGAAAATTTATCGGCACCAAACGTTAAAAAATATATTTATAAAACATTAATTCTGGATGATGAACTTTTATAGTTTGTCTCGCCTTATCTTCTATTCAATATTGAGTATAAATATGTTATACTTTTTCATATTAACTTTGTCTCCATATAAAAATAATAAAAAATAACAAGAATTGAAGAGTCAAATGCATGGATTTAAATGTCTTAGAATATACTTTTCTAGTTTTATTCTTCCGGAAAAATGATGACATAAGAAAATGATTCATTTGACATTCATCGTGTGTTGAGATTTCTTTAGAGACAGTTATGCATTTAAAGAAGAGAAATTATCGTTAAAAGAGAGTTTTAATATAGAATACATATCCGACGTCAAAAAATATTTATGAATAAAATTTCTGCTTAGTGTTGTATTAATAATAAGAGTCAAACAGTAAAACGCGTATTCATGAATAAATTGGTATTTGAGGAAGTGGTGGACGTTAAAAATATATTTATAAAACATTAGTTCTGAATCATGAACTTTTATAGTTACGAAGTAAAGCATAAATATGTTAATCACAACAAAGGTTTTTTTTTTAAATAAGGTAATACTTTTAAAAATTTCATTTAAGAAATAATAAGAAAAATAATTACAGCCTTGGGATAAAACGCATATTTATAAAAACTTTGTATTTGAGGCAATGGTGGTTTCATTTAAGAAAACGAAGTAAAACAAAGTAAAGCATACATATTATAATACAACAAATGTCTTCTTAAAATTAGATAATACTTTTTAAAATTTCATTTAAAAATAATAAAAAATAACAAGAGTTGAAGAGTCAAATGCATAATTAATAAATAAATATGCATTTTTGGGAATGGTGGTCGTTAAAAAATATATTGGTCATTAAAAAATATATTTATAAAACATTAAAAAATATTAATTACAGTAAAAGTCTTCTTAATATTAATTACAGTAAAAGTCTTCTTAAAATCTGATAATAATTTTGAAGATTTCATGTAAGAAATAATAACTAAAATAAGAGACGAAGAGTAAAAAGAATAATTATTAATAAATTTGTATTTGAGGGAATGGTGGACGATAAAAGTATATTTAATAAAACATTAGTTCTGAATCCTGAACTTTTATAGTTATACAAAGTAAACCACAAATATATTACTTACAAATACAAAGTAAAGCATAAATATATTACTTACAATAAATGTCTTCTTAAAACCAGGTAATACTTTTAAAGATTTCATTTAAGAAATAATAAGAGCCATGGAATAAAACGTATATTTATGAGAAACTTTGTATTTGAGAAAATGTTGAAGGTTAAAAAATATATTTATAAAACATTAATTATTGATGATGACCTTTTATAGTTACACGAAGTAACGTACAAATATATTACTTACATTAAAATCTTCTTAAAATTAGGTAATGGTTTTAAAGATTTCATTTAAGAAATAACTAAAAAACAATAAGAGTCGAAGAGTAAAACGCATATTTATGAAAAACTTTATATTTGAGGGAATGGTGGACGTTAAAAAATATATTTATAAAACACTAATTCTGGATGGTAATCTTTTATAGTTACAAGAAGTAAAGCATAAATATGTTAATCACAACAAAAGTCTACTTAAAATCAGGTAATACCTTGAAAAATGTATTTAAGAAATAATAAAAAAATAATAAATGTTACAGAGTGAAACGCATAATTAATAAATGAATTTGTATTTGAAGGAATGGTGCATAAATATGTTAATGCAATAAAAGTCTTCTTAAAATCAGGTAAGTTCTGATTAATGAAGCTTTATATTATACATAGTAAATCATAAATATTGTATTTGAGGAATGGTGGACGTTAATATATATATTTATAAAACATTAGCTCTGAATGATGGATCTGATAATAATTTTAAAGATTTCATGTAAGAAATAATAAGTTAAATAAAAGTCGAAGAGTAAAAAGAATAATTATTAATAAATTTGTATTTGAAGGAATGGTGGTCATTAAAAATATATTTATAAAACATTAGTTCTGAATGATGAACTTTTATAGTTATACAAAGTAAACTCCAAATATATTACTTAATAAAAGTCTTCTTAAAATAAGGTAATACTTTTAAAGATTTAATTTAAGAAATAATATGAAAAATAATAACAGTATGGTGGACGATAAAAGTATATTTAATAAAACATTAGTTCTGAATCCTGAACTTTTATAGAAATATATTTATAAAATTTTAATTATGGATGATGACCTTTTATAGTTATACGAAGTAAAGCACAAATATATTACTTACATTAAAATCTTCATTTAAGAAATAATAAGAGCCATGGAATAAAAGTAAAACGTATATTTATGAAAAACTTTGTAAAACGCATATTTATGAAAAACTTTGGATCTGAGGGAATGGTGGACGTTAAAAAATATATTTATAAAACACTAATTGTTGATGATAGTCTTTTATAGTTATATGAAGTAAAGCATAAATATGTTAATGCAACAAAAGTCTTCTTAAAATCAGGTAATAGTTTTAAGGATTTCATTTAAAAAAGAGGAAATGTTTGACGTTAAAAAATATATTTATAAAATTTTAATTATGGATGATGACCTTTTATAGTTATACGAAGTAAAGCACAAATATATTACTTACATTAAAATAAATTTGTATTTGAGGAATGGTGGACGTTAATATATATATTTATAAAACATTAGCTCTGAATGATGGATTTTTATATTATACAAAGTAAAGCATAAATATGTTAATCACAACAAAAGTCTACTTAAAATCAGGTAATGGTTTTAAAGATTTCATTTACGAAATAATTGAAAAATAATAAGAGTCGAAGAGTAAAACGCATATTTATGAAAAACTTTGGATCTGAGGGAATGGTGGACGTTAAAAAATATATTTATAAAACACTAATTGTTGATGATAATCTTTTATAGTTATATGAAGTAAAGCATAAATATGTTAATGCAACAAAAGTCTTCTTAAAATCAGGTAATAGTTTTAAGGATTTCATTAAAAAAATAAAAAAGAGTCGAAGAGTAAAACATATATTTATGAATAAATTTGTATTTGAGGAATGGTGGACGTTAATATATATATTTATAAAACATTAGCTCTGATGGATTTTTATATTATACAAAGTAAAGCATAAATATGTTAATCACAACAAAAGTCTACTTAAAATCAGGTAATACCTTGAAAAATTTTATTTAAGAAATAATAAAAAAATAATAAATGTTACAGAGTGAAACGTATAATTAATAAATGAATTTGTATTTGAAGGAATGGTGGTCATTAAAAAATATACATAGAATAAAACGTATATTTATGAGAAACTTTGTATTTGAGGAAATGTTTGACGTTAAAAAGATTTCATCTTAAAATCGGGTAATGGTTTTAAAGATTTCATTTACGAAATAATTGAAAAATAATAAGAGTCGAAGAGAGAGTCGTAAAAAAAAGAGTCGAAGAGTAAAACATATATTTATGAATAAATTTATATTTGAGGGAATGGTGGAAGTTAAAAAATATATTTATAAAACTTTATTTCTTGATGATGAACTTTTATAGTATTACGAAGTAAAACATAAATATGGTAATACAACAAAAGTCTTCTTAAAATCAGGTAATAATTTTAAGGATTTTAAAAATAATAAGAGTCAAAGAGTAAAACACTTATTTATGAAAAACTTTGAATAATAAATGTTACAGAGTGAAACGCATAATTAATAAATGAATTTGTATTTGAAGGAATGGTGGTCATTAAAAAATATATTTATAAAACATTAGTTCTGAATGATGAAGTTTGATATTGTACAATGTATATCATAAATATATTAATTACAGTAAAAGTCTTCTTAAAATCTGATAATAATTTTAAAGATTTCATGTAAGAAATAATAAGTTAAATAAGAGTGGAAGAGTAATAAGAATAATTATTAATAAATTTATACAAAGTAAAGCTGAAATATGTTAATTACAACAAAAGTGTTCTTAAAATCACACAATTCTTTTAAAGATTTCATTTAAGATATAATAAAAAAATAATAAGACTCGAGGAGCAAAATGCATAATTATGTATAAATTTGTATTTGAGGAAATGGTAGACGTTAAAAAATATATTTATAAAACATAAGTTCTGAATGAACTTTTATATTTATATAACGTAAAGCATAAAACATTAGATCTGAAACTTTTACAGTTATACAAAGCAAAGCATAAATATATTTCTTGCAATAAAAGTCTACTTAAATTCAGGTAATATTTTTAAAGATTTCAGTTAACACGTTGACGGACACTTGCGTCTATAGCCGTCAAAACGAAGTTCACTATGGGCATGTCTGCAGTAACTATCCAAAACGAAAGTCTTTTTTAGACACTACGGCTATAGCAGAAGGAACCATCATATATCTGCAAGAATTATTGCGAAAACCAGCACTGTAATCGTAAAATATATATTTATGAATAAATTTATATTTGAGGGAATGGTGGAAGTTAAAAAATATATTTATAAAACTTTATTTCTTGATGATGTTATTATTTGAGGAAATGGTGGAAGTTACAATAATTAAGGGTGCTGAATTAATTAAAATCAAATTTATTTAAGCGGAAAGAATAAAACTATACTTCTAATATTCTAAAAATTTTATTAATTCTGATGGATGATCTTTTATAGTTATAATAAGAAAAATAATTATTTTTAAAAGTCTTCTTAGTTTGATAAATATATGAACTACAACTAATGTCTACTTAAATTCAGGTAATATTTACGAGGACTAATAAAACCAGGACCTACTTATGGGCATGACTGCAGTAACTATCCAAAACGAAAGTCTTTTTGGTATGCACTACACCTTAGTTTGAAACATGGCATACTTAAAATACGCCGCCAAGGGATGAACCATATTCTTTAAAGGTGATTAGGACACGTAAAATATGTTCGTGGTCACAATGTGTAATATTTATAACATTATAATACTTTTTGTCATTTATTTAATTTTGTTTGATTATGAATTAATATTATGAATTAATATTTGTTGCACAATTGAGTCATTAAAACTGTCATTTAATTTTTTAAATTTTTGCTTTTATAGCCGCCATTTTAGTGTCTAGAGTCCGCTGGTGCCATGGCGGTTATAGCCGCAACCGACATAAAGGCATTCAAAAACTTATAGTATGAATTTTCGGACTTCCTACTGTCCGTCAATGTATTAAGAAGTTTAAAGCGATACGGTCTACTATTTTGCTTCAGAATTGTGACTTAATCTATTAAAGCCGTTTTGAAACGGGTACGAAAAACTGTGACAGAAGAGATATTCGAACCATCGAACTCCGGTACCGAAGTACCACACTCTACCATTCGGCCATCGTTTGGCAAAGTCTTCTTGTCACACATTTTTTTTAAATAGATACGACTTCGTGTTCTCAGACGATACCTCTAGGGGGTGGCAGGCCAAGACTGCGGGGTCTTCTACTTGGTCTCTTCTTCTAATTTACGAGTATCCAGTGTAAGTAATGTTACTTGCATCTTACTTAAAGCTACACATACTCTCTGGGTGGTCCTAAATGGGTAACAGTTTCGAAATCTTGTATTGACATAAAGGCATTAGTGCCTATATTGCCAGTTACGTTAGGAATTTTTTTACATAGATCCTCCCAAAGCAGTTCCATTACAATCCTAATATAGATTAATATGATATGATCTGGCATAATTAGATTCTTTAAGAATTGTGACTTAATCTTTAAATCATTGAATTTATTTGAAATGCAGAAATGTCGAAATATTTCACTACAATTCGAGATACGGATATAAAAGTATATATTTCCTATAAAATAACTACTGAATCTTTCAAAAAAAAAAGTCAATTCAAAATATACATACAGTTAGTACAAAAGAAATTTAAATTATAACGGATAAAATCGAATACGCAAAAGAATGTTTTATATGAACACAATATTCCAGAAATTGAGATTTTAAATAAATTTATATAGTTCTTATCATAAATGACAATTTCTATCTACTAAAAATTCATAGAAACTTTATATTATAAATAATATTTTATGCAATAAAATCTTGTATTTCTAAAGTATATAGTATAAAACGAACAGTTGATTCACCTTTTAGTTATGACACGTATATAGCAAATACCATTCGCTTTTCAATTTCTCATATTAAAACGATCTCTACCTATATTTAAAATAGTTGAATACACAAAATTGATTTTACTTTTATGTAATTAATGTCGTTGAAAATTACAAGTAAATGTTAAAGTCTATATATTATATACATGTATAAGAATGTTTAACAAAGAGAAGGTTACAACAAAATTCATTAAAAAATTTTAAAATAAAAACAAAATGCTATAAAAATACGTTAATCAAAATTTAATATTTTTCAAAACTTTCGGAAATTTTATTAAAATATATTAAAAAACAAAAGAGCAATTCTATGACAGGATTAAGTGTAATTTCACGATATGTTGACATAACAAACATATGTAAGTTACAAATGCTCCCATTTCATGAAACAAAAATATGTATAAGAATCTATAACAAAGAGAATGTTACAAAAAATTCCTTTAAGAATTTAAAACTAAAACAAAGATACTCTAAAAAATGTAATCAAAATTTAACAATTGTGAACCATTTTGGAATTTTTATTAAAAATGTTTAAAGAAACTAAGAACAATTCTATGTCAGGATTAATTGTGAGTGAACGATATGATGACATGACCAAGAGAAGATGTAAGTTGAAAATATTCTTACAACAAAAACTGAAGAAAAAATTCAAACAGCACTTCAAAGATGAAATTTTAAAATCTTAATAACAAACGAATACTTTTCTGATTATTTTTTGTTATTCAGTGAAATATATTCTGTAATAAATTAAAACACATGTGGATTTCCATGGGAAAAATAGTTAACCCAACTTATAGCCACAAGTGATTCATACAGTCACATTTCTCCCTTTTGATGTAAATTATAAAGACTATTTGTCTTTAAAAGCAATATTGTCTTTAATATAATGTGACCTCACCAAACAGCTATTCTACTGTAGCAGCAGAGACAAAATGAATTAACATCGATGTTATTTATCCCGGTAGAATAAGAATGGTTTGTCGATATATATTTAAGTTTTGCTAATACACTCGCATCGCTAATATACTCAGTAACTATTATTTAACCAGTTTTTTTAAGCGGTTTTAGTAAATTTATGATAAGAAAAATGTTTGCTTTTAGTAAACTAAAATTTCTCTTCTGCATAATACATTTCTAACAAAATAAAGAATTGTTTGTTTAAGTAATTAGTAATTTATTAGTATTTTTTCCATATGAACAATTGTTTCAAACAAAGTTGCGATTTAATTTTAATGCTGTATATAGTTAACTGGATATGGTTATATATATATGTTTATATACATAAAATATATATATATAAATAATATATATATAATAATATATTTATATATATATAACAATAAAATATATAAAAAAATTATTTATATAAAAATATATATATAACATATATATATATATATGTATATACATATAATTTTATATAATATATATAATATATATATATTTATATATATATATATTATATATATATTTATATATAATATATAATATATATATATATATTAAGATATATATATATAATATATATATTTATATATATATAATATATAATATATATTTATATATTATAGTAAATATATATATATATATATATATATATATAAATATATATATATATATATATATATATATATATATATATATAATAAACTTTATTATAATATAACCTCGTCAAACAATTATTGTACTGTAGCAGCAGCGACAAAATGAATTAACATCGATGTTATTTATCCCGGTAGAATAAGAAAGGTTTGTAGATATATATTTAAGTTTTGCTAATACACTCGCATCGCTAATATACTCAGTAACTATTATTTAACCAGTTTTGTTTTAAGCGGTTTTAGTAAATTTATGAGAAGAAAAATGTTTGATTTAAGTAAACTAAAATTTCTCTGCTGCATAATACATTTCTAACAAAATAAAAAATTGTTTGTTTATGTAATTAGTAGTTTATTAGTATTTTTTTCCATATGAACAGTTGTTTCAAACAAATTTGCTATTTAATTTTAATGCTGGATATAGTTAACTGGATATCGTTATATATATATATATATATATATATATATATATATATATATTATATTATATATATATATATATATAGATATATATATATATATATATATATATATATATATATTTATATATAACCATATATGTGTGTGTGTGTGTGTGTCTATGTATGTATACATATAAATATTGGCTCCACCGACAGTTCATTATACCAAGTTAAAACTATAGTTATTCAGCAGCATTTAGAAAAAATTAGAATGTATAAATTTCTAAATTTAAATAAATATACCTCCAACATTATTAAAGCACCAGACGCGGGAGTAAATAAATTTTTTGTAAAAATTTCTAACTTTATACAATTTGTTGAAGCGCAAACAAATTATAACAGCAACCAATATTATCGAATCAGAACGAACAAGTGAGAGATTTTAAAAACATACCTCTTTTATTTTCAATGCCTTTGCATTATAACCTTTTAAATATATTTGACTAAATAGTTTATAAAATTTACCTATAAAATTTATAAAATTTATTTATATAATAGTTTATGAACTTCTTATTTACTAAATATTTGGACAAATGTTCAAGTTGGGACAATAACGGTCTTCTACAATGATTCATTCTGTTCTAAAATAGATTGCTAAAATTATAACAGACATTTTTTACCATTAACGACAGTTAACTTGTAGCAACTTTCTTTGTTATTTTGATTATCTTCTTTTTCTTTTTATAAATACAATGTAAACAAGGTAGTCACATCGAACTTCCAACAAAAATATGTTTTGAAAAAAAATAACCATTAACGTTTTTTCAGATTCAAAAAGTAAAAAAAAATTACAACCGTAAATACAATCTATTACAACCTTTTAAAATAAGGCATAGGAATCAAAGTAACGAAAAATTATATAAATACACTGTCAAAACATTTAGATACTGGACACGATTAATGAAATAACCTCAGTTTTGTATTGTGTGCAATAATGTAGAAAGAAATATTTAAACAAATATTTTAATATGTCTACCATAAAATATATATAGTTTCATAGAAAGTTATTTTAAAATTCTAACATATGAGTTTATAAATAAATATATGTAATTTTCTATGAATCTCTAGATAGTGTCAACTCAATAGATAAATGGAATGTTTAAGCTCAATTTTATTGAAAGACATGCTGCAATAATTAGATATACCACCGGTTGATGACGCTATATCAGGGATTAACTCTAGTTTTTAATTCTTTAAATTTTAATTGGATGTCAATAGCATCTACCTCAGTTATAATTAGACAGGACCAAAATAGAAACGTCTTTGTAGAGAAGCGATTAAATCTATTCCCTTCTGAATAACCATGCCACAATATTTTGAAAGGACCTATCAGGGAAGTTATCAGTCGCTTTGATGGAACAGTTAAAAAAATTGATTCTTTGAAGGATTAGGTGAAGCATAAGGCTTCTCGTCTAAGCTATTCATTTTACGGCCCTCGCTTCACAGTGTAAATCTCCAGGGACAGGGGGAACAAAGTAAAAAATTTGATCGCTTAAAGAATTCAAAGCTTGGGAGGAAAATATTGACTCTTTAACGGTTATTTTCGAGACACAGGAATTGAAAAATATTTCACTCTAAATAGATTGCATTAAAAGAAATGATATAAAATAATGCTTGTGCTTAATAATTATTTTGCCTTGCGTAAGCATATTGTTAAGAGCTTCAAGGCTTCATTTATGTGAGAATTCAATCAGAAAAAGTAAATACTTTACGTAATTTTTAAAATTTATTTACTGTTTTAATTTCCACTCTTCGAACATATATCTTAAACATTAATGTCAGGTTTCGATTGCATTAAAAGATATGACACAAAATAAAGCCTGTGCTTAATAATTATTTTACTTTGCGTAAGCATATTGTTGAGAGCTTCAATGCTTCATTTATGTGCAAATTCAATCAGAAAAAATTAATACCTCACTTAATATTGTAAAATTTATTTACTGTTTTAATTTCAACTCTTCCAAGATATATCTTAAACATCGATGTCGGTTTTTGCAAGGATCTATCACTATAGCTGTTTTTAGATAATATAATTAAACTGCAAATAAAAAATTTTAAATGTACTATATCTGATAAATACTATATCTGAGCTTCATTACAAATAGTTTTATTATTTTCTTAGAGTCAATATAACCTAATCTTGTATAATTCATACTCAAATATGTGCTCCTAATGACACACCTTGGACTATAATAAATGATCTTTGATAGGAAATCTGAAATATTAGAATTTATTAAAGGGATATATAAATTGAGTACTAAAATACAGTTTTCTTTGTTATTCTGTCCTAGAGTTGTATGTAACAAAATGTGCAAAAGTCAAACAGAAAAACGACTTAATAGCTTTCAGACATCTATTATAATAAAATGTATTTGATAAAGGTAGCAAAATAATATGTGGAAACATTATATTAAAGCATTATTAAATAACGCAGGTGAGATAAGCTTTTTAAAATAATACTGAGTAATGATTTTAATTCGATACAAAAAACTACCTGATATGTATTTTAGGCACAAAAATAAAATCTCGAAATTTGAGATCAACAAATATGAAATATTAAATTTATAGTCTTCAGGAATAATTTTTAACTTTCTAATAAATTGTTTTAGTTTCCTATGTATTGTGAATATTTTATGGGAGTAGAAATAAAAGTATTTAAATACATGCACAGTAGTATTATATACAAGAATTCATTTAAAATACCATGTGTTTATCAATAAAAAAGCTTCAAAAGTCATCGAATCGATGACAATATATACGTTTTTGTAACAATCAGTAGTATCTGACCACTTTAATTTAATGCGCATTTTATTGTAAATTAAACTTCACTTATGTCTTAATATACATATTATGCAATCCAGCATTCTTTTATGGGGATAAAAATTACTCATTCAAGGGAGATAAATATCCTGATTCGACTATATGCATATGTAGTACGCTACTTCAATTGTTTTCAAATATTATTCCGGGATCAATCTAATTGAAGACTTAACAGATAGTAGTATTAGATGTTTTATCTAATCCTACTATCAGTGTATCTACGTATCTCCTACTACACTACTATTTTATCTAATACGACCCATCTGTGATAATTATATTTGTTTAGTGATAGCATATTATTTTTAAAATAGTTTTAGTTCTTTCTCAATCCAGTCCAAATTAATTATGGTTTTGTCACTGAAAAACGTTTATTAACATTTATTTTTAATTTTTAACATTATTAAACATTGATCAACATTTGTCTAAAAGAAATAATACAGATTACTGTACAATTTATGCACATAATAATAAATCCACATTTATGGTATTGAAAGAGGAAATCATATAAAAACAATGCTTACGTTAAACGAACAAACAATACATACGTTAAAATATGAACATATATTAATATTTCAAAAGAAAACCTGTATGAATTCCATAGCATCCGTAAATGTACTTTTATAGTTATTGTCTTTAGAAGAAAACATTTATTCGTATACTTAAGAACACCCATTTATAATTCTTATAACATAATGCCGTTAATGTACTTTGATTCTTTGTATATTCAATATAAAACAATGTTAAAATCGTTGATCCAGTTCTTTAACAATTGTAGTTTTCTAGGAAACAAATGTTTAAGTATAATGTATAGAAAATAAATTCTAAATCTTCCATTTGCCGTTTCCTACTTTTTTGGCTAATTTCAAAGCAACGTGACCATTATGAAACTCTTACGAGGTAAAGGAAATTTTACATACCCGTTAGAAGCAGTATATAAAATTACCTAAATATTCTATCACCTTAGAAAACTCAAAATATTTATTGCACCTGCTTAAAATACTCTACATTATTTTCAATTTATGTAAATATTTCAAAATCCATATTTACGATACTTAAAGAGGAAAGGCGTGAATATTCTATCGTAGAACAAATAAAAGATGCCTTAAAAGTATACATATTTATTATAATTCCCATTTAAAATCGATATGATTCACGTAGCATATATAAATGTAAGTTTATAGTTATCACTTTAAAAGATTTATATTTGGTTATTAACTACTTATTACTTTTAACTATTTAGTTATTATTTGTAATTATTATATTTAAAAGAGTTATATATCAAACACTCAGTCGTATTGTCGACAATGCATCGTTTACAAATCCTATAGTTAATGTACATGATCCTTTCTACAGTCAAGATAAAACTACGTTAAAACCATTAATCCAGTACTTTCCCAACGGTCGTATCCTAGAAAGTAAATATATTCACCATTTACCATTTCCTGATTCTTTGGCTAACCTCAAATCAACATGATCATTAGGAAGCTCTCGCGTGGATACGGGAAATCTGAAATACCCGTAAGAAGCAATATATGGGGACACCTAAAGATTTTACCTTGTTACAAAAGGCAATGTATTTATTGCATATGTTAAGTTTTACTCACTATTTATAAAACAGTTTGGGACTTTATACAGTTGTAATTTAGAATAAAATATGATGTGATATAAATAGGATTTAAAATTTCAATATTATGTTAATATATCTGAAGAGCAATTTAAAAATTTAATGCTTTTTAAAAGATTATGATTATGAATATTTTTAAGAACAATAAAAGAGTTAAATTTCTACGAATATTCTATATGTATATGCATATATATATATATACATATATAAAGAAAAAACTTATAACATGTCATAAAATACTTTTATATTTATTTGTAAATTTCCTTCATTTTACATTTATGTCATTCATAATAATATTACATTTTATATATAATTTGTCATTTTACAAAAATATTTTACACCTATAAAATGTGCACAAGTAATTTTCTCTTTGATTGAAAAATATGTATTTTCACTTCACGTTTTCTGACATATGACAAAAAACCAAGAACTATATTTTTAAACCGCTTTGTCGTGGTTTTAAGTTTATGTGTGCTTCTCAAGGAGGGAGACTTAACTAATTATCTTTCGACTATATTATAAAAACTTTAAGCACCACAGCCCAAAATCCTTAGGGAACCAGGTACTACAGTTCTAATCTCCGTTTCCAACACCAAGGGTCCTGTGGTGTGAAGCACATGTTCCGGTTAGGTGGTCAAACTTACGTGGAACAACAAGTATTTAGTTCCGAAGCATGCTTGGTCCTTATTTTGTCTGCCCAATGTTTTAACATGCATTCACTTATTTGAAAACTTAATTACTAATTATCTTACTATATTCGACAAAACTAGTTAAAACCTATATGAATTTACAATACGTTTCTGTATCTGTAATATCATGGAAAAGATCTTTATCTTTAAAGGTTGGACAAAGGCCGTATCGGTAGGATGGTTAGCTCCCATACGTAATTGTAGACATTCAGGTTCTCTTATCTGTAGTTGCAAAACCAATAATCTCATACTAATCCGAACTTATTAGTTACAATTTTAAGTAGTTCCCTTTATAAACTATTTTAAAGACAGATTAATGATAGAAGTGTATTTAGTGTGTTAAAGTGTATTTTTCAGAGCTTTGAAAAATATATATAGGTAATTCCATATTGAAGCTTTGCAGAGGTGTTTCTTCGTTTTTATTATCTAAATGAAACCTCAAAATAAAATTTTAATTTTCTCTTATACTACGTTATTATTAGGCTTTCATTACTCTATAAAACATTCCAAAACATATTAGTCAAAATAATGCTTAATACAGCAATGGTAAAAGAAAAGTGTACTTATCAAATTTAAAACAATATCTAACAAAATATTATAGAAGCTTTTAACAGATTCCCCATTTAAAACTAAAAAAATATCAATTTTTATTATGATATCCAAAGTACATATGTTAAAATTTGGTTGGGTTATTTTATAGATTCTATGTTTTTATTTTTGAAATGCTATCTAGAAAATGAATTCTATAACAGGCTAAAGTTCATGAGAATGAGTACGCGAGTATCCTTTAATTTCTGATATTGAATATAAATCGTGATATCCAAATGATATCCAAAGTAAATATGTTAAAATTTGGTTGGGTTATTTTATAGATTCTATGTTTCTATTTTTGAGATACTATCTAAAAAATGAATTCTTTAACCGGCTGCAGCTCATGAGAATGATCAAGCGAGTATCCATTACTTTCTAATACTGAATATAAATGGTACACTAAACTAACAGATACATCTATTTTGTATTAATTTCCGATTAGTTATCCTCCAATAAATAAGAAAATAGCAATAAAAGTTTGAATATGTTATTTGGTCATCACAGTGTTATTCATAATGACTTTTTGAAACTCACTTCGAATTTAAAAAAAATTGTTAGACTCTTGTGTTTTATAAATGCGTACTGAATACTATTTAATCCACTTGTAACGCGAACAGTATTAACATATAATGTATCAGATATGGAAATATCCATTACCTCTGGACGTAATTCTCTGATAATCTAGTTGGGACATTTCGTCCTATTTTCAGCCAATCAATCATTTTTGATTTAATCTAACTCACATTCTGTGATTTAGTTTGTAGGTAAAATTTGCATCAGTGTAACATTAAGGGATTACGCATTTAATATTAGGAAAGATAAGGCTTAAATGAAAATTGATCTTTTTAATTCATTCTCTAAGCCTCTGAAATTAAATATAAATTAATGCTGTTAAAATATTAATGCTGTGTAAATATTTTGTTTTAAAATGCTAAATTAAAAGTAGAACAATGCTTTAAGTAATGAAAACAATTTAAAAAAAAATGTAGGGTATTATGCATACTGTTTACTGTAGATAATGTAGATAATCTATCTTTACTGTAGCAGTTCCTATAGTAGAGAGTATATAAATTATGTATAGTGTTCGCCAAATATGAGGTTAAATCTTAACCAGTTCTTTTATTTATGTCCTCCAAAAAATGTTCTTTATAGCAGCTTTAGAACTGTATTAATATTTGTGTTGGCATTTACAAAAACTGAATGTTTCGCTTACACTTTAAGGTAAAACTTGAAATTAGATACAATATAAAGAACAAAAACTTGTTGAGATTATATATTCATCTGAATGATTATTTTATCATGTAATTAATATCTTAATAAATTGAATTTTAATGCACGTAAATCATATTTCAGTTTCATTACTTAAAATTTACACCCTAAAATTTACGTGTTCACTGGAACAGAATACTCTAGTAAATCAATGTTTTCCCCTGAAGTTTCAATCTAGCAACTTCTTCAGTTCTAAACTCTACTGTTGTATTGAATTGTAGAAAGTGTTGTGGTTAAAAGAAGTGGATTTCTTCTAATATGCTGAAATAAACAGAAATTTTACAGTATTGTGCATACTGTTTACTGTAGATATTGTAAATAATATATCTTTACTGTAGCAGTTCCGATAGTAGAGTACATAAATAATTTTTAGTGTTCCCCATATATGTGGTAAAAGCTTTACCAGATCTTTTATTTGTGTTCCCCAAAAGAATGAAAACGAAATATAGTTCTGTATAACAGATTTAGATCTGCATTAATATTTGTGATGGCATTCACAAAAACTAAATATTTCGCTTAAATTTTAAGTGAAACTTGAACTTCTCAGACATTATATAAAGGACACAAACGTGTTGAGTTTATATATTCATTTGAATAATGATTTTATCATGTAAATAATAACTTATTGAATTGAATGTTAATGCACGTACATCATATTTCAATTTCATTACTTTAAATTTAACCCAAATATTTCTTAAGTGTTCACAGGAACAAAATACTCTAATAAATCAATGTTCTTCCGAGAAGTTTCAATCTAGAAGCTTCTTTAGTTTTAAATTATACTGTTGTATTGTATTGTAGAAAGTTTTGTGATTAAAAGGAACGGATTTCTTGTAATGTGCTCAAATAAACGGAGATTCCACAGTGAGTGCTCCAGATATTAACCCTTTTCACTCGAAGGCTGCGGAGTGGAGCCATTTAAAATTTGTCTTCAAACTCAAGGGCTCCGCTACAGATACAATGAAAATAATTTTCAACGTTTAACTTAAGAAGAAAAACAAATCTTATAAACTATTTATTTTGCATTGTATCCGTAGCGGAGCCCTAGATTTTGAAGACACATTTTAAACATCTCCGCTCTGTACTCCTCGAGTGCAAAGGGTTAAGGTATGGAATGATTTGTTGAGTAACATTAAATTTCATATCCCTACCCATACACACATAACATATACTATAGCTCTCATTTCTGAGATTATAATAATGTTATATAAAAATTATCACTGAAACTTAAAATTAATTAATTTTAAAACAATCACTTGACATAAATCCAAAAAAGGAAATTCTTTTTTATATTTCAATTCCAATCAATTAATTGCTCATTGTTAGGTATAACGATCATGCCTACTGCCGGAAGTGTGATCTGTTATAGCTCAGTCACCAAAGGCATTTCTTACTTAACCGGAAATTAAACAGTTTAGTTCTCAAATCGGACAAAGATCGGCGTGATAATTAATGCCCTGTAGGGTATTCAATGTAAGTAGTCTCGTTATAGGTTCGGCCAAATAATAACAATGGAGAGGATGAGCCTTGGTTGCTTTGCATGCTTGCTCCTGCTTTTAAATTAGGAGCAACCAGTAGAAGAACATTTACTGACAATCGTAGCATTTCTCAAGCTACATGTTCTCTGCGGGTGGTGTTAAATGAATTTCAGCTTCGCAGCCTTATTTTACATAATTATATCCTCATATATTTTCAGCTGTATTCACCAACCCAGAAGTGTTTCGTGATACACATATCCATCAAACATTATAAGAGTAAGGTGTAACAGCTGTAATATAACACAAATCACTACAGTTAGAAGTATCTATAAAACAAATAACCATTTATCTGCATATTTTCAGGATAACTGTTAATACACTAAAATCATTACCATTACTATCACTTTGCACTACTACCAATTTACATCACGGTAAAAAAATATCATCAGGACATAAAAATAAACAACATTTGTGCTTTTGAAAGTTATCTTTATCTTTCTTTCTGACATTGCATCGTCATATAATTAGAAACCCAATATATTAATAATTGTTTTATTTATCTATGGTATAATTTTGTCTTAATAACCTTCTAAAAATTTGTAAAATTACTTTATTTAACAAAATATATTTTTATCAAAGCAAAATTTTCCTGAATTAAAATAAAATCTTTCTTAAAATTAATAACTGACGTTAAAAAGTTTCACTTTTTTTCTATTAATGCTTACTTTATAGTAACAATATATGTTAACAAAAATACTAGTTAAAGTATTGAATTTAAAATGATACTGATAATAAATATTATTTTCTATTAAACAAATTTAAAAGTATTTAAATGTGTAACAATATTTAAATGTGTTTAATGGAAAAAATTGTCATTTATTATCGGTATCATATGTTCTAGAGATGTCACTTTAACACGATAATTAATTCTGACGTCAAAAGACTTATTAGTAAATTATAGATCTCTGAATTGTTCATGACAATATCATTAGTGTTACACATTGCCTAGATTAATCATAATTAATCCTTGATGCAAGATACCATTAATTATTGTTCAACATATATATGCTAAGTCAAATGATCGGTTAATATATACCTCTTTGTCGAAAATATTAATCATACCAACAATACGAACTTAACACACATCATCTCAAACGTACTGAGAATATTTAAATCTCTCTCACTCGCTCTTTCTCTGTATACATTACATACATACACACACACACACACACATATATATATATATATATATATATATATATATATATATATATATATATATATATATATATATATATATATATATATATATATATATATCTTCTATTACCGTATACTATCACATTATTTAACTATTTAATATTTTTCTGCAATTAAGAAGTTATAAAGATTCAAATTCTATTATTGATAAATCTCGAATTTTTGGTGAATGATACCTTAACAATATTTACCAATGAATGCATATTTCTCAGACTGTGTCAAGAGTTCAATTTCCATATATTACTTTGACGTTTTATAAAAATAAAGAATGTGGGGCAATGCATAATTTTGCATCTAAAAGAACCTGATTTGCAACTCTAGATACGTTAAGACCTAGAAGCAATTTCTGGATCTTGAATGTTAAGCACAACCATCAGGCTAGTAGAATATATTTTATAGTAAAAGATGGATTTTCATCGTATGCTACGTAAATAGCTCACGTGGTTGCAGACATTTCTTGCAATAATAATACATTTTGCAAATAAATTCCTGTTTAATAGATACATGCATATAGAACACTGCTGTGCATATTTGTATACATTTAATACATGCATTTTTCAAATATACTGCAGAGTATGTATCGGAAATTTAGAAATGAAATTTAGATACATAAATATTTCTCTATTTTTAATTGGAGTCACAAATATAACGGAGTGAATAGAATTACATAATTTAGTGATCAACACACCCAAGAACCTAGTTCTTAAACGTGACTAAAAATTCAAAGTTTGATTAAAAATCTAAATCGAGAATTCGATGTAGTTAGAAACTTATATTGATAGTTTCTTTACATTTTCTTAGACGTAACTAAAAATTCAAAGTGTGATTCAAAATCTATATCTAGAATTTATTCTAGTTAAAAGGTCATATATTTATTTTCTTTATTTATTTAAATTTTGTAAAGTTTAAAATATATATTATTATTATTTATTTTTCACTTAAGATTTATATTATATTTTATATAAGAAATCATTTTAAAACTAACAATTAGTGTTAAAATATATCTATCAGATGTAGAGAATAGATTTGCTGACTATGTTTTAGTTGCATTGAGATATGATTTACTATACACTCTGTATATTTGTTTACTCTATCGCCTTCTTTTATATGTAAACTTAAATGTTTATGAGAAACTTTTTTTTAATAAGAATGCTTATCTAATATTTTATTAAGTTTTCATAAAAAATTGAATATTATTTTAAATATTGATAGAAAATATGGTGAAAAAATTGATAATATTATGCTTAAATATAAAATAAGACTATTTATTTTGCATCTTGGCAGTAAAAGTATTACACACAACTTTATTTACTATAAATTTAAAGCTAAAGTATTAAGGAAAATAATATAACATTTATATTAATGAAACTTTTTCAAAAAGTACAATTTTTTCTTTACGTTTCTTAAAGGGAACAATTGATGATCATATTCATATTAATATTTTATTCCTGGTATTACATAGCTTCTAATGCTTCAGCATTATACTAGACACGCATATCGTGCCTATGATATCTTATGATTAAGTGTTCATTATCTGGGTGAGAATTTGGATCAGGATTAGTGTTAAAGATATTGATAGAAAAAATGGTGAAAAATTGATAATAGTAAAAATACTCAAATATAAAATAAGGCTATTTATTTTGTATCTTGGCAGTAAAAGTATTACACACAATTTTATTTACTATAAATTTAAAAGCTAAAGCATTAAGGAAAATAACATAACATTTATATTAAATTAATGAAACTTTTTCAAAAAGTACAATTTTATCTTTACGTTTCTTAGAGGGAACAATTGATGATCATATTCATATAAATATTTTATTCCTGGTATTACATAGCCTCTAATGCTTCAGCATTATACTAGACACGCATATCGTGCCTATGATATCGTATGATTAAGTGTTCATTATCTGGGTGAGAATTTGGATCAGGATTAGTGTTAAAATTTCTAATACAGGAGTAGGGTGAATTACAGAGGATGGAGTTTCCAGTGTTTGGAAAGGAAAGTTACCATACTTAATATTTGTATTAATGAAGGAAGTATTTAAAACCCAACCGGATAATTTCATTTCTAATATAACGATGCTATCATTTTTATTATTCAGTCGAATTGGCAAATATATAAAATTGCAGTTTAATAGGTTTAATGGTATACCTGAAATAAGAATTAAATTTAACCTTAGAAAATCTATATATATAAAAATGAATTTGTGTGTGTCTGTCTGTCTGTCTGTCTGTATGTATGTATGTACTCAATAGACTCAAAAACTATCCATCCAATCGCCGTGAAAATTTGGGAAATGTTTAGGTATATCCCTGGGAAGGTTTTTGTAAATTTTCAACGTTCGAAATTCATTCCTTCCCCCTTTTTCGAGCATTTCATGTCATTATTCCAAGCATTATTTTCCCCGGTTAAACGCAAACGATTAAGTTTTTAATTTATCGCATCATATCTAAGGGAAAGAAGCAATGTTTCTAGCAATGTGACGTCATCCCAAGTAATTGTTTTAAACGCAGTTTTCCACGGTTAAAAGCAGGAGATTAAAATGTTCAATTCATCACATAATAAATAGGCGAAAATGATATTTTTTTATCATTATGACGTCATTCATTTAAATATTTCATTTATTCATTTCTTATTTTATATTATTTAAAATCGTCTGCTTAGTATCTATTCGATTTGAACTGAAATTTGAGATATAAAGTGATTCACTTTCATTTCTATGTGACGCAAATTATAGCATTTTTATATGAGAACTAATTTTAAATTTAATTCTTGGTTCATTTTTATGTTACAGTGAAATGCATATCAACAATATTCTAAGTACAAAAAGTACAAATTTCAGTGACTCTCATGGCCAAATAAAACCTATCATTTTATATAGTTATCTTCATATTCATATGGTTGTCGATATGAATGTGTGTTTCTGTTTCATACAAAACTATGTGGTTTGTCATAAATTTCCTTAATTTTAGAAAACATTTATTACTACCAACAAAATTAGCACTGTTGCTGTCAAAACCTGTGCTTCCTATTCTATCACGTAATATGACAAGATCTGTTAACTTTGCTAATCAACGTACAGTAGTAATACAGTAATGCAATTTAGGGTTAAGCTTATATTTTACAATAAAAAAAGTTTGAGCAAATTTAATATAAGACAAATTCGATTATGAAAACTGAATAATGTTATAATACGCTTATGATAGAAATATATAAACATGCCAATGACTCGAACTGAACTGTGACGAATTTAGAGAGTTATTCACGAAAAAAAAATCTTTGTTTAAAAGTAATATATTAAGTTCACCGTAGCGAAGCACGGGCAAACTTGCTAGTATAAAATAAAAATATATTTCACAGACGTGTGATTTTGTTTTGGTTAAAGATCGGTTTTAAAATAACATTATATGATACTCATGGAATACTTATACAGACTATATTATTTTGTAAATTATATTTGGTAAATAAAATGGTGGTTCCAAGAAAACAATATGTGAAAGGAATTTTTTTTTACAAGAATATTTTATGAACAAGTATAGAACTTGATTTTTTCATTTCAAAAGGTATGACGAATAAATATATACCTGGTAAAACGTTTAGAAAGTAATAGTTTATAAAATAGTTAGAAAAGTGCATATTAAAGTAAAAAGAATTTCAGGAAATGTCAATTACTTACATTTTTAGAAACATCCATTCAGAAACACTTCGGTGGTAAATACGTATGAACTAGAGGCACTTAACCATAATGCATTTTCGATAAACTAGTAAATATTTTAAACAGTACTGCATGGCCATTAATTAGTACTATATTTCTAATTTGAAATGTATAATAGCTATTGAAAGTAATAAAATATTTTAAATGTATGACAGAATAGAAAAACCGGTGATTGTTTCAAGTGTCTATACTTTATTTTTGCAGTTCAAAATATCTATACTAAAAATGAAACAATACCAAAATAAAATAAAATTATAATATAAAAGGTTTGAGTGTAAGCTGCAACATTTAACAAAATTGTGTACATTACTTTTATATACTTTCATATATTTTACTAGTAGTTTTATTTTTAAATAATGGTTTTCTATGAAAGAAATAATTCAAATTTTATACAGTTTAGATAAGACATACTAAAAATGAAAAAATATTAAAATAAAATAAAAATAAAATATAAGAGGTTTGAGTGTAAGCTGCAACTTTTAACAAAATGTTTACAATACTTTTATATACTTTCATATATTTTACTGGTAGCTTTATTTTTAAATAATGATTTTCTATGAAAGAAATAATTCAAATTTTACACAGTTTAGATAAGACATACTAAAAATGAAAAAATATTAAAATAAAATAAAAATAAAATATAAGAGGTTTGAGTGCAAGCTGCAACTTTTAACAAAATGTTTGCAAATAATAATGTTGCTTTTAACAAATTCTTTTATATATTTTCATATATATAACTAGTAGTTTTATTTAAAAAATTATTTTCTATGAAAGAAAAAATTCAAATTTTATACAGTTTAGATAAGACATACTAAAAATGAAAAAATATTAAAATAAAATAAAAATAAAATATAAGAGGTTTGAGTGTAAGCTGCAACTTTTAACAA
>CM063510.1:126389214-126399214 GCA_032207245.1 Pardosa pseudoannulata
TAAACATAAGTTAGTGATAAATGTTTCAATGTACAGCCTAAGGTATTTTAAAATTATTTTAAATTTATATTTTGTTCATGTAACTAAAAGCTCGGAATATAATATTTTGAAACATTTATTTTTTAATATTGAGAAATTAAATTATTTAACTTGTCTATATGTAGTTGGTATTGTAAAATAGCAAATCACAGTTTCTATTCATTAAGTTTTCAGTAAGTCTCTAAAAATTAGTTTAATTAGATTTTAGAAATAACTTTGCAAATGATTTCCTATCATAGTTTCGCAGTTTTAATTTGCATAAAATATATTTCTTTCGAAAAAAATAATTTTTGGAACTACTACTGCATATAATTTCAAATTTTTAAAGAAAACTTGAGTTATTAAATTTACATTGAAAAGGTATGCATGATTTAATTACATAACTCTGCATCCTCTTATATATAAACAATTTCCTTTTATTCTGGAAACCCAATTTTAGAACTCTATTATCATGCCTTACTGTATTTCCGAAACTTTATTTTATGCAGATAATTCTAAATGTCTATTAAGTGTGCAATTTTATCAACCCGAATAAAAAATTAAATTTATCTTTAAAAAGATTCTTTTAATTGACACATTTTTAACATAAATAACTTTACGGATGATTTCCTATCATTGTTTAGTAGTTTTATTTTGCATAAAATATTTTTCTTTCAAAAAAGTACACATTTAAATTGACACATTTTTAACATAAATAACTTTACGGATGTTTAGCATTTTTAATTTGCATGAAATATATTTCTTTCGAAAAAATACTTTTTCGAACTACTACTACATATAATCTCGAATTTTTGAAGAAAACTTAAGTTACTAAATTTACATTCAGAAGGTATGTATGATTTAATTACATAACTCTACATCCTTTTATATATAAACAATTTCCTTTTATTATGCAAACCCACATTTAAAGCCCTATTATCATTCTTTACTAAATTTGAGAAACTTTATTTTATGCAGATAATTCTAAATGTCTATAAAGTATGCAATTTTATCAGCAGGGATAAAAAAATTAAATTTATCTTTAAAAAGATTCTTTTAATTGACACATTTTTAACATAAATAACTTTACGGATGATTTCCTATCATTGTTTAGCAGTTTTATTTTGCATAAAATATTTTTCTTTCGAAAAAGTTCTTTTTAGATCTACTACTACATATAATCTCGAATTTTTGAAGAAAACTTAAGTTACTGAATTTGAAATCAGAAGGTATGCATGATTTAATTACATAACGCTCTACATCCTTTTATATATAAACAATTTCCTTTTATTCTGGAAACCCATATTTAGAACTTTATTATCATGCCTTACCTATTTCCGAAACTTTACGCTATGCAGATAATTCTAAATGTCTATTAAGTATGCAATTTTATCAACCAGGATAAAAAATTAAATTCATCTTTAAAAAGGTTCTTTAAATTGACACATTTTTAACATCAAAGATTTCCTGCTCTTCATCAGAATAAGATCATGAAGCTTTCCCGTAACTTTAAAAATTGCATCCATGAACCAAACTAAGGACGTTATTTAACTCTAAATCCATACTACAGCGTCTAATTACAGTAATTAAGTTGAAAAGTTCCGTGACTTGTTTAGCCATTTCTTTACGTCGACGTTTAATGTTGCTGAAAAAGAGCTTTTAGACGTACCTTTACAAGCGTTAATGGAACTTCTAGTGGTATGTTATTTAAGCTGAAGAACGTTTTCCGCCATTCTTTGCGGCTTTTAAAATGCCCACGTTGTCGTTTGAAAAGATGATTCTCTTTATTTTTCCATGTCTTTGGAGATGCAAATATCTCAGAGTTTTCCAAAGAAGTTTTACATATATTAATGTTGAACATACTAGTAAAAAAATAGAGGTTTAAGTTGCATACATTATATTAAGAACAAGCACTTTATGTTCTTTACTTCGATATTTTAGAACTAATCTTTTTAACTTAATAATTAACATTTTTAAAGAAATTTACATTTTTTAAATATAAATGATATAGCCTTTTATTTTTAAGCTATATCAAAGGAGTTTACTATAGTTTCGTAATTGTTCCTAATTACAAAATAAGTAATTTGTATCTAGATAATTTAGTTATTTATTCAAAAATTTCTAACTGTGATATACTAAATACGTGATAGTGCTTGGTTTAGAAGTAATATTTTTAAGTAAATACTTTTACTTTTCCTTGATAACAAAATAGACATTAGAAAACAAGAGTACATATTAATTTTCAACTCTTTAAAATGTAGATTTGGGTTATCTAATTTATATATATAAATAAATTAGTCAAGTGTATTACATTAAACCTGCGCTAACCTACACTGCATAAATGAAAAAGGTGAAGTGATATGTATTATATATAAATATTTAAATCTTCAAACTAAGATTCATTAGGTCATAGCTACTTTTTACATAAAATAAAATCATTTCTCAAGGTTAATTTTCCTTCTACAGCATGTAAGACACTACTCTCCTTAATAAATAGTTATTCTGAATAAATATCCATAGGATATTGAATAAATATCCATTTCACAACTATGATATACTAAAGAAGTGATCAAGCATGGATTATAATCTTTTCACATATTTTGGTTACAATTTCTTTTTCTTTCACTTGGTGACAAAATAGACATCAGAAAAAATTGGAATATTTTATTTTTCAATACTTTAAAATGTAGATTTGGGTTTTCTAATTTAATATATAAATAAATTAATTAACTGTATTACGTTAACCCTGCTCTCACCTACACTGCATAAATGAAAAAGGTGAAGTGAAATGTATTATATATAAATATTTAAATCTTCAAACTAAGGTTCATTAGGTCATAGCTACTTTTTACATAAAATAAAATCATTTCTCAAGGTTAATTTTCCTTCTACAGCATGTTGACGAGATTATGTAAGACATTACGTTCTTTAATGAAAAGTAATTTTGAATAAATATCCATAGGATATTGAATAAATATCTATTTCACAACTATGATATACTAAAGAAGTGATAAAGCTTGGATTAGAAGCTTTTCACTTATTTTGGTTACAATTGCTTTTTCTTTCACTTGGTGACAAAATAGACATTAGAAAACAATTATATATATTATTTTTCAACACTTTAAAATGTAGATTTGGGTTTTCTAACTTATATATAAATAAATTAGTTAAGTGTATTACGTTAATCCTGCTCTCACCTACACTGCATAAATGAAAAAGGTGAAGTTAAAAGTATTATATATAAATATTTATATCTTCAAACTAAGGTTCTTTAAGTCATAGCTACTTTGTACATAAAATAAAATCATTTCTCTCAGATTAATTTTCCTTCTACAGCCTATTGACGATTTTATGTAAGAAATTTCTCTTCTTGATGAATAATAATTTTGAATAAATATCCATAGATATTCGTTTTTGTTTCATCAAAATAATATACATCAACTGTAATTTTACTCTAAAGCTAACACAAAGAGGTTACTCAGATACTTAAGAAATTATTTTTAAATGGCTTGCTGTATGAAATCTAGATTAATTTGAACCAAACTATGCTCTTGTCAAACAGTGGAGTAAGAAAATGCACTTCCTGAACTAGAAATTTTTCTGTCTTCCATTGTTCTGTTATTGTAGTTGTAAGATTCCAGAAAGTGTCATCTCAATTTCAAGTTACTCGTATTTTATCCAGTCAGTTACGATAATACAATAATAATTTTTTACATTATTTGCAAGCAGTCATCGTTAATGGTAATGGTTATGATAATTCCGTTAATTGTAGATTTTATAAAAAACACCCTTGAATAACTCATCAAAATGAAATTGGTATACCTATTGAATTAATAACATTTTAAAGTTTTCCCATTAAGCCATAAAGGTATTACATGAAATACTAACATATAATTATTAAGCTGAAATATTTCATCAATTTAGGGTGATACTTTTAAATATTTTTATACTTAAATCTATATTTAATTATGAGTTTAAGTATAACTTATAGATAAATACGATATAAGAGACTTGTAAAACGGATATAAATGTGCCATAAATTCACTTTTGAAATAAAAAACTTGAAAAATAAAAAATATTTACTCTAAATTTGTATCGTAGTACAACACATAAAAACACTCATTATACATTTCGTATTTATTAAAAATATTTTTAACGTATGAGCAACTTATATAGAACTTATATAGTTAGTATTTAGAAAGACAAGTAGGTATCGTGGTTCACTATCACAAAATACTGTTTATTGAAAATAGTAATAAAATTTCTACACAGTTTTAGAAACATTTTCACTAGTTTACAATATTACACATCCTATAACAATAATATACATAATGTTTTAAAAATAATATTAAGCTTTAAGGCAAATATCTTCGTGATCGGCTTTCACATATGAGTGTGAATATTAAAAAATATTCACTGGGATTATTTTCCAAAATTCTATTAGTGAATATTTTTATTGGTGAATATATAAATCGTTAGGAAAATATTTTTACCATATGAGCAACTTATATAGAGCTGATATATTTTGTAATTCGAAAGACAAGGGGGTATCGAGTTCACTAACACAAATTACTGTTTATTTAAAATAGTAATCAAATTTCTACACAGTTTTAGAAACATTTTCACTAATTTACAATATTGCACATCCTATAACACAATAATATACATAATGTCTTAAAAATAATATTCACTTTTAAAGAAAATACTTTCATGATCGGCTTTCAGATATGCGTACGAATTTCCAAAAAAATAAAATATTCCCTAGGAGCATTTTCCAAAATGTTCCTAGTGAATATTTTTATTACTGAATATGTATCGTGTTAGGTAAAAAATTAAATTACGCTGGTAAAACGTAATTTTTAATTCTAAAAAAAGAAAATAAAAAACAAGGTTTAATGGGATGTATTAAACCTGCGATATTGAATTATTGACTTCATATTATTAACTTTCTCTTATCTATAATATTTCAGTCTCCAAGCTTTGGCAATTTTTACCCAATTCCAATTGTTTAAAAGTCCCATGATTCACTCAATAAGTAATACTTAAGTAATAAAAGATAGAAAATAAAGTTAACTTTGTCAGCATTTTTAAAAAGACACTAGATTTCCTTATCATAAAAAAGTGTGTGACTTTTTAATTCTAGAAAAAGAAGACTAAAATCCCCTTTTTCACACATTCAAATGAAAAATAGAATTTGGAAAGTTAAGTGACTGTGAAGACGCTATTACTTAATGTGATATGGTTCAGGAATATTCTTCAAAGGAATAAGAAGAGATAACATCTGCGTTTAATTGCCATGGAATATTTTTAATTCTTTTTCATTCCTTTTCTCATTCTGAATTGATGGTAAATTCAGTATCCTTCAAGAAAGGTTGAGAATAGTTCATAAATGTTTTCTTCCTTTCATTTTCTGTCTCTTAAAATGTCTAGTTCTGCGTCATTAAAGAAATAACAAGCAGTAGAACATGAAGAATGTTTAAACAGTTGTGTATTACAAACACTTCCTTTCTATTTCTAATATTACTCCTCATTATGAAAGACAAGCATTTAATCGAACCGAAAAAAATGAGTCTTAAATTTTAAATCAAATGAAGATGTTAATAAGACTGATTTTATTATAATGTAATACACATTCGATTAAAAAATAAAATCACACCACTATGAAAACGTATACTTAAATTTTTATTATTTCTAATAATTGTGGCTTCTATGAATTTTAAGATTTCATGCCAGATAGATTAAATAATAACTAAGTAATAACAGGATGAAAAAAACTTTTATATACTTTATCACTATTTTTAGTAAGATTCCAAATCTATTGTATAGAATATTTGGACGAAATTATATGAAATTTAGTTTCAAATTGATCTTTGAAATTAAATTTGGTATTATTTTGTTTCAAAGTGAGTTTCAAATTTAATTTCAATTTGAACTAGTAAATTCCGATTTCACTTTTCTGCATTCGAAATTGCATTCTTCAATCGAATGTTTCTTCACATAATATAAGAAATATTCGATTAAAAAATAAAACCACTCTACTATGAAAACGTATACTTATTTTTTTAGGATTTCTAATGATTTTAACTTCTACCAATTTAAAGGTTTCATGCCAGACAGATCAAATAATAACTATGTAATTACAGGATGAAAATAACTTTTATATAATCTAACAGTATTTTTAGTAAGGTTCCAAATCGCTTGTATAAAATATTTGATCACTTGTGCAAAATATTTGGACAAAATTATATCAAATTTAGTTTCAAATTGAGCTTTGAAATTGAATTTGGTATTATTTCGTTTCAAAGTGAGTTTCAAATTTAATTTCAATTTGAACTGGTAAATTCTGCTTTAACTTTTCTGCATTCGAAATCACAATCTGCAATCGAATGTTTCTTCACATAATATAAGAAACATCCAATTAAAAAATAAAACCACTCCACTATGAAAACGTATACTTAATTTTATAGGATTGCTAATAATTTTAACTTCTACCATTTTAAAGATTTCGTGCCAGACAGATCAAATAACTAAGTAATAACAGAATGAAAATAACTTTTATATACTCTAACAGTATTTTTAGTAAGGTTCTAAATCGCTTGTATAAAATGTTTGATCGCTTGTACAAAATATTTGGACAAACTTTTATCAAATTTAGTTTCAAATTCAGCTTTGAAATTAAATTTGGTCTTATTTTGTTTGAAAGTGAATATAAAATTAAATTTAAATTTTAGGTGGTAAATTCTTTCGCTTTTCTGAATTAAATCATTTGTACTTTGCATTATAATTCAAAAGCAAACTTCATCTATTAATGTAAGTGCATAGACTTTTTTTTCTTAAATACCAGGATTGAACAAGTCTTATTTCTTGTGTCCTTCATTACGTCGCTTTCTTATGTCATCGGTTCATTTGGCAAGGACAGATAAACTGAATCAGCACAATGCATGAAATTGATCGCTTGTGTGATTCTGGTAACAATAAACAGAAAATTACACTTATCTCCTCTTCCAAAATGTTACCGACTTGATCTGAATTTTTGGAACTTATACATATGTTTTCAATTTTTGTGTAGTTTATTAATGGCCAATTTGTAAATAAATATACATTTTAAATATCACATAAATAAAAATATAAATGAATTTCCCCAATAATCAGTTATTTGATTATATTATAAACATAGCTTATCAAATATATTACTGCAATTAAGTATTTTATCTATTTAAACATTAACTTTATTGCAGCAGAAACTGCATTAAACTTTTTATAAAAAACACATGCATTAAAATTCAAAATATGTATACATATTACCTTTATTACATGCACTATAACATGAATATTTGATATATAGTCATATAAAGGCAACTTATGCAGTACCAAACTTACAAAATTTGATTTATATTTACTATATCAACAACATATTGAGGAAAAAAAATTCTGTTTATTAATTATCTTTACTTCTTACAGAATTAGATATTAACTAGAAATGCAAATTACAATTTCGTTTCTTTTTTAAAGTAGATATAAATTAGGTATATTTAATAAGAAATAAAAAGTTTAATTATAAAAAATGATACTGACACATTTTAATTTTATAAAAGCATATAATTTATCATTTCATGAAAAGCTGTTTACATTTTTATAGACATTATTACCAGTTACATATATTTTATATAAAAATATTAAATAAATACTTTTCATTTATTTATAAACAATCTTTCCAACCAATATACAAACAGAAGTCAGAAAGTTTGTTTTCAATTTTTTACATTCACAAAAAGAATTATTTCTTCTCTGATTTTTTTCAGATTAATACTACCCAAACGCATTCATCATATCTTGAAATGTAACTCCCATATATCAGCATAATATCCAGTTGACAATAAAAAAGAAGTACATAAAAAATACCGTTTCGCTTCACCCTGTCCTAGAGACAATCCGTTTCAATCAAGATGAATAATGGCCCTCGAAAGTTTTTGTCTCCCTATATTTTTTATTGCTTTGGAGACATGAGAAAATAACTCATTTTTAAATAATGCATCCCAAAATTTGGTCTGCATTTTTGCCTGTTAAAATTTTGTTTTGCGTTGTTATTGTCGGAAAAACCGTGATGATTATTGTGCTTCTACTCAAAAAGAGAGTAAAATAGAGTTAAAAATAGTCACGAAGGCAGGAGGATTTTGATTTATTTTTTTTCTTCGCATTCGGAGATAGTCTGTGAATTAATTCTATCGCTTTATCGGTCCTTCAGTCAATTCTTTTTAGAAAAATACAGATTTAAATAAACATTTCAAAAAGGATTGCATGATAAAACGATTTAAGGAGTCTAGCAAATGAGTTGTAATGTTAAAAGTAGCTTTGAAGTAAGAGAGTGTAAAAAAAAGGAAGAAAAACTTGTCAATCTGAGAGAGGAAAAAAGAAGATAATATGACTCAAAAATAGTTAAAATGTTTTAATGAGTACGTTATAAAATATATAAGAAATTTAAAAGTTTAGAGGTCTGAAGATACACTTCCATAAGAAAATAGACAGAAAATATTAACGATATTATTTATACCTATATTTATTGAAGCTTTATTTACTAACGAAATGGATAGATAGGTAATATATATATATATATATATATATATATATATATATATATATATATATATATATATATATATATATATATATATATATAACGAGTATTTTTTGTACAGATTATGAAAGTGTATCTTTCATTGTATGATGAATACCTCATTCAGTTATTCTCATATTTCTCACATTTAGTTATTAGCATAACATTTTTTTAAAATTTTAATAGATATTTAAATAGTTGACATATTTTATAACGATGAATTTTTAATGTATTTTTTCTAATACTAGCTGGATAATATCGGTATATAGAAGTTATATTTCAAGATATGATGAATGTGTCTTTGTGGCATTAATAGAAAGCATATCATTATAGAAACAATTATCTATCAGAAAAGAAGCAGGAAAACACTCAGTATTTTGTTTGCATATCAGTTAGAAAGTTATCTAGTCGCAGAACAATCGTTTCATGGGGAAAATATTAATTTTGGTGTACCGGCAGGATAATAAATTCCAATGATATTCTAAAAATTCTTTCTTGTACAGTTCGAAAGTATTAAATTCCCCCAGATAGCAAATGCATTTCAAAATAAAAATTAAAGACGGTTGAGATACAATGCATAATTCAAGAAAAAAGAGTAACATTTTGACTATTTGGAAAAAATACACTTATTATGTGAAATAGTGTTACATGGTTATATGGTTTTAAGCTTAAAGAAGAATATACTATAGATTTTAAAATTTTTGATAGACCATTTATATCTATATACATAAAGAATGAAGAAATTTACAAAGAATATTACTTTATCTTACATCAATTAAATGAATAAAATTATAATCAATATCCATTCTTATGTATTATTATGGTCCTAATCTTTATTGAATAATTCCAGAAAGGTATTATGGTTCAAAATTTTAAATTTAAAAATGATATACTTTTAAAATATATTTTATTAAAATATATAAATCTGAAACTATTTTTTTATTCCTTCAATAACTGAAATGCATTACAGCAACAATTAACTGTATTTAATAGATACAATTCTACAGTACAGTGTTAAGTACTATACAAAACGTATATTTGACAAAAACAAACCTCAAAAAGTAAGTTAAATACTTTATTAAAGTAAAAGCTTTCCTTTATCTAGTTTTATAGTGAAAAAATGTATAATTTGACTACTATTATGTGTTATATGTTTATATAAACAAGCACCTTACCCAAAATTTATAAAAACAGCCAATTTAGATTTACTGCCTTAAGTATTAAACAAGTTTGTCTTTCATAATTTCTATTAATAAATACTCACGGAAAAAGATTAATAAATAGACACAGTACATAAAGAAGTATTACAAGTATCACAGCTTGTCCATCTACAGAGTTCAATAGTGAATTTAATCTCAGAAAACAAGA
>CM063510.1:126401714-126409214 GCA_032207245.1 Pardosa pseudoannulata
CTATAAAAACCCTAAATATACTTTGAAATCGAGGAAATTTCCTACATGACAGAAAAATAATTAACGAAAACCAAATGATTTTAATTAAAAAGTAAAATAATGAATAAATATCGTTCATATATTTCTGAAACCATAAAAAAAACTTTTACGGTATGTATTATAATCTCTAAGTAAGACAGAAGAAATAGTTTTATATTACAAAAAAAAGAACAGAAATATTTTTCAAAGTATACAAATATTCTACGGAAGCATATCTCCTCAACGGTATCTATATTCACACAAAAAAGAAAGATTTTTGTGTTCTCCAGAACTCTCGTATACTTCTTGAATTAGTAGATTTTGTCCAAAGAACTCATCCTGTTGGATTTAGAAAAAGTTTCTGAGGACTGTTTAAAAGCTTCTACAAAAGAAGGACCGTCCGGAAGCAACGACATAAAGAAAACTAAAGAAAGGGCAAAGAATATCCTATATAATGGTCCAAGAAGGACTGATCCTCTTTGATGTATGAAGCAAATGCAGAGAACTGACTAACTTTCAAACCAAGAGAAGATTTTTTTCATTTTTTTTCTGTTTACTTCTTTAGCAGATCACGCAAATCCTTCAGAAAACAGATTTGTCTGAGAGGATGTTTAGAGGTCTTACGATAAACTTTTACAATTAAAGTAGAGAGGAATGAGAATTAATAACAGTATAAAATTTTAACCTTTATTTCTTGGCCAAAAATTATAAATTAAAATGCTTAACCATTTCTAGTCTGTTACCAAGAAAGAACCTTTAACCCCTTAATGCACATTTGTTTTTTAAAAAAAGGACGGCCAAAAAAAAATCACATTTTTTAATGTAAAAAACACATTTTAAAACCGTATATTGCCAAGAAAATTACAAAAATATAAAAATAATCAAGATTTGAGTATATTAAATATTAATACAATTAGTATGATTTCTAATTTTTAGAATATTATTATTATTGTAGAAATATTATATTGTTCAATTGGTAGGAAATCTACCAATTGACAGTAGGATGTGTCCTCCCTTGATGCGTAGGTATCAAATCGGAAACCCTTATGTTTCATAACTCAAGTATAAAGTAAATAAAGTGACGCCTCGAGTCAAGGATGTCTTTACAGCCAGAGCTTAGTAATAAAACAGTTAACAATAATATTTTGATTTTACATTATACTTTAGTAAAATATATATTGAAAAATGAGAGAATTAGATTATGAATATTAATATTCTCATGGAAAGCGGCGGACAAGGAAGAGATATGTCGTAATTGATAAGTAGAAAATAATATTTTATACTTGAATAAGTAAGTTTATAGATAACGTTCATTTATCATTCACAATATTTATCATTTGCACGTAAATGATAAATATCAATAAAACGATATTTTTTTTTTTGCTTTCACATTGTTATTTTCAATTCTCGATTGCATTTGAGTGTGAAAAGTTATAGCAACGTAAAGTACAATGCCGCTCGAATTACCTCGAGTGTGCAAGTTTCATATGTCAAGAATAAAGTATATAAAGTGACGCCTCGAGTGAAAGATGTCTATACAGCCAGAGCATAGTAATATAATAATTAACAATTACTTTTTATTTTACATTACATTTTAGTAAAATATATATTGAATAATGATTTGATTTGATTTGATTTTGTTTGGAGTGCTACGGTCTACTTTTTGCAACACGAGGGCTAATGAGATCGGGACCTACAGTTTAAAGCCGATTCCGAACGGCTACGAACATCCATACCGCTGTGGGATTCGAACCCACGAACTCTGGTACCGAAGGCCAATATTGAATAATGAGCGAAACAGAATCTGAAACTGAATACGCTGATTGAAAGCGGATCACAAAGAAGAGATAAGTCGTAAGTGATAAGTAGAAAAAATATTTTATACTTGAATAAGTAAGTTTATAGCTTACAACCCTTTATCATTTACAATATTTATCAATTGTATGTAAATAATAAATATCAATAAAACGATTGTTTTTTTTCTTTGCTTTAACGTTGTTATTTTCAATTCTCGAATGCATTCGAATGTGAAAAATTATAGAAACGTAAAGTACAACGCCGCTCGAATTACCTGGAGTGTGTAAGTTTCACATGTCAAGAAAAAAGTTCACGCACACGTAATTTGTTCATTCAGTGTACAATGTGAGAATTAAAAACTTTCATAGTGAAATAATAGATACTACAACTAAATACAAGAATAGCTTCGAAAATATTAAGAAATTATTTATTTTAATTTATTTATAAACGAATAAAACGAAATATTTATAAACGAATAAGACTAATTTTTCATTCCGTGGAAACTTAAGAGTTTCAAATTTACAAGATTTCTTCCTGATATTGAACTTTCAAGTTTATATGAGTGTACAAATTATTTGTTCACACACGAATAACTTCTGTTGTTTGTGCACAATATAAGATTTAAAACCATAAATACATATATAGATAATGGTATTCAAGGCACTAAAATTAGAAACATAAATGATTTTTAAAGTGTGATGAAATTATTTGATGCATTTATAAACGATTAACATTACTTTCGGTAAAGATTAATTATTCGATAAGAGAAAAAGTTAACGTTTCATATATACAAGATTCGATTTTTTTATGTACATTCAACTTCATATTACGTTATAGTTAATTCTAAGTTGACTTCTATTTACATTTAGCAATGGAATTTTGTCCTCTTGCTTTAGTTGTACAGTAAAATTGTAAATCTGTTATCTAGTCAATCACAATGATCAGAATTTATCAATTATGTAATAAATCTATGGTACAAAACTGTATTTGAAATGAAATGTATAATGTTAACTATTAAAAGGTAATTAATAACATTCTAAGATACTAACAACCTTACAATTACAAGGTCATTATTAGTCTAATGTTTAATTTACAAAATTCGTGTAAGAAACACTTTAATGTTGTCTATTAAAATGTTTAACAACCCAATATTTTAGCTATTAAATTTATGAACATTTCCTTAAGCATTGGTTTGTACATCTATATAACAAACTTTAATGCAACTAATTACTTTACTTAGTTTGCAAATTTCGGGATAACACGAGGAAGGGCTTGACAGCACGCGCAAATGTTTCAGAACATTTGTCTCTAATATCACTTATTCTACAACCTAAACACTTTTAACTCAAACAAACTTCCTTTCACTAGTTTCATGGCAAAGCAGGAAATATAGAATAAAGATAACGAGTGACTCTCAGTTTACAAGAATTAGAGGTGGTCTTGTGAAGAGTTATGTAAATGCATTTCATGAAATAATTGTTCGGCTCCCAAATTTATCCAGCGAAGATTCGAGGGGGGGCTTTTGTAGTGAATTTAAAGTCAGTTGCTGCACTCAGGAGAATTTTCGAAAATCATCGAACTCTTCGTTCGATATCACCTTAATGGGAATTGCAAGAAATGCTGGAATTGCACTTTGAAATGAGATTCCCTTCTTTGAATGTCTCTTATGGGAATCAAAAGTACGGATGTAATAACATTGTACATTAAAATCAATTCACTTTAGAACAGATGAGCTTGAGAGATAGGATAGTTTATGGCATGAAAAATAAATATTTTGTAATTTGCCATACATTTTCAGCTTTCAGAAATCTAAACTTGCTTACATATGTATTTGATATTAAATATCATGCAAAAATATCTCTTAAAATTAGCTATGAACTTCTGCGACCTGCTTTTCCTTTTGTCATACGTATAATTTTAAAAATAGTTCAGAATCAAATATTTTATTTAACTATTTCATCAGTACAGCTCTTAATGTTTTATAAATGTTTCATTAAAATCAGTTCACTTTAGAACAGATGAGCTTGCGAGATAAGATAATTTATGGTATGCAAAACTAAATATTTTGTGATTTGTTATACATTTTCAGCTTTCAGAAATATAAACTTGCTTACATTTGTATTAGATATTAAATATAATGCAAAAATATCTCTTAAAATTAGCTACGAATTTCTTCGATTTGATTTTCATTTTGTCATATTTTTAATTTCAAAAATATATCAGAATCAAATATTTTATTTAACTATTTCATCAGTACAGATAATAATATTTTATAAATGTAGCTTTAAATAAAATATTTTAATAAACGTAAGAACTAAATCTTCATAATTTTCATAAATATAAATATATTTTTTATTAAATTTTGCAAAAAAAAATTGCTTGATTTATATAATGCAATTTATAGTTCTAAATATTTTCACAATTACAGTAATATATATAAAATAAAATAAAGTAACTTGCAACTTTAATAAATTTTTATAAGATAAGTTAATAATTACTTTTATAATTATTATTGTTATATTTATATTATATTTTATAATAGCATTTTCTCTTGCTGTTATAGGTATAGAATTCAAATTTTATTTCTGGTATTATCAAACATTATGGCTGATCATAATAAAATGTTGCATATTTTTAAATATTTTCATTGTAAATACTTTGAATTTAATAATATTTATTTTTAGCTAATATTTATAAATATTTTCGTAACAAAAAATAGAATTTACAAATCAGTAAGAAACTATATTTACTAATATTATAAATTTGATGAAATATTTATTTACAATGCTTGAGCTTTGACCAACAAACTCTACAATCCGGCATATATTTTATCAAGTAATGCTGGTTATCTTCATTAAAATATGTTTTTATTTCAATATTAATTTTTATCTTCAACTATTTATGCACTATAGTAATAAATTATTTTAATAATGGTGATCTAACTAATTAAATTTATATTTAATTTCATAAACTTCTGTTGAAAATAAATTGCATTGATCTAGCTATATTGTAATTCAGAGTTGTAGATATTTTCGCAATTTAAAGTAACATATATGATGAAAAATAATCCATAACGTGCAACTTGCATCTTGCCTGAGATAAATTCGTACAATTACAGTTTGACAGTTATTCAGTAGTTCATATTTTATTATATTTCCTCAATAACATTTATGTTCTTGCCTGTTATATTGATCAATAATTCAAACTCTTTATTTATCATGTATATCATAGCATATTATAGCTTATATCAGTTGCTAGTAAAGTGAAAAAGTTGCATACTTTTCAAATATTTTCTCTTTGTTACTTCCAGTGACTTTGAATTTAATGACATTATATTCCTGTTTTGATGAAAACATTTTTATAATATTTCGTTGTAGAGAAAAATTTGGAACTTAATTGATCAGTGAAGAGCCCGCTACTATTTATTACTATTATAAATTTGATGAAATGTTTATTGACAATAGTTGAGCTATGACCAACAAACTCTACAACCCGGTATTTATATTATCAAGAAATGTTGGTTTACCTTCATTAAAATAGGTTTTAGTTGCAATATGTATTTCTAATTTCAACTGTTTATACACTATAGTAATCCATTACATTATTATTATGGTGATCTACCTTATTAAATTAACTTTCTTAGTATTTGTACCGAATAGTTAAGCTATGACACAAATCTACATTAAAATATGTTTTTTATTCTAATGTTTATTTTTAATTTCAACTGTTTATGCACTATAATAATCTATTATATTTTTAATAATGGTGATTTACCTTATTCAATCACTATGTTTTGCGCTTTTTTGTACTGGATAGTTAGTTATGACCAATAAAAAATCTACAGTACATGACAATAAAATCTACAACTTATCAAGTACCACATTACTTAATAAAATAAATTCCGGGTATTTATTTTATCAAGTAATGTTGGTATATCTTCCTTAAAATATGTTTTGCTACAATATTTATTTTTAATTTCAACTGTTTATGCACTATGGTAATCCATATTTTTAATACTGTTGATGTACATTAATAAAATATTTTTTCACTGTTTTTACTAAACAATTGAGCTATGATCAACAAACTCTACATTAAAATATTTATTTTTAATTTCAACTGTTTTTGAGCCATACCAATCCATTATATTTTTAATAATGGAGATCTACCATATTCAATAAATAAAGTTTTTTCATTTTTTGTACTCAATAGTTGAGTTATGACCAACAAACTCTACAACTCCATATTTATTTTGTCAAGTAATGTTAGTCTATCTTCATTATAAAAGTTTTAGTTAAAATATTTCTTTATAATTTTAATATTTATACACTATAGCAATCTATTATATGTTTAATAATTGTGATCTACCTTATTAGATTAATTTGACTGTTTATACTGAATAGTTGATCTATGACCAACAAAATCTTCATTAAAATATCTTTTTATTATAATATTTATTTTTAGTATCAACTGTTTATGCACTATAGCAATCCATTATATTTTTAATAAGGACGATCTACCTTATTCAATAAATAAATATTATTCACTTTTTATACAGAAACGTTGAGTTATTACCAACAAACTCTAAACCCCCTTATATATTTAACAAGCAATGTTGGTCTGTCTTCATTATAATATGTTTTTGTTACACTATTTACTTTTTAATTTGAACTGTTAATGCACTATATCAATCCATTATGTTTTTATAATGATAATACCATATTACTTTAAATTTTTTCATTGTTTGTAGTGAAAAATTATTTAATGGAATAACAACATTAATGTTGATTCTGTTGAAACCTCAAATAACAGCCTTATTCCCTTATAAAAAGATAAATACTGAGAAACATGTAATTTTATGAAACAATATTCGAAATGAAAAAGTTGTGAAAACCTACGATTTAAAATTATTTCTACACAACATAAACAGAATCTAATATCCATTAAAAATATTATTTTAATAAGTTTGAGTGTTATAAACTTTTAAGATAGTTTTATAAATACATTAATTGTTATTATAAGTTGTCAGAAGTTTGCTTACTGATGATGCATATTCTTAAATATGTAATTTGATATTTCAAGCGCGAGATGAAACTTTGTAAAACGACTTAATGAGTGCATTCGCTTCTCCTCATAAATCTTGAGAAATTATTTAATAACAACGAAAAATTAATCTTCTTGCGTAACTACTGCAAGGTCACGTGAAGGACACAAAGAATGTCTTTCGAAAATGTCTATAAAGAGTGGAGAAATTTTACGTACATGTGTTCATTAAATGAAATATAGAAACGCAATGTAATACAATGCTGAGTCACATCCTTAAGGGATGTTATAAACTGCTTAATGAAAATCCTCACCAGTTTTCAATGTAGTTTAAGGGTATAAGGATTTGAAATAATGGTTTATTTTAAGACGGCATTAGGATTTTAGCTGTTTTATTAAAATTTCAATAATTTAACCACATTTATTTGTGAAATTCAACTAATAATTAGAATAAAAAATAATCTGTACTAATTACTATTCTCAATATAATTATATTTATCGAATATGAATATAATTATCCGTAAATCTTCAAACGAACTCTTATTATTAGTAATTTTTTAGAACAAAAAATAATTCTATGTGATGATCATCGCACCACTATCTACTACATAAATCTCATTTTAAATACATAATATCACCTTGCTA
>CM063510.1:126411714-126419214 GCA_032207245.1 Pardosa pseudoannulata
AAATTTAATCTGTTAAAAATAACTTTGAATTTTTAATGCTTTGATGAAATAAATATTTATAGTTATATTTTAAAAAAAATATTAGTAAGAATGATATCAAATAGCTAAGACTCAGTCTTTAGGAAACAGAGATTGTACGCTCCTGTCCTATAGTTTACATAGCCATAGCTTAGTAGGACAAAATCAGTACTTTAGAACCCGGGAAAATAAAATAAAATTGATTTTATCTTTTTTTAACCTTATGGTTATAATTTAATAGTAATTGTAACAACAGTAACTTTATAATATATAAATAATTTTAATGCCCAATTGATGCCTTTTGACCAAAGTATTAAAGCGGGTCATCATGCAAGAGACTTTCCTTGCTGTTGTTTCTAACTCCACGTGGACAATCCAAGCCCGATTTCAGCCATATTCTACTCGTATTAAAGCAAAGGGGTACGCCTTTCCTTTAACCCTTTAAATGACAGAGGTTTCGCAGCGAAATCAGCTGTTAATATTGTTTTTCTTCTTCTGTTTAAAGATATATGGATGACTTTTTGGATTTTCGACATTTTTGACACTTTAAACGATTAATAGATGGGAGCACTACACATAATTTATTTTTCTCTTTCAAATACACATTTCAAACCTTGTTTTGCTTGAAACAATAAGGAATTCTACTTTTCGTGTTTTTTAATACCAAATAAAAGTAAAGAAAGAGAAACAACACTTATAAATTGTTTATATATTTTTATTGCATCATATTAATGATAAATTATCATTATTCTTCCAATATAATTTAAATTTTAGGGAAGTATTATTTTCCCGCCATACAAGAGGAGATTTTTACGGTTAAACCATTTCTCACATCTCCAACACCTAAAGGAATTTCGCATTTATAATGTTTATAGATAATATTATAAACGATTTCCATTAAATGCCAAAGAATTTCTAATTATGAACTTTAAAGGATCAAAGAACACTGTTAGGGTAAAAGAAAGTATTTGCCCATGTGGGTCCTCGTATTTAGTAGAAGGGACTAAGTAGAAGACCCATAGATTGCCATCCCCAGAAGTATTGTTTGAGAAAAAGGAGGACACTGTGCCCACTAATGTTTCCCAGTCACCTTTAACGACATTCCTTGAATTCTATTTCTAAATTTTACTTATATTTTTAAAGTAAATATTATGCATTTCATTTCAAATATAGCTTTGTTCCATAGCTTTATTTCATGATTTCTAATTTCTAATAATAGTGATTAACTAGATGACAGTTTTAAACTTATACAGTACCAGTAAAGCTAGGGTATAAAATTTCATCATACGTTATTAACAGAAGTTAACTTAGAATTAATCAAAACGTAATATAAAGTTTAATGTACATAAGAAATCACATTTTATAAATTTGAAACATTAACCTTTCCTCAGATCCAATACTTTATCTTTAGAGAAAGTCGTGTTATTCGTTTACTGAAATAAGTATTTAGATTCTAGCATTCAACAAAAGAAGAAATATATGAAAGTGAAATATAAGATATTACCATATCTAGGAAAGATGTAGAACTCTATAATAGTAAAATTTTAATTATAAAACTGTTTCCTTGTATAAAACTAAATTAAATATATAAGAAAACTTTTAAGAGTTTGTTACATTTAATCTCTCTGTAAAAATAACATTATATCTAAATCAATGTTATGAAATTATGACCATAAATCTCGTTTATTAATAGTTCTCTTTTATACATTTTACTAATTGAAATACTTTAAATCACGAGGCAAGTCTTGCATATTTCAAATGAATTTCAAGTAAATTTATATTGCAAGTGCAATTAATCTTCTTGATTCTTCAATAAAATTGAAAGTTTATAAATATGTTCTTATTTGAAAGGAAATGGGGGAAAATCAATACCCATGAAATATCTCCCCGAAAGAGTTCAGGAAGAAAGAAAGCAAAGAAAATGTACCAAAGAGTGCAGTTTCTTGCAGTTATCATCAGTTACGTCCAATCATCCGTCAGAAAAGTCTCTTTTCCTTCATTTTTACTGTTTTTTATTTTCTATCTCATGTTCTGTTCAGATACATTTCTTAAAGAATTACATTTGACGGTAGGAATGTACTATCTGTTTCTTTTTACATCGTGTTTGTTTATTCTATGCTGTTAGTATCTTATATAAAAACCGAGAAAGTTTTCAAGTTATGACTAAAAGAGTTGCTTCGATCTGTGAGAAGATTTTGACGTTTTTATTTGTGGCCCATGCTTCTTATCATAATAGACAAGATAATTTGATTTGGCTTCTACTGAATTTCAGGCACATCTTGAAGAAAAACTAAACCTTATCGAGGAAAACTGACAGAAGTAATATTATTTCTTGATTTATATTTCTCGTGTTTCTAACCTTAATATAAAAGTTTATAAAAATATACTTTAAGACACATTATATTAATATTTCGGACAATGTCAGAAAATTACATAAAATAGTATTTTGTCAGTTTTTACTAGTTATATAGAATATGCCCTAATTATCAACATATATATATATATATATATATATATATATATATATATATATATATATATATATATATATATATATATATATATATATATATATATATATATATATATATATATATATATATATATATATATATATATATATATATATATATATATATATATATATATATATATATATATATATATATATATAGATATATATATATATATATATATATAATATATATATATATATATATATATATATATATATATATATATATATATATATATATATATATATATATATATATATATATATATATATATATGTGTGTGTGTGTGTGTGTGTGTGAACCCTAATGTTATACATGATATACGTTGAAATACGATATCTTCTTTAACAGCTATTAAAAACATTTCTTCGATAATAATATTGAGCTAGGCAGTAAAAAATAAGTTTTGTTATTTATATAGTCAAAATAATTGAGTATATTAAACAATGTCTTTTGTTAAGCTCGTAGAATTTAAGTCCACGGGAAAGAACCTGTATTATTCGGTAAAATAATCTGCAACTATTAATTTATCACAAAATTCCCTTATAGCATTTAATTTACATATAGATTAAATATTCGTGAGAGAGAAAGTTCTGTTTCACATTAAAATTTATTAAATGTACTGAAATATGGTGAGTCCGTTGTATGCGAAATCGGAAATTTCACTATTTATTAAGCTCGAATATTTTTTAATTCTATGAGATAAACTGCTTATTAAAAATGGTACAGTTAATTTTTTTTATTAACATAGTGGTTTTAAAACAAAATGAAACGAGTTTAAGTCTTTTAAAAGGTTTGAAGTAAAAAACATTAGAAAATATGTTTTGAAACGTCCTTTTTTTAAAATTTATATATTAGAAATAATTGCATATAGATTATAATGTATCTGTTAATGTTCTGAAAATAAAATTTTATAAGGTTAGTTTTAATTATTTTATTTGATAAGATGTAAAATTAGGGTTTTCCTGGTGTGCCTCTCATTACAGTCTACTCAGAGGTTCCAAATATTTTGAAAATTTTAAAACTTTATGAATATAACATTTATTAAATTTTGTATAAAATTTAATTATTTACCCAAAATGACGTATGTTGTTTTTAATTAGCATATTAAAACCCCATTGATAATTTTGATAAACTGGTAGTTTTGGGATTTTACTTAAGTTCTTCGAAAAATTTTAGATTAAGCGAGGGATCTGATAAATGAAATGTATTTAATATTTTATATCCATAAAATGAATCTTAGAATTTTCTTTCTTGTGTATCATACAGTTTTCAGCTTTCACTTTTAAGTTAGAAATTTTAATGCTTGAAAAAATAATGTACTCTACATATAGACCATATTTATATAATTGATACATAAGAGATTATGCCGTTAATGCAAAGTTTGAATTTGATTAAACATACAATTTCGAGCTCAGTGTGAAAGATATTAATCAAAAGTAAATTCTTAAAATTCATTACTACCGCAATATAGAAAAAAGAGTAAAATAATATGTAATGTTTTATATTCAGAAGTTCAATTCAAAAGTATTGCCGAATGATTAGGGTGCTGATCTCCTATACCGGAGTTGGTGTGTCAAATCCCACTGCTGTGTGGATGTTCGTAGATATTAGGAATCCGATTTTAGCTGTAGGTACCGGTTTCATTAGTTTTCTTGTTGTATAATAAGTAGACCATTAGCTTCAAAATCAAACAAATGTAAAATATTGTTACAATAAGTTACATTCGGTTTAGCTCCCCGTGGGTCTTCGGGGATACAGGATTTGAAGAAACTTGTTCTAACAATAGAGAGAAAGGTTCTACGAAGGTTTGTGAAGTTGAACGGCTGGCGTCCACGATTTGTGGGAGAACCCTTTGCAGAAAAAGCTTCGCCATTTTTTTAGGGCCGCTGCCAACTATAAAGCTGTTTTCGATCTACAATTGATAAGTTGATTCCAGACGTATTCCTTAGGCATTTATTTATTGTATAAAATAATTTAATCAAGACCTATTTTCCATCTGTTTTAATTTCTTTCTCAAACACTAGACCAACGTAACACTATTTTTTACAAACATATTTTTCATTCGTTGAGAATTTTACATTTTAGAGCATTCATTTGACAACATTTTGAATGCTTGATCAAATATCATACCATATCTAATAAGCATATTTATGTCACTTATAAATTACAGAAATGTCTGTCAATTCAAAGTCAGTTTTTGATTAAAAAAACGTTTCAAGCTCTCCATGAAACCGTTGCTGAAATGTAAATTCTTATAATGCAATAAGCAGTTACACACTGCACTAATGAGTATATTTATGTGACTGATACATAACAGATTTTTCAGTTAATGCAAAGGTGGAAATTGATTAAATTGAGCATTTTAAGATCTTATTAAAAGAAATTGTTCGAAAGTAATTTTTTGTAACACATTTAGGAACGGAATTTAGAAGGATATGGAAAAAAACAAAATATAATGTTGTACATGCAGAAGCAGAGTGTTGTAATTAATGTTTTTTTAGGACATTTTACACTTTTAATCATTCACTTCTATTTCAGAAATTTCAATACATAAACAAATAATACACACTGCACTAATGATCATATTTATGTCACTGATACATAAAAGATCTTTCCGTTAATTCAAAGCTTGAATTTGATTAAATAGATAATTTTGAGCTCTTCTTAAAAGAAATTGTTCGAAAGTAACTTTTTGTAATAAATTTAGGAACGGAATTGAGAAGTATACAGAAACAAAACAAAATATAATGTTGTATATGCAGAAGCAAAGTGTAGTAATTAATGTTTTCTTTTTTAGAACTTTTTGCATTTTTAATCATTCACTTCTACTTCAGCAATTTGAATACTTGAACAAATAATACACACTGCACTAATGATCATATTTATGTCACTGACACATAACAGATGTTTCCGTTAACGCAAAGTTTGAATTTGATTAAATATATAATTTTCAGCTCTTCATAAACTAAATTGTTCAAAAGTAACTTTTTGTAATAAATTTAGTAAAGGGAATTGAGAAGTATACAGAAACAAAACAAAATATAATGTTGTATATGCAGAAGCAGAGTGTTGCAATATTTTTTTCTTTTTTGGGACATTTTACACTTTTAATCATTCACTTCTACTTCAGCAATTTGAATACTTGAACAAATAATACACACTGCACTAATGATCATATTTATGTCACTGATACATAACAGATGTTTCCGTTAACGCAAATCTGGAATTTGATTAAATAGAGCATTTCGAGCTCTCCGTGAAAGCAATTGCTCAAAAGTAAATTCTTCTAATACATTACTGGGAGAATACGGAAACTATTTTAATAAAATCTTTATTAGATGCTTTTATTCGGAAATCTTCGGTCCTAAATTATACAAGCAGAAATCTCTTCATCAAACCTCTTGAAGATTCCCAGTCACACATTTCTAATCTAATGCATTTCTCTTCGTTTCTGTCAAGGATTAACGCTAAAGATAACTGTAACAACTGCATTGAATATCAATGCTGATTTTGTTGGACAGAAATGATAATGAGTTTACTAATGAATTTGCATCCGAAGAAAACTGCACAAAATAAAGTTATTGAGTATTCAACAGAGCAGAGGAGTATGTATATCTTTAGCATTTATTGGGGAAAGGATTTATGAGCTGGATGTGTGAATATCAGTAAAATTAACGATGCATTCTATTATGTGGTTTTTGAAGTAAAGTAATTAATTGGAGAAAAAATATGTTAATGAAGCCGGATGGTTTCGTACGTAAGTTCTAAAATGATAAAGTAATTTAAGTGGTAAATTTTAACTGTAAAAGATTTCCTTGATGTAGGTATCCCGTTAATTTGCATAGATAATTTCCAACTAGATCAACTCTTATTTATTTTTTTAAAAATTGTGCAACAACAGTTGTGTATTTGTTACTACATCACGTGTAAACAAGACAACTAAAACATTAATGAAGTTTTGATTACTTAATTTATTATGAATGTTTATAAATAGAAAAGTCATTCACGTTAAGCACTGTATGTTTACTAGTATTTTTAATATTTTATTAATCTGTGTTAGAATAAAATTTCTTAAAAAGGATAATAACACATTAATTCTTTGATGGATTTAATATTTAGTACTCACAGCTTTATAATATTACAATAATTTCAACATTTTCTTACATAGTTAACATAAACTAAAAATAATATAAAAAAGATAAATATTAAAATTTAATTGTTGTATTGCAAGATGAAACAGACAATACTGTATAAACTTGTCTGTTCTAAGAATATGAGTCTATAATATTACACATATTGAAACAGGAATTTAGATTTTTTTTCGGGTAGAGAATATCTTGTAATAAGATGTAGGTATGCAACAAAGCTTTGGAATTTTTTCAAACAATTATAGTATAACAATATAAGTAATATTCGAGTACTCAAAAACTCTTCTAAAGTCAATAAGAGACATTCAATTTAAATGAAGAAAATGAAACCAAAAATTACTAAATTTGGAGGTAAAAAATTCTGACAAAATGGTATGTTTCACTCAAAATTTTCTTATAGCTTATAACAGAATATATCTTGCTACAGGCGAAGAACGAGATTTACTAGAAACGAATTACAGTTTCCCTTTCAGATAGGCATGGAAACGGATGATTCAGTAGAAATGATTTTATCTTCTCTTACTTTTGATGTTTTATACGACAAAATATAGCGGACACACACACACACATACACACATACAGGATTCAAAAGAACACGGGATAAATTCAGTAATTATAATTTTTCGAAATATAATAAGTGTTTGAAAGGTTTACCGCGAATATGGTGGCATATATGCTTGAGTCGTGGAATGGTTGACTTCATATATTCTAGACTCATAGTGCCCTGTAAGTCAAACGCATCTTGGAGACGAGCAACTGAGTCTATATATATAATGAGGTAACTGGGTTTCGACATATATATATATATATATATA
>CM063510.1:126424214-126426714 GCA_032207245.1 Pardosa pseudoannulata
TATATATATATATATATATATATATATATATATATATATATATATATATATATATATAGTATATATATATATATATATATATATATAGGTATATATATGTATATATATATTATATATATATGTATATATATATATATATATATATATATATATATATATATATATATATATATATATATATATATATATATATATATATATATATATATATATATATATATATATATATATATATATATATATATATATATATATATATATATATATATATATATATATATATATATATATATATATATATGTATATCTATATATATGTATATCTATATATATATGTATATACAGAGAGAGAGAGAGGGGGAGAGAAGACTTTCCTTAGTAAAGAGATATTTAAACTTAACAGTAATGATTGTGTGTATCGATTCTTTAAATATTCGAATATCTTAATATTTAAATAAAGTCGTTAGGGTCATCTGTCATGTTGTGTTGTGCTTGGTGTAGTTTTTGTGGTTTGTTTCGTGTTTTAGTCTTCTATTTTTGACTTATTACTGACTGTATAATGTTGTGACCTACATCAGTGTTATTGCAATATAAAAATAGTTTAAATGGAGTGTGAAGTCACAACTCCTCACACAACATTGGCAACAACATTCCTTACTTTTTTTTTTCTTTTTTAAAATTAAACTGGTATTGTATTCCTAAGGACTAAATATAATTAATTTCTTCTTATATATATATATATATATATATATATATATATATATATATATATATATATATATATATATATATATATATATATATATATATATATATATATATATATATATATATTATATATATATATATAATATATATATATATATATATATATATATATATATATATGTGCTTATAAAACTATGCAGATACTTTGAAATACTATGAAATTCAGCACTAAGGAAAGGTAAGATAATTAAATAATAATTAAAAATAATTTCACCATCACTATGAAAACCTAATGTTCTTAAATCATAAACTGAGATAGATGTATACAGTGTTATGCATGTCTGTTATAATGAATGATTTGAAGTATATATTACGATGGTAAGGGAATAATATAATTTCGTAGCTAACAGTAGCATAGAATACCTCAAGAATAGTATTTTTATGCAATTTCTCGCCAAAGATTTTAAAGTATTTTAAACGATTAAGAAAAACAGAAGAATACTTTATATTTGAATCACAAATTTTATAATTATTCTGCATCACTTTTCAAGTCTCTCCAAATTTATTTTATCTATTTATCACAAACTATGCCATATATAACAACTCTTATGTTTCAGAAGTTTGATTCTAAGGTTGAACAAGGAACATTTTTAATACGTATAATGAGTAGAACTTGTCAGGAACTGGTGGTTTTCCAAGCAATTCGTTAAAATTTGACGAGCTTACCTTCATAAATTTTAGAACAAACTTCACCTCCGTCTTGGCATTTTTCCAGTGTACGTGTTTTCCGTAATTGCAAAAATAAAAATACTAAATACTTAGATATGTAATGCATAATTCTCTTTACATATGTATCTTTTCGTATCTTAAGAAAGTAATCTGGAGAATAAAAATTACACTTCGAACAAAAATCGCGTCTGAAGTGCTGTAGAATGTAGATTTGCTTTCTTTAATTCTTGGAGAACTTCATGAATAGTTAATGAGATAAACTTGTTTTTTTAGATTAAATGGAATATTTTAAAAGGAATATATATTTACAACCGTAATTATATCTTTAGCAAAATATTCTGTTCTTTATATACTGTTAATATTCTTTTCGAAATAAAATATTAGTTTCCATTTTTTTAATGTAAGCGAATAATTTACACTACATCGTCAATTGTTACTTTATATCGGTTATTAATACTATATCGTGAGTAATTATCACAATATATTATCATCGTGAAATGTATTATAATTGCATATGTGTTTAAAATTTTATTGAATATTTATTCAGTATTTTCAAATAAAAAACACATTTACATACGAGGCTCAGCGAGAAAGTAAGTTTCTCCTCTTTAAAGTAGACGTAATTATCAGTGTCAATTATGCGTGCGTAACAGATCTATCACGTATCAATCATATGACCGCTGGACAAGTCCCGATTCGTGGCAGTAGCATCGTAGCAGTGGTCCGAAATGAAACTCTAATTCCTTCTCCTGCCGCCTGCAAGGTTCGATGAGTGATCTTCAATGCACAGAGCATTACGCCAATTGAAATTCATCTTCATCTCTGCTAGGCTATGAGCCGAAACTGACATCTGAACACAAAATTTAACGCTTAGGAGCAGCATTGATATTTATGATACGGTATCACGATGATGGCCACGAGTTCCTCGACAGGATCGTCATGGGCAATGTGACTTGGATATCGCACTTTAACCCAGAAACCAGGCAGCAGTCAATGCATTGGCGTCGTAGTAGATCTTCGGCCAGGACCAAATTCAAACAGACGCTGTCGGTACAGGAATGGA
>CM063510.1:126429214-126436714 GCA_032207245.1 Pardosa pseudoannulata
TAAATGTAATTTACTGCTGGAGTAATATCTTTCCATACAGTCAGTTCCATAAAGCTTGTCATCTATTTCTCTCAAAATACAAACGAATTAGTTAAAAATACATTTGTACCATGTAGTATACATATCAAAGAGAAATGTATTTCACCTAATACGTTGTCCCGTCTTTATTATTATCGAATATGCAAGATTTACTTTATTACTCGATTTTGACATCGAACGGCTTTTACACCTTTCCGGTAGGTCATGGACATTCTGTACCGCTTTATAACTTGCTACACACATCTTTATGAACGACACCGACTTTCTCATGTACCGGGCTGCAATTGCACAAGACATATTTGATTCGTTTGAATGGTTACACAAAAACACTGCCTCAAAACGTCTTTCATAAGCGGCACTCATTTTGGAATTGTTGATTTAAACACAGCAACACAAATCGAATAAAGAATATAACCATAAAACATTCTTCTCTAATGTTTGAAGAACAACTGCAATTAAGCCGGTATCTGCGACGGATCTATTGAGAAAGTTATGAGTAACACTCTCTTATGGAACAGACTGTATAATAAATATTCAACTTACAATGATATTAAAAATGCGTTTGTTAAACTACAGGCCAAATCAGACGCCAATATGTACATGCTAGTTTATGGTTACTTTATAGTTTAATAGAAAATATAGTTATAATCCTCCCACGCTAGTTTATATTGGAATATTAACATTAATATAACTGAAATATACTTGAAGCCATTCCGAGTGAAATAAATTGTAAGTACTTCATTATTAAACATATATACTGATCCAGATCACTTGAATGGTCAACTGCGTTGAACAACACTTGCTGAAAGTAACTGTCCCATTGTGTAAAATGTCCAATATTCTAAATTAAAGAAAAAAAATCATTTATTAATAGCAATAACCAGAATTATTTTCTTAATCGTACCATTTATTTTCTCAGTGGTCTGCATTTGATAAGCTGAAAGAAAAAGAATCACAATCCGATGTTTCTGAAAATATAGTTATAACTAAACCACGTATTTTATATTGAAATTTTAATTTCGAACAAAAATAAAATATATCCTTAAAGTCACCCTGAGGCAAAATAAATTGTTACAAGTTTAGAATTAAACACATATCCTTCTCCGGAATACATGCTATTACATTTTACAATGCTTATTGGGAGTTATTTATGACACTGCGTAAAAGAAATAATTATTTTCCTTATAATAGCTATTTATCATTGATAATAAACATATTTATTACCTTAATCATATTATTGTTTTGTGAAGTGTCTAAGGTCTTCATTAAAAAAAAAAAGTCAACAATTCTAATTTTACTAAGCAATCCACTTACAACAATCCACTTTGTTTACATTGGAGTAGTGAGATTGTACAAAGATAAAAAAAATTCCTGAAAGACATCATGAGACAAAAACAAATACAAACACATTATTAACTAGTTTAGCCTTAAACACATATTTGTATCCAGATCACATGAATGAATTACTGCATGAGGCAACACATTGTGAGTATTTATCTCATTGTGCATAAGAAATGACTAATAAACTTAATTAATAATGAATAACAATTTGTTATAAACAACTGGATTTATTAACTTAGCCGTAATATTTACTTTGAGGATCTTCTTAAGGAAAGGAAGAAAAAAGGAAACAAACTCCAATTTTATTAGCTAATATAGTTATAATCATCCCACGTTTGTATATGTTTGAATATTAAGACTGTACAAAATTAAAAAAAAATATATAACTTTAAATACACTATGAGACAAAATAAATTGTTACTAGTTAATTATAAAACACATATCCTTCTCTGGATAAGCTACTACATTACACAATAGTTTTCGTGAGTATTTGCCACATTTCGCCAAAGGAATGGCTATTATTATTATTTAATAACCATTTATTATTAACAACAAATATTTATTACTTAAATCATAATATTTATTTTTATGGTTGTTAATTTGTAATATAATAAAGAAAAGAAACTTAACCCAGATGCAATTTTATAAGAAATGTAGTTACAATTATCGCACTTTTGTTTACATTGAAATATTAAGATTCGAATAAAATTTAAAAAAAATGTCCGAAAAGTTACATTCATGCAAAATAAAGAAAAATTAGCATTAAACAAATTTCAATCTCTGGATCACATGAATTGATTAGAGAAGACTTGTTGTCTTCTCCGATATCCTACTGTACATAAGAAAGGACTAATTTTTTTAAATAGTAATGAATAACAAATTATTATTGTTATCAAGAACCAGATTTATTAACTTAACCTTTATTTTCTTAAAGTTCTACATTTGGAAAGGAGAATAAAATGAACCCAAATCTATTTTTTCTTGAAAATAACATTTATATTGTAATAGTAAGTTTGTACAAAATAAAAATACCTTTAAAGCCACCAAGATGAAAAATAAAATGTAACTAGTTCATCATTAAACACATTTGCACACGCTACTGCATTGCGGAACACACAACGTTTATCTTAGGAAGGAAAAATATAAAGCTTTGTTTATATTGAAGTATAAATGTTTCACGAAAATAAAAAATGGACTCAAAGCCACTATGATGTAAAATAAATTGTAATTAGTTAAACATTAAATAACATTATTCTCTGGAACAGTTGAATATCTTATTGCATTGGACCATATTAATTGTCAGTAGTTCTCACATTGTGCAAAATATAAATTATATTCTTAATAAATAAAAATATTATTAATAATAACCATAATTATTATCTTAATCTTATTTCTTTTCTCAAGAGTCTTAATTGGATATAAATAAATAAGTAAAAATGAAGCAAAATGCAGTTATACTAGGAAATATATTTACAACCCTCCCACTTTTGTTTATAAAGTATTGAGATTGTACGAATATAAAAAAAAATTAAAGCCTCCATGAGGTAAAATAAATTGTAACTAGTACACCATTAAACACATATTATTCTCTGGAACACTTGAATAGATTATTGCATTGGACAATATCTATTGTGAGTAGTTATCACAATGAGCAAAAAATAAATTATACTCTTAATAAATAAAAATATTATTAATAATAACCATAATTATTATCTTAATCTTATTTCTTTTCTCAAGAGTCTTAATTGGATATAAATAAATAAGTAAAAATGAAGCAAAATGCAGTTATACTAGGAAATATATTTACACCCTTTCCACCTTTGTTTATAAAGTATTAAGATTGTACGAATATAAAAAAAGTATTATTAAAGCATCCATGAGGTAAAATAAATTTTAACTAGTTCAGCATTAAACAATGTTATTCTCTGGAACACTGAAATAGGTTATTGTATTGAACAATGGTTATTGTGAGTAGTTATCACATTGCGCAAAAAATAAATCATATTCTTAATTCATAAATCTATTATTATAAATAACCATAATTATTATCGTAATCATATTTATTTTGATAAGAATTTTCATTGCAAATAAATAAATAAGTAAGTAAAAATGATGAAAAATGCAGTTTTACTAGGAAATATTGGACAATATTTATTGTGAATATTTATGAAATTATGTAAAAAAGAGATATTATTCTTAATAAATAAAACTATTATTATTAATAACCTTAATTATTATCATAATCACATTTCTTTTGATAAGAATCTTCATTGGAAATAAATAAATAAGTAAAAATGAAGGAAAATGCAGTTTTACTAGGAAATATATTTACAACCCTCCAACCTTTGTTTATAATATTTTAAGATTGTAGGAATATAAAAAAAATATATCTCTAAAGCCACCATGAGGTAAAATAAATTGTAACTAGTTCAGCATTAAACACATATTACTCTCTGGAACACTTAAATACATTATTGCATTGTGAAACACATATTGTGAGCAATTATCACATTGCGCAAAAAATAAATTATATTTTGAACGAATAAATATATTATTAATAACAACAATAATTATTAACTTAATCATATTTCTTTTGATAAAAGTCTTCAATGGATATAAATAAATAATTAAAATGAAGCAAAATTCAATTTTACTAGTAAATATATTTACAACCCTCCCACATTTGTTTATAAAGATTATACGAATATAAAAAATATCTTTAAAGCCACCATGCGATAAAATATATTGTAGCTAGTTCAGCATTAAAGAACATTATTTTTTGGAACATTTGAATAGGTTATTACATTGAACAATATTTATTGTGAGTAGTTAGTCATTGCGCAAAAAATAAATTATATTCTTAAAAAATAAAATATTATTAATAATGACCCTAATTATTATCTTAATCATATTTCTTTTATTACGAGTCTTCACTGTAAATAAATAAATAAGTAAAAGTGAAGCAAATGCAGTTTTACTAGGGAATATATTTACAACTCTAACACCTTTGTTTATAAATTATTAGCATTGTACGAATATAAAAAATATCTTTAAAACCTTCATGAGGTAAAATAAATTGTAACTAGAACAGGATTAAACTCATATTATTCTCTGGAATACTTGAATAGATTATTCTATTGGACAATATTTATTGTGAATAGTTATCACATTGCTAAAAAATAAATTATATTCTTGATAAATAAAGATATTATTAATAATAACCATAATTATCGTCTTAATCATGTCTCTTTTGTCAAGAGTTTTCATTGCAAATAAATAAATAATTTAAAATGAAGCATAATGCAGTTTTATTAGAAAATATATTTACAACCCTAACACCTTTGTTTATAAAGTATTAAGATTGCACGAATATAAAAAAAAAAATCTTTAAAGCCATCATGAGGTAAAATAAATTGTAACTAGTTCACCATTAAACACATATTATTCTCTGGAACACTTGAATAGATTATTGCATTGGACAATATCTATTGTGAGTAGTTATCACAATGAGCAAAAAATAAATTATACTCTTAATAAATAAAATATTATTAATAATAACCATAGTCTCAGTTTGCGTAAAAAATGAATGATATTCCTAATTAATAAAGCTATTATTATAAATTGCCATAATTATTATCATAGTCATATTTCTTTTGATAAGAATCTTCATTGCAAATAAATAAGTAAAAATGAAGGAAAATGCAGTTTTACTAGGAAATATATTTACAACCCTCCAACCTTTTTTTATAATGTATTAAGATTGAAGGAATATAAAAAAAAGAATCTTTAATGCCACCATGAGGTAAAATAAATTGTAACTAGTTCAGCATTAAACACATATTCGTCTCCGGATCACTTGAATGGGTTACTGCACTGGAGAACACACATTGTTTCTCTTAGGAAGGAAAAAATATATAAAGCCTCGACGTGAAAACGTATGTAAGCGCTTCATACGTAGTATTTTTATTTCTCCTTTTAGGAAAGAGATACAATGCTCGTACGAGCTGTAATATCGTTTATTTCATCTGCGATAACTTTCAGTAAGAAATGTAATATGGGAGGAAAATAAATGCGTTTGTCGGTGGAAAGAAAAGAAACCGATAGAAACGACCATATTTTTGTCAGAGACACGGAGCGAAGTAGAAAAAAAAAGTAGACTCATACGTTAAAATAACATGAATGGGCTAGCATAAACAAGCAATTCTTTATTAGAAGTTTTAACATGTTCTTAGAAAAGTAAAAGGATCTTTTTACTAATCGAATGGACTATTTTTGAAATGCTTTAAAAATATATTTCCATTTTGAGTTCTTTTATTAGTAACACTTATTTTCTCTAGCAATATGAGGATAATTTTTAAATAAAAGTCAGACTGAATATTTTAAGTTTTGTTACATACACATTTATGGTAAATGTAATTAATTATTAAACATAATTATGTGAAATTATCTTTTTATAAAGGATATAAATAACTAGTATTTAAGTCATCAAGAAAATATATCGTTTAAACACTGTTTTATTACATAATTCTGTTAATAATTTACAAAATTTTTCCCATTCAGATAAAGTCGCCAAAATTAAATATAAACATATAAAACTCTTTAGTTCACAAAAGCGTACAAACTACAAGCATTCTTAGCAATGTAACAGAGATGTAATCATCGAGGTAAGAAAGTATCTCACCGAGACCTCCAGACTAAGCTAATTACTTAGTTAAAATCATTTATTTTAGTGTCAAAGAAGGAGAACCAATGGATGTGTCTTATACAGGCACGACACAAACTTACATCTCTTTAACCTGTGAAAAGGTAACCTGGTAGAGAAGAAAACTTACAATTATTACGAGGAAGAGTTTTATATTAGTATTTATTTTGATGATTGTAAAATAATTAGTGGTAAAATAACGAAAAAAACGGTTGTAAAGTTGTAAAGATCTTTGGTTTTTCTAGACCGAATTGACAATTAGGTTAGAAAAAGAAGTGTAAGAGGTAGAAATTGTCCGCTTAAATTTTAGTTTTCAGAGGTTAGGTTATAAAGTAAATTTCAATGTTACATTGAGCTGTTACAATGTTATCTCAGTGTTATCTCAACGTTACTCCATCAAAGTTAAGACTAAGTAACAAGAAGAATTTTAAGAAATTTTAGGGGAAATATTAAGAAATTTATTGGGACAATACCTTTTTATATATTACGTATACATATGCATGTATATATATATATATATATATATATATATATATATATATATATATATATATATATATATATATATATATATATATATATATATATATATATATATATATATATATATATATATATATATATATATATATATATATATATATATATATATATATATATATATATATAGGGGGAGAAGGTGAGAGATGTATAGATATAAACATTATTTATTCACTTCACAATAAAACATTGAGTTGGTCAGTTGGAGGGCATAGGCTAACAAAGAAGTACTTAGCGAGGGTTATATACGGCAAAATTTTATCAAGATGCTCTCTCTTAAGACTACACGTCAAGTGGCTTATAACGGGTTATATAAAGATTCATGCGTCTGCATTAAAAGAGTGTGATATGCGCTTTCTGCTCTCAAACCCATAAATTATTATATATATATTTATATATGTATATATATATATATATATATATATATAAATATATATATATATATATATATATATATATATATATATATATATATATATATATATATATATATATATATATATATATATATATATATATATATATATATATATATATATATATATATATATATATATATAATATATATATATATATATATATATATATATATATATATATATATATATATATATATATATATATATATATATATATATATATATATATATATATATAAATATATATATTATATATATATTATATATATATATATGTATATAAATATATATATATATATCGTGAATGAGAATGGGCTGCTGTGGGGAATTCGTAGAACTGTTTAGTAAATTTCAGATTACAAAAGGTAATTTATGGGAATATCATACGCGAAACATATAACCCACTCATCGCTTTTGTGTTGAGCTCTTACTCATATTCTCAAAACTATTTAAATTATG
>CM063510.1:126439214-126459214 GCA_032207245.1 Pardosa pseudoannulata
GTATCAGCTTCTATGAGTTAGGAAGTAGAAAAAGAAAATATGGGAAGTAAAGTATTAGCAGTTATCATATATAACCTATATCTGTAAAAAATTTCTCCTTATCTTTTAACTTCTGTACTGCTAGACTGATACATATATATGTTTTAGGTTGTTACACCATAAAATAAGTCTCATATATAGCTAAGTTTGGTATTCGTTCTACTATAAAATAATTTAGAATCATTAGGGATAAATATAGCTTGTTTTAACAATATTAACTTTCATATGTTTAAACTGCTTCGAAAGAAAAATAAAAATAAATGTGATTTTATATTTTTGTATTTTATATTATGTAAGTAACGAAAACTTTTAAACGTTTTTGTACACTTTTTGGTAATTGTTAAAGAAAATAAAAAATAAATAATGAATTAACTGAAGTTAGAATACTTTTTCAGAAGTTGGTAAATTCCTATACTCTTTTAACGTAATTTGGCTAAAAAAGTAGAAAATAAAACAGAAAAAAGGATAACTATAAAACAAGATAAACTTAAATTTCATTCATACTCAAAATTTATAACATGTTTACTGTCAGTACTACTTAGTACTACTTAAATACTACTTAAATTTCATTCATACTCAAAATTTATAACGTTTACTGTCAAAAAAGATTTAACATGTACGAAATATTTTTAAATTTTGAAATTAAACACCCATCAAATCTTCATATTTTACCTGATATTTCTATTCGTTTTAGAAAGTAACTGTAATTAAAACTGTATCTAATCTACATTCTCTATTTCAGGTCACTCCATTACCATCAATGCTTAAATCATTTCTTAAATTTTTTTATTACTATGAAGTAGTATAAAAATATTGTAGGAATGTCAAACAAAATATAATGTTTGAAAAAAACCGATGTAATTTTATATAATATATTTATATATATATAATATATTATATATATATATATATATATATATATATATATATATATATATATATATATATATATATATATATATATATATATATATATATATATATATTTTGAATACTATTTTGAATCATTTTAAAAATTATTATAAATGTTATTTTAAAGTAATATACTATTTTATATTTAAGAATAAGGCACATTAAACCTCTTTTACAAATGAGACTGTATAACCTACATCTTATAATGAACTTATATTGTATTCACATAATTACTAAAGAGCTTAAAACCATGTTCTCTTATAAATGAACAACGTATAAGGGAAACTAAAAATGTTTCCTTATGTGGAAATATGAAAGATGAAAATCGATATTGAGAAGTATCAGCTTCTAAGAGTTAGGAAGTAGAAAAAGAAAATATGGGAAGTAAAGTATTCCCAGCAGTTATCATCAGTTATAACCTATCATCTGTCAAAAGAATTTCTCCTCGCTATCTTTTCCAACTTCTGTATTGCGAGACTGATACATATAGTAGTGTTTTAGGTTATTACACCATAAAGTAAGTCTCATATATAGCTAAGTTTTGGTATTCATTTTACTATAAAATAATTTAGAATCATTATGGATAAATATGCTTATTGTATCAATATTAACTTTCATTTGTTTAAACTGATTCGAAAGAAAAATAAAATAAGTGTGATTTTATATTTTGGGGTGTATTTTATATTATGTAAGTTACGAAACTTTTAAGCGTTTTTGTACACTTTTTGGTAATTGTTAAAGAAAATAAAAAATAAATAATGAATTAACTGAAGTTAGAATACTTTTTCAGAAGTTGGTAAATTCCTATACTCTTTTAACGTAATTTGGCTAAAAAAGTAGAAAATAAAACAGAAAAAAGGATAACTATAAAACAAGATAAACTTAAATTTCATTCATACTCAAAATTTATAACATGTTTACTGTCAGTACTACTTAAATTCCATTCATACACAAAATTTATAACATGTTTACTGTCAATACTACTTAAATTCCATTCATACACAAAATTATAACATGTTTACTGTCAATACTACTTAAATTTCATTCATACACAAAATTTATAACATGTTTACTGTCAATACTACTTTAAATTTTCATTCATACACAAAATTTTATAACATGTTTACTGTCATACTACTAAATAATTCATACACAAAATTTATAACATGTTTACTGTCAATACTACTTAAATTTCATTAAAATAAAATTTTATACTGTCAAAAAAGATTTAACATGTACGAAATATTTTTAAATTTTGAAATTAAACACCCATCAAATCTTCATATTTTACCTGATATTTCTATTCGTTTTAGAAAGTAACTGTAATTAAAACTGTATCTAATCTACATTCTCTATTTCAGGTCACTCCATTACCATCAATGCTTAAATCATTTCTTAAATTTTTTTATTACTATGAAGTAGTATAAAAATATTGTAGGAATGTCAAACAAAATATAATGTTTGAAAAAAACCGATGTAAATTTTTTTTTGTGAAATTCTCACATATTTATTTATAAAATATATTAAATCCTTCTCACATTGATAAATTAACCCCTTCATTTTTATGTAGCTTGTAGATAACAGTTTTTTTTAACAGTATATGAAGTAGTATAAAAATATTGTAGGAAAGTCAAACAAAATATAATGTTTGAAAAAAACCGATGCAAATTTTTTTTGTGAAATTCTCACATTTTTATTTATAAAATATATTAAACCCTTCTCACATTGATAAATTAACCCCTTCATTTTTATGTAGCTTGTACATAACAGTTATTTTTAACTGTATATGAAGTAGTATAAAAATATTGTAGGGATGTCAAACAAAATATAATGTTTGAAAAAAACCGATGCAAATTTTTTTTGTGAAATTCTCACATTTTTATTTATAAAATATATTAAATCCTTCTCACATTGATAAATTAACCCCTTCATTTTTATGTAGCTTGTACATAATAGTTTTTTTAACAGTATATGAAGTAGTATAAAAATATTATAGGAATGTCAAACAAAATATAATGCTTGAAAAAAATCGATGTAATTTTTTTTTGTGAAATTCTCACATTTTTATTTATAAAATATATTAAATCCCTCTCACATTGATAAATTGACCCCTTCATTTTTATGTAGCTTGTAAATAACAGTTTTTTTGTTTTGAAATGTGTGTTTTTTGAGACTTAAATGCATCAATATTAAAACATTTTTAAAATACTTTAATGCTTTTGAGTAATCAACTCCAAACCATTAAACACAATTATCAAACCAAGGGCATTTTGTATCCATAAATACATATAAATGTGTAATTGCACTGGCTGAATTTCAGCTTAATTTCTTTTCAAAAATATATCTCAGTAAATGTAAGAAATCTCATTTTGCATTTCGCTTAACCATATGCATACAATTCTGAATAAATATTTATAAAATAGTTTTATATACGCAGGTTTCACAAAATTTATCACATTCTGGCATGGACAACAGTCTTTGTCCTTTTTAATGATTTGCATCATATCTTAGACAAGAGAAAGCTTTTGGTTCATATATTTTTACTGCTTTGATAGTTATAAAATACCAATCAATAAATTTAATTTGCTTATTTAACATTTTATTCATGTTACTGTGAATGACTATTGCATAATTATTGGGATTTTTATCTAGTAAGTTGACAGTTAACGTTTTTCTTCTTTTCCTTAATTTTTTATTTAATTTCAGGATATGATTTCTAACTCTCTTTTCTATTATTTCTTTTTAAACCATACATATATTTATTAATAACAATTTATCAATAACAATGAAAGCTTTTGGTTCATATATTTTTACTGCTTTGATAGTTATAAAATACCATGCAATAAATTTAATTTGCTTATTTAATATTTTATTCATGTTACTGTGAATGCCAATTGCAAAATAATTGGGATTTTTATCTAGAAAAATGACAATTAGCATTTTTATTCTTTTTCTTAATTTTTTATTTAATTTCAGGATATGATTTCTAACTCTCTTTTCTATTCTTTTATATTTCTTTTTAAACCATACATATATTTATTAATAACAATTTATCAATAACAATGAAAGCTTTTGGTTCATATATTTTTACTGCTTTGATAGTTATAAAATACCATGCAATAAATTTAATTTGCTTATTTAATATTTTATTCATGTTACTGTGAATGCCAATTGCTAAATAATTGGGATTTTTATCTAGAAAGTATACAATTAGCATTTTTATTCTTTTCCTTAATATTTTATTTAATTTCAGGAAATGATTTCTAACTCTATTTTCTATTATTTATTTTTAAACCATACATATATTTATTAATAACAATTTCACATTTATTGCAACCCCAGGTTACTATGCATTTAAGGTTTGTAACCAATGATTTTTTTAATGAACTGTACCTTTTTATGTGAAAATAAAAGTATAAATGAGATAATAAAAGAAGCACCTAAAAAATGTATAATTTCAGATTGGTCCAAACAGTGAAGCATTTGAATTTTGAACTTAAATTAATTATATTTTTAATACGGTAAAAGCCAGTGTAGTATAACACATAATAATGATGAATATAATACTTAAAAATGCTCTAACACTAAACTGAAATTTAGGAATATATTCTTTAAGAAGCAATAAATAATTCACTGAAATATTTATCAAAATATTTTATAAGAATGCTCTTCTCCTTTTAGATAAATGAAAATAATAAATGCATGCTATATTAACCAAATGAAGCTAAAATATTAAGAAAATGACGTACTTACTGAAATATGCATTCAATAAACTTTTATAGATTTTTTTTTTTAATATTTCTATATTTCCTATATTATATTTCCTTCTATATTTTTCTCAAATATTTTATCAGGATTTCCATTTCTCAAAGAGTAATAACTGAAAATTACAAGAACAAATTTTGGTATTACTTCTATAATATCAGGTAAGGAAAAGATTAAATGATAAATGTGTATTGGGAGAATATCAGTAGTTTTTAATTTGGAAATATGTATATGAAATATTAGAAACTACAAAGTATTTACTACGTATTATATAAAATGATCTGTATAATCTAATGTTATAAGAAATATTCTCTGCTTATCATCCAATCTGTAATTAATCCCTTCCGAGTTTTTCCCGAGTAGAACTCGGCCAAGCGGAATATACCATCCTGGCTCCTTACGAATGTAACTCGGGCACTGTGTAATCAGTCTTTCCAGAATTATTTCACATGTGCTTTTTATGGTTTCGAATGCTTTTGTTTACTTATCTGGCTACTAGATTATTTACTCCTTAAAGTGAGACAGTAGAGGGTAGAAGGAAAGGGGAAAATAAGGTTCTACTGTCCAGATTGCAATGTTGTGCAGTACCGTGTTTTCGATTGTCTCATACCCGACCAAATTCTGATTACTAATTTCATAATCATACATGTAAATGCATAGAATATAAATAAAATTTAATTCAAGGTAAAAGCTAGGTATTCTAAGCTTTATATTTATAGTTAGTGTGAATTGACTCAAAGTCTAATGATTTCTGCCATACAGAGAGCCAACTATACATGTAAATTACTCATTTATTTAAATTGATTTTTTTACATTAATTTTTATGATATTTTGCATGCGAATGATGCTATTATGTTTAGAAATCTATGTATTAATAAAAATAAGCATAAAAATTAACATTTTTGATCCATAATTCCGAAATAAAATGAACCTGGAAGGGGTTAAATCAATTTAAAGAGAGACACTTCCCCCACTGTGCAACTACATACCACAACATATTCCTATATTTTTTAAAACTAAGATTCTTTAGAAAAAATATTTTGATAAAATTTTAAGAATTCAGTTATCAAAGTTTAAACATAGAAACGAATTTATTTATGACTCAATATAAAAATCTGAAGTATATCACATAGTCTCAAATTTTTTCTTCAGCCAAGTAAATGTTTCTTCTGTTGTGAGTTAAGAAAAATCAATAAAAAACTTTGAAGGAACAGCGTAGGTTGAGAGAAAGTATCTATTCAAATCAGAAAGATGTATGCAAACTGAATTGTCAGATATCTCAAATCGAATTTTTCAAATCTCTCTTTTTCGAGTGACATTTCTTTTTAAATAATAGATTTAAAATTCCGATTTCCAACGTTTGAGTTCCGATTTTTACTGTATTATAATGGAAATAAAATAAACTTATAATTATATATTTTATAAGCATCACCTTTTTAAGACAAATACTTTCAAACAAAAATTTACACTTTATAAATAAGTATAATAAAAGAAATATAGGTCAAGTTTCTAAAAACGAAATGCTATATAACAATTATAAATAGATAACATTGTATTCATTGGAGATTCGTTAACGTTGTCGCAGTATAGCTTATTAAAAGCAACATGTATTCTCTTCCCTGAAGTTTACAATTTCTGTACAAATTAAACCATACCTTGCTTCTTTTAATTAAGAAACAGTTCATTTATTCACATAAATTTACAATAATTCAAACGTGTCCTATTACACTATATAATATATATATATATATATATAAATTTATATATATATATATATATATATAAATATATATATATATATATATATGTATTATATTATATATATATAAAATATATATATATATATATATAATTATTATATATATATATATATATATATATATATTATAAATATAATATATATATATATATATATATATATCTATATATATTATAATAAATATATATATATATAAATATATAATATATATATATATATTTAATATATATATTATATATATATATATATATAAATATATATATATATATATAATATATATGATATATACACACACATATATATGTATTATTATGTGTGTTTGTGTGTACGTGTATATGTTCGTGCACATTTTTTATAATGTCCAAGTAAATTATTCTGAAGATTTGTAAAACAAGTTACCGAACATTTTAAAATGCAATGCATGTATTTGAAATTTTTACACAATAGAAGAAATTAAAATACATTCTTAACGTCAGGTTTTTACTCTTTCGAGTTTTAAAAACCAAAGGGGAACTAGAGTTGTATCCAATGATATTGATTTTGAACGAAATATAAATATTTGTATTATTTTAACTAAATTATTTCATTTTTATAATAATTTTCAAAAGCACTGGTAAAGCATACAGGGCAAAGCAGTCTACGAATTTTTTTCTTATTTAGCAACAACCCAATTAGCACGTGTAGCTCAAGCAGAGCTACGAATACTAGTTACATTTCTTACGTTGGTTCTTTGTAATTTAGAATCGGGGGCGAAGCATGAGATTCAGGTATGGGTTACCATGTCTAGAAGTATGGTAAGCGATACCTGAAATTCATTTTGACCAATTAGCCATGTTATATTTCTCAGACGCCATTAACGAGCATAGAAGGTCTTTATCCAGCTCGAACCAACCTCTAACCCAAAATTACTGGTTATGATTTCCTTGCTTTTGCCAAATTGAACATATTTACTGTTGAAACTTGTATTTCACACAATACTGCAAAATAAAATAATTGAACAGTTACTTACACACTTTTTTCTAATATTATATTTTTAAACTTCTTATTTTCAGTATAATATAGAATTTTTCACAGAGGAAAAAATTTAAAACAATTAAAAAAGATTAAATGCCAAACTGTAGATAGCATTCTCTATATTTCTAAAAAAAAAGCTATTTTAATATTCAAATACAGTAAAACAATTCAACGTAGTGAAAGTTAATTAAAGTAGTTAGTTCAAATTACTTAAAATATTTTTTTTCTCAAATATAACTGAATAGTTTATAAAAGATTATATTAAAGTATTTTATTTGCATTTTTAAATTGTACATATATTTGTAATACTTGTGACATCATGCAAAGAAAAAAATCTATACTAAAGTAAAGGGAGAAAATATCGTTAATTACGCTTTGAAAAATTGACTTACGAATAAATAATTGATTTGTGATAAATGTGTGGTATGCGGTAAAACTGTCGCTGATTGAAACCTTATTCTAATCTCGTAATTTAAGAAATCAAAATACTTAAGTTCCTTTTTAAACAAATCTTTATCTTCAGTTACATTTGTTATTCGTCATATGAGGCTTCATTAAGCTATAAATAATTGGATATATTGTAATCTTCATTTTATGTAACAGGGCGATACACAAAGAACCTTTTTTCCTTCATGATATAGGAGTATTTCAACAATAACAGTTCAAACTTTTCTTCTTCGAATTCATATAAGTGAGTAAGAGTATAAAATAACGTGCCTGAGTGGACAAATCTAAGAAAGCAAGATTTCTGGAAACTCAGAACCTGTACAGTGCTCGAAGTAAAACTTTAAGTTTTAGTACAGAAAGTAAAAAAGAAAAATCTTACTTTAACACACAGTTTTAGTTTAACTTTTGCAAGAAAAAAATATACAGTTACCCATAGATATTTTAATTCATTTATATACTTTTAATTTATTAAAAATATGTTCCTATGTTTATAGATTTAATAATGTAAATCGTTGTTTAGATCATCTTTCTGTATGTAATTTCAGAACGACCTTAAAAATTCTTCGGTATTTTTTAAAAACTGTCGAAGAAATGAGAATATAAAGAGATTTTTGTCAGTTCATGCCAGCAGAGAAAGCAGGAATTGTTTATTTCGAAATCATACTGTCTCTCGGAAAGCCGTAGCTGGAAGGAGAAATGCTGATGAGGCACGTGATAGTTGTGTGCTGTGCCATTTATTATCTTGAGTTTGTGACGAATGGTGAACGAAAAAAAAACCTGGATATGCTCTCCGTATTTCCAAAAAAAAAAAAAAACTTTCTGTTCTCATAGACATAGCTTTAATAAAGGTATTTTATTTCATCTTTGTTTTTCATATTAATTTTTAGTAGATTAGCAAATTAAGAGGGAAAGAAACATTAAACTAAAAGTTTTTTTAACTGAAAAGTTTTTATAGGGAGATTACACACACACACACACACACACACACATATATATATATATATATATATATATATATATATATATATATATATATATATATATATATATATATATATATATCTGGTTCCCAATTGTTTGTATAAGCCTAAAGTTGGTAGAAAACTGCAATTTTAGTACAATGTACGTATATATAAATATTGGCTCCTGTAAATGATATAAAGTACCTGATTTATAGTGTTCTCAGGCAAACGTACACACACGCATAATTAGAAAAATAGCATTTTCGAATTATAGGACGCCTAAACCGTACCAAGACAAATATAGACAAATATATATTATATGGATTTTTATACTTTCCCTGCTTTGCATATATGTAATAAGTATAATCGACTTATAATATACTAAAAAATGAAATACTAAAGAAAATAAAAATAAAAATGAAAATAAAATGTAATTTTTTTATTTGGACTCAGTTTATCTTCTCGACTAGCAGAGCTCCATGAACTTCTCTACAATAGAGAATGCAGCCACCATCCATAATAACATTATCGCTGCAGAGGGTACAAAAGGAGCTTGGGGAGATACCAGTTTTAAAAATGATATAGACAAATTTTTATATAATTTTTATAGATTAGCCGCCTGCTTTGCATATATGTAAAATCAAGTATAATCGTTTCATATACTTGCATTAGAATCAAAAACAAAATGCATATAAATTCGACTAATAGTAAAATGTAATTTTATATTTGGACTCAGTTTATCTTCTCGACTAGCAGAGCTCCATGAACTTCTCTACAATAGAGAATGCAGCCACCATCCATAATAACATTATCGCTGCAGAGGGTACAAAAGGAGCTTGGGGAGATACCAGTTTTAAAAATGATATCCAGACAGGCGTGTTGTGTGTAGAATCTAAGATTGGCAGCCGCCTTGCTGCAAGTAAAATCAAGTATAATCGTTTCATCCACACTTGCATTAGAATCAAAAACAAAATGCATATAAATTCGACTAATAGTCAAAAAACGGGGTTGACCATTTATATCCTGAATTAATTTACCACCAGCTTTCTTACTACATTTTTGCATCATTAGTTAAGTTTTAATTTAAAATAGTCATAGAAAAAAGAAAATTAATTTTTAATGTATTTTAGTAGCTAATTTTGAAGCTGGTACTTTCTAGTACGAACATATATTTATGACTCTATGATAGAAAATAAAACATTAAATTGTGAATAAAACAAATGAAATGTTTATCAGTGAAGTATAGAAGTCTCTAAGAAGCAATAGTATCAAATAACTGGTAATAAAGCACTAAATTTACTCAATTGAACAACACGTGTATCAACTCTACCACAAAATTACCTTCGAATGCAGCACGCCAATTATAAGATCCCTACTATTCGAATAAAAAGGATTCCTCATTGGTGCTGTCATTTATTTTCTGCTGTAGGAACTGTATCGTTCATGTCCTTGTGAGAACCGTCAGGAAAAACCGCTTTATTAGGAATATAAAGGTGTTTGATTGAAGCGGTACTTATAAGTACTGTTAGGATAAAAAGGGTTAAACTAGGCACTTAATTTGGCAAATTATTCCATTTCAGAAGGCATTTTAAAGTGAAGGGAATTTTTATTTTTTATAATTTACAGTAATTTTCTTTAATTGCGCAGGAGAAATAATACAAGTTATATACTACAGATTTATTTTTTACTTAATTATTAAAAATATAATATTATAGAAAAATTGTTAATCATCCTACAATGTAATCAAAGAGTTTCGCATCATTTTTCTTATGTGTAAATAAGCACGACTTGAAAAATGCTTTTTCTGTTTTGAATACTTGTGAAGAAGCGCGAATTTAACAGTCCAAGAAAAGAAAAAAGATTAACAGTCCAAGAAAAGAAAAAAGAAATGGGTTATTTCGGAATCAGCATCTTTATCTCTCAAGAATCTGTAGCTAGAGGGAGTAATGAGGAATGAGCGTGATAGTTTCATGCTGTGTCATTTATGAACTTGAGTTCATGACAAATGAGACACGCAACAAAGCAGAAGCCTTGGTTATGTAATTCTAATTTTCCTCAGGTCTCACAGAATTCGGTTCAATAAAGGGATTTTATTTCACTGTGTTTGTACATTCTGTATAAAGTTTTCTAAAAAGTAAAATGAATAGATTCAAAAAAATTTTGTGCGTATTAAACACACTTAAAAAGCACCACTTTTGTTTTGAATTCATATAAAATTTTCATCATTGTCTGGTATTACATTTAAAGAAAATTTCACGTCTTAAATAAATAGTGCTAAATTTAAATGTTCTTCTCTTTTAGTTATTTCTAATACAAAAATATTAAATTAGGCTTCATTTATCTTTCTTAAAATTCAAGATTGAAAATAATTTCTGTGAACATTTCTAATGAACATTTTTAATTACTTATATGCAATAAAACCAATGTATTGTAATCAAAAATAAATCTCAGTTCTTACATTTCATTAAAGAACTAATTTCAACCGCATGTGAATCTATGTTGATAAGTTCCCGATTTACGTCAGACTTGAGTACAAACAAACTTTGAATTTGTGAATTTCAACATCCATTTTAGTAATTTTTGAGAAGATTTTGGCTCATTTTGACTTATACCTGTGCATACTCATGTTTATATACATTTTGCAATACTAAAAATATTAGTAACTTAAATCTAAACATTTGTACTATTTACAAATGTTATAAAGTATAATTCTGTACATTAAATGTTTATAATTTTTAATTTGTTGTCAATTAAAATTTTCAATTTAACATATTTTGTCGCTAACGGGCATAACGGAAAAAATATCAGTCGTAAAATACTGAAATTTTGAATTTCAGAAGGCTGTAAAATTTAACTGTGCATCTGTAAAATACTGGTAGGCATGTGAATCAAAATAAATTAAAATTTCTATTCTGTGTAACAAAAGTCTAAATATGACTAGCAATAACCCTACAGTTCTAGAACAGGTAAAACAGAATTAAATCAGCTTATACAGTTGAACAAATGATTTTATGCCCATAATATAATGTTATAACGTGTAAAAAAATATGTTATAAAATAGTAGAAATAAATATTAAATAAATTATAAATGACATAATTTACAGTAAAAATGATTATAACTAATAAGAAAAAAAAAAGTTATGTGGTGTAGACATCATATTGTTTTCTTTATTATACTTAATTTTTAATTAATTTTATGCATTAAATGCTTTTTATGAGATATAAATATTGTAATTAAAAATTTTTAGCAATATATTGTAATATAGAAGATAATCACAATATCAAGGAGACAGTAAATAAAATAAATGTAAAAATTCGATTATAAATGTGTTTCTTTATAAGGTTACAAAGGGATACAATAGTTCTATAGCTAGAAATGTTACATTTAATAATGGTTGAAACACTGCATTTGCGAATAAACTCTTCTATTTTATGAAGATTTTCCATTTGAGTATCTACAATTCAGTTTGGAATAATGAATGGTCAACTGAACAATATATCCATTCGAAAAGATACCTTTAGGGCTGTTGCTTTCTGGCGTATGCACAGCTGGCTTTACAGAACTGAAGCCCCGGGTAAGAAAGAATGGTTGACATGTCTGTGACTTTACTAGGAAAATAAATAGTGATATCAATATAAACACAATATCATTTTCCGATAAACAATGTTTTTCGGTATATTTTACCTTTAAAATTAATATTATCTCGCATGTAGAAGAGTACTTTTATATTGCTTCATATTATAAGGAACTTTCACTGTCGTTTAATTTTGTCTTAAAGTATTTCCCTAATCCGATTTCTAAAACGTTATGGGCGTGATCTATTGAGTTGCTTTTAATGTAGAAACACTATAGACTACTCAATATAAACTTTGGTACGTTTGTAAAAATTATATTTCAGCTGAATTGTTTCAGATAAGTAAAGGATATAGACAAAGAAAATAAAAATAAATAATAAATAATAAATAAATGTAATGAACTAAAGCAATTTTAATGATAATATATGGTGTAGAAAAGTAAAATTTGCATGGTTACTTTTAATTGATTAGTAAAGATACCAAATAAAACAAAATGAGCAATCGTAGATTGTAAAAATCAATCGAAACAGGTAGTATAGAATTTAACAGAAAAAGTGTGGTTTTTAAAGTACTTACCAAGCAATGTAAGTAGCCCTATAATGTCTAGAGTATCCTGGATCATGATCTAAAAAAATAAAAACCATTGTTTTTGACATTGTAGAAATTAACAGCGAGATTGACATGATGATACAATATAAAACAAACTGATACAATATAAAATCCTTACGGCAAAATGTAAACAAAGTTTCTATTAGAATTTTAATAACTCTCAAAGCTCTATATCTAAAGAAAATGTGTTGTACATTTAATTGAATGGAAATAGTGAATTGATTTATCTTGTATGTTGATAATTATGACCCATAAACAATATATCATATATTTAATTTTGTAATTTGATATTCTCTTAAACGAAAATTTATTATACTATGTACAGTGGTTTAGATAATACTAATAAATTATTATGCTCTAGAAATTTTAATGTTTATAGTGGTTTCATCATATAAATTTTGTTTCAAAATATCTAGGATTATGAACACAACGTTTTAATTATATTTAAACTAAAATAAGTCTTCCTTTATGCTTATTATGCTAAATTTATGCTTATTATGCTATGCTATCCTTTATGCTACAGAAAAGTGACTGTACATTTAATAGACAGTTATATCTCTTAGGAAACTGAAACTCTATTTTTAAGAGCTTTATACCAATAAGAACCGTAACACATGTTGAATGTTAAGGCGATATTTCTACCTAATAGGAGGGAATTTATGCTGATATCGGTTTTATTTTATGTAATGTCGTAAAGTAAGAAACATTAAAATTGCATGATTTAAAAATTTTATTTTAAAAACGTCCTAGCAAAATACTAGAATTGATATATATATATATATATATATATATATATATATATATATATATATATATATATATATATATATATATATATATATATATATATATATATATATATATATATATATATATATATATATATATATATATATATATATATATATATATATATATATATATATATATATATATATATATATATATATATATATATATATGGTTGTAAGAGAAGATTCAATTTGAATCACTACCTAGGAGATGCTGTGTTTTACTTCTCGTACTCAAACTGTAACACCACGCACGTTGAAATTCCCTTTAATCTTGATAACCTGCCGTTGTAGCAGCAATAACTTATCTGACAAATGTGACAGACATTTGTTGTCTTATGTAGGCGTTGCCAACCGTAGTACCGTTTCTGATTGTTTTCTTGTTACTTTATTTGCATACGCATGGCTATACCAGTTTTTTTTTTGCTCTTCAGTACGTATATGAGCTTCAGTATAATACAGTGTGTGTGTGTCGTTATGCATGATGTTTTAAATTAAACTTTGTGTATACCAAAAATCCTCATAGTTTACAGCTAATAGTAAGTAATAAATATCATAATATTTTCTACATTTAATATAACTATCTACAAGAATAAATAGAGCAACATAATTTTAAGTTGTTTTAATTTATATTTTTAAATGTTTATTAGAATAATATTAGTCAGTATATATTACAATAATCATAATCATAATCTGAAGTCAACAGTATATAAAATAATAATCATATAAACTTGACTACACACGGGATGTTCAATATATAGCATAATTCTATGCCTAGAAATATTAAATTTATACAACAGAGTTAGAGGCAAAACGCATTTCCGAATAAACACTTCTATTTTGTAAAGATATTGCATTTTCGGATCTGGGTTTCAGTTTGGAATAATGAACGGTCAACTGAACATTCTATCAAATCGAAAAGAACCCGCTGGGGCTGTTGCACCCTGGCACATGCACAGCTGGCTCGGCAGAAAGGAAGCCCGGGGTAAGAATGGACGGTTGACATGTTTGTGACATTACTAAGAAAATAAATGCACATATCGATATAAACGAGATATCGATTCCCGGAGAGATGCATTACTCGGTTTCCGTTCGGCGAGATATTATCAAGAAGTTTCATGCTCAGATATCTTACTGGGATCTTTGGCTAATCTGTATTTGTGTAACAAATTTGTCTCAAATATTAATTACTGGAAGTATCAAATTAATTTTTCTTGTGTGTAATTAATTACAAACCATGCACGGTATATTACGTATTCTCTTTGGGTGAATATATCCTTAGTAATTTCTTAGTTGGGGAATAGAGAGTGCTAGACATTGCTTTAGATATTACTTGAGTAATTTATAATACTAAATATCATATAATTTGTTCTATAAAATATAAGTTATGTATCATACTAACAAATTTTAAGAAAATAATTTTACAACGTATATTTTATCAAAAATTTGTTACAAATTGCAATTAATGTTAAAAAATCATTATATATATATATATATATATATATATATATATATTTCCCTATCATTTTATTTTTGTACTTAAAATTAGAAATAATTATTGAGTAGTAAATTTATACTGAATGTCTATTACTGGCCAAACTTTATTTCATTTTATTTCTATTGTATATTCAAATTACTTATTTCATTCAGGTTAATTATCTTTTAACACTAAATTTACGGATATTGATCATATGCCTATTTTTACTGAAGTGAGCCAATTTGGCTGACTTCAATAAAAATTGAAGTAAAAAACTTCAATTTTCTTGTATGAATCAAATTGGCTTACTTCAATAATGCAAAGAAAACTTACCAAAATAATTTAAATAAAATGTTTGTTATCAAAAAATTCATGGAAAACTTTTTTTACAGATAAAATCTGTTTTTGAAACCCATTTCTATTACATTTAGCACAATGGTTTCTACATCTGTTTCTTTTGCATGAATAATGAACTTGACAATTCTACCGTGAGTCAGTAGCATGAATTTATGTCATTGGAATTCTAGACTTTTTATCTATATTTACTTCTTAGCTCTTCAGCCAATTGGAAAATAAAATCTTGACTGTTGAAGTTGAAGGCCTGATAGCACCAATAAATTTCACCTTATGTTATTAACTGTTAAACTTTTTTATGAGTCAAATTGGCTCACAACCGTGAAAATAAGTATACCACATTTGATATTGCGAAATGAAGGGGGTCTGCGGAGTAGAGGAATGGAGGTTTACATATATTTTATTACTTAACTAAAAACCAAAGTATGTTTTTGAAAAGAGATATTAAAATTATATATATATATATATATATATATATATATATATATAGATATATATATATATATATATATATATATATATATATATATATATATATATATATATATATATATATATATCAGTAAATAATATATATAAAATCTATAATAAATATATATTTATATATATATCAAGGTTTCTTTAACATCAAAATCTCATTTTGTATATTATATATATGTATATATGTTTATGATATATATATATATATAGATATATATATATTTAGAAAATATTTAAAATATATATATATATAAATATATAATATATAAATATATATATATATATATAAATAATATATATATATATATATATATATATATATATATATTATCTCAAATTTTTTATTTGCTCGGTCAGAAATCTATTTAATCTACTAATAAGACATGACTTTATCATATCTATCAATTTTCTTTAACATCATCTCATTTTTTTTTTTCGATTATGATATATGTATATGCTTATTTTATTTTTGTATTTACCAGTCTTTATCAGCTTTGATTAGACAAACCACATAATTATTGGTTATCTACAAATGCTTCAATCATCTATTTTATTTGTAAGAGCTTATTAATTATGTTAACACAACTTTCATCAATATCAGAATATTTATATCCATTTGTAAATGTATCACATGGCATGAATTTGAAAATCAGTGTTAGAAAAACAGAAATTTATATGTAAATTTTAAATGAAAACTAAAATTGTAAAACAAAATTTTGAATTTTGAAATGTAAAATAAAATGTACGTTAAAAAACTAAAATTGTCAATTACATTTGAATTTTAATGTAAATAAAATGTACGTTAAATCAAGCTTCTTATATTAATTTTACTCTGATTTCAAAGGGAATCTACACTTAAATAAGAGTTTAATTATTCCGTACGTTTCCTGTTAATTAAAATATTTCTATTTTGTTTCATTATATTTATCTATTTTAAAATTTTCATAAAAATTTTGCAATATCTTAGTATGCAAAATTTTACCAAATTCTTACGCATGATCTTACACTACAGAATTTCTAAAGAAATTCGAGGCATGGAAAGAGAAAATATATTTAAGGTTGAGTTTAAAATATATTCCCTGCCGATATGGAAATGCATTAGGCAATTCTAAAGAAATAGTGGTAGTTTATTTTCTCTCAGACGAATGCAAACTGAAACCGAAACATATACATTGGGAAAAAACATTCGGAGAAATTCATAACAGAGTAGAAACAAACTACTTTCTAAAATATATTATTTGGTATTGAATGTAAAGAGGTCTTGATATGCAACGGAGAAATACTTCTTCAAAACTGTACTGAAATGGAAATCATAGAACAATATAAGATAGTGTTTTCGGAGAAAAGTAGAAATAAAAAGAGTATGTCAGATATAAAAAATTACGTAGTCTAAAGTTATTTAAAATTGTATTTACATGTGGTGTATCTTTTACATTTATTGATAGGCATTGGTTAGGTACAAGGGTTTGTAAAATTACTGTCATATTAATTTATCGGTAGATTAAAATCTGAAAACCAGTATATCTATAATTTACTTGTAATTCCATTCATTAAATTAACTTTAAAAATTCGTATTGGGTATTACATACCGATAATTTACTTGCAGTTCCATTCATAAAATTAAATTTAAAAATTTGTATTGGTTATTACATAGTTATAATGAAATTTTATTAGTGTGCTTTGATAATAGAAGTCAAACGATCATATACTAAATAGAAAATGTTGTACAATAGTAACATTTTCTAATATAAACAAAATATTAAAAAAAATTATTTATTAATCAATAGGAATTATTAAACAAATATTTCTAAATATAACACATAAGCATAAAAATATATATAAAACAGGTTTCATGAATTAAATTGATTTTTTTAATAAGTATTACATAGTTACAATAATTTTCGATAGAATTAAGGACAAAACACTGAACAAACATTAATTTAAAATATAAACATTTTTAAATATTTAGAAAATATGAAATAATAAAAGTAATTTAATTATTTGCTAAACAACTTATATGAAAGTTAAATATTCAGAAATTTGCTAACTATAAAACGTAAGTACACGTAATATAGCTGCAAAAGATAATTTTTTTAAACTTAATACTATAATTTTTCGGTAAAACTGGATTATTTACCAAAGAAACATATAATTTTAGTGCATAGCGATTCAGCTACAAGAAAGAATATTTCGAGTCCCACTTTTGTTGGTCAAACGGTCTCTTGATTGTGATAAGTTTCTAAGATCACATAATTTCTCTCTCACATTAAAATCTATTGTTGGGGTCAGGAGGATATTTTTAAGTGGAACACTTCCATCTTCCTTAAATGCACAGTAAAACACATAGCCAGAAAATAACAATATTGCTAAATTATAAGTTTCATTCTTCGTGTAGGATAGAAATATGGTTTTACTCCTTCGGATATCTATGTGATATAAATATCATGAGCTGTAGTACCAGTATGGCAACAATACCAGAAATTCAGGAGTGTACAAAGCTTATAAACAGGCAATACGATATCAGCGTCATAAACAAAAAGTTTCAACGTATATTTTTTACACATACAGTGCGTAAAACTCACATATTCCTCAAAACACCACTTCATATACGATAGAAAAATGCTTTTACTCCTTTGGATATCTATGTGATATAAATATCATAAGCTGTGGTAGACAACACTACCAGAAATTCAAAACTGTACAAAGCTTATAAGCAGGCAATACGATATCAGTGTTATAAACAAAAAGTTTTAACGCATATTTTTACACATTCGGTTCGCTCACATATTACTCAAAACACCACTTCGTGTACGATAGAAAAATGGTTTTACTCCGTAGGATAACTATGTGATATAAATATCATGAGCTATAGTAGGCAACACTACCAGAAATTCAAGAGTGTACAAAGCTTAAAACAGGCAATACGATATCAGAGTCATAAATAAAAAGTTTCAACGCATATTACATACACTTTCAGTGCATGAAGCTCACATATTCTTCAAAACACCGCTGTTCTATGCAAAAATGTGAGCTGAATTTAAAACACATTTATTGCGTTAAATCTTTTTTGTTGTTGTTGTTTTCTGAGTATGCGAAGTTGCATTTCTGTGCCGTTGAAAAGACAAATTTAGCTTAAATATCTGATTTAAATTTTTTGATTTTTCACCTTTATATTCTGCTTATAAACCTTTATTTTATTCCAAAAAATATGTTCCATTTCAATATTTTTTTAGTCATTTAAATCTAAAATAATGTTTATTTTGATATTTTAAAAAATACGAGAACAACAAATGACATAAATTATCAGGTGTGTTGATTCCAATTATACAAGCCATCAAATGGATCGTTAATAGAAAGAATACACTGATAAGGAGATATGGGCATGTTCCTAATACGGTACAATATGTATGTTAAAGTGAAGTGGTTTTGACATATAAAGCATATTTCTGAATGTTTAAAAAATTCTTGTTCAAGAGATAATAATCTTCCAAAATTAATTATTTTATTTTTAACAAAATTGTTTCAAATCCTTATATGTTATTATATCCTTATATTTTATTAGTAACATTGTAAAAAGAATTTGCTTACATAATTTTGGGTGATATTAAAATTTAAGTTAAAGCTTAATTTAAAACAAATGTTAATATTTTATAATTTAATAATTATTAATTGTTTTAAAAGAAGCATCATTGAAAATATTCCCTGTGCATGTATTTTGTGTATATTACGTAGATTTTTATTCATTGGATACATTTAATACTTAAAATAGCACTAATTAGCAATTATATTCATTTTCTGTAAATGTAGCAGTAAAA
>CM063510.1:126464214-126476714 GCA_032207245.1 Pardosa pseudoannulata
GATGGCACAAAGTTTGTAATTTTGTTTGGTTCCTCCTGTTAAATGAGGACATAAAACAAAAAATCATCATATGTTTGTATTGCTTTTAATAGCATATTATAATTTTACAGAAATACAGATCTTAAATGTTTTGTTCGTGCTCACTACCGATTACTTGAAACAAGTTAATAGGTCCCAATCCCCCACAAGTTGAAAACATTCCTCTAAAGATGGCAAACCAAAGTTGGGTGTGTTTTGTTTAGTTCCTCGTTCCTAAATGGATTGCTAAAATTTTATAAATCATTATTTTGTTCGTGCTCACTACCGATTACTTGACACAGGTTAATAGGTCCCAATCCCCCACAAGTTGAAAACATTCCTCTAAAGATGGCAAGCCAAAGTTGGGTGTATTTTGTTTGGTTCCTCCTTCCTAAATGGATTGCTAAAATTTTATAAATCATTACTTTGTTCGTGCTCACTACCGATTACAGAAGCACGTGACACAGGTTAATAGGTCACAATCCCCCACAAGTTGAAAACATTCCTCTAAAGATGGCAAGCCAAAGTTGGGTGTAGTTTGTTTGGTTCCTCCTTCCAAACTACGAGGACATAATTTAAGCTAAAAATCGTCATTTTACCCTGTTAGTGTTTCTTTTAGAAGCTATATTCTAATTCTACAGAAATACAGACTTGCTAGGAGGGGAAAAATAAAATCTGAATTAGTCAATCTAAATTTCCTTCTTAACCCTTTAACGCTCACTATTGAAAATTCTTTGAGATTTGACAGAATTAGGTTAATAATGTAATCTATGAACCTTATATAAGTGAAATATGTGAAAAATATTTCAATTTCTGTAGGTAGTGGTTTTTGGGGATGTGGGGGGGTAGCTGTGAAAATATCTATACCCTCGTGCAGCGTGAAAATAATACGTTCTTAAAATTTTAATTACAGTGGAAGAACATTGAATAATTATCATTAAAAGGATGTGATAGTTAAATAGCTAAAGAATTTATAAGCAATGTTTTATGTAGGTATGTTTATTTGGAGACACCAAGAAAAAAAATCAAATTCTGGAGGATTTTCAAATAAAACAAGTTTAAACGTGGATATTTCAAAGAGAAAAATAAATTGTGTGTAGTTCTACCATTTATTAATAGTATAAAGTGTTACATACATAGAAAAAAATCATATATACTTTTAAAATCAAATATATTTTTTTTAAAAAGAAAAATATTTTAACAGATGGTTTCACTGCGAAACCACTGCTCTATAAAGGGTTAAAGGAATACAATGAAAATATATGGAAATGGTAAAACATAGCATAAGTGATTGTAGATTAACATACTTACCTATATTTTAAAGTGTCATGCGTAGTAAATCTAAAATCCAACAGACCTTTATTTAGACACAAAACGGTCATGTGTTAAATCTCTAAGTAGTTATATCCTTACTCTACACAGAAGACACTATAAAATGTTAACATGCAGAAAATCAAAAACTAAATTGGGTCTCATGAAAATATAAATAAATCAATTTTTAAAAAATATTTCCACTTTAACATTAATAAATGTGTATGGAATTGGTAGTAAATCGAATAACTGGTCATAGATTAAAATATTAACTTATATTAAGATATGCCATATGCAGTAAATATAAAACCCAACAGTTTTATTTTGGTTCAAAACTGAGCATTGAATTTTGTTAGGAAGCAGGCTTTTAAGGCACGATACGTCTATTTCAACCATGGATCTCCTATCAGCAATATCCATAATTCTAAATGAAAGAAGCTATGATTTGTTACCATGGAGAGAACCAGAATCTAAATTCGGAATGTTAATGGCACCGAATGCTTACAAAACTCCCCGATTTACCCTAATACCCTTCATAACGAGGACAACTTCCATCATACGCTGGGAAAACCATTTCGTATTTTAACAAGATCACGAATTATCAGATTTTAGATGCATACCACGGGAGGGAACATGGAAAGATTTAGGCTGCATTTTAGATCCAAATTATTCCTCAATGCAATTCGGAATTGCTTCTTATGAAGGATTAGTATAAAATGGGAACAGCATCTATTTCATCAACGTATTTGCGTGCCACAGGTTTAAATTGGATTCTCTTTGGATAAAGGAAAATTACAATAGAAGTCAAATGAATAAGGGGGGATTTGTGGATATTTGTCTGCGTAATTAATCGTGGATGGTACAAACTCCTCAAAAGATCATTGGGAACAATCTTTTTAAACGAATCAGCATTTCATTTAGAAAATGAATATTGCAGTTAAAAATTTTAATACAAATATATCTTACTTATACTCCCGCACTAGATATATATCTATGCAAATTAATACTAATAAATATAATAATCTAAACAAAATAATTGATATAGATCTGTAATACTACGAAAGGAAAATAAGATAAAGCGAATCAGTATTTTACTTCGAAAATGAATACTGCATTTAAGGATATTACAATTAAATTTATATCATTAACACGCACAATATATATATATATATATATATATATATATATATATAATATATATATATATATATATATATATATATATATATATATAAACTAATAAATATATATCTATAAAAAATAAAACATAAGATAAAAAGGTATATAAGAATACAGTTCGTAATAAGAATATAATTGTTCGCATATTTTGTAAACTCACTTTAATTCAGAATATAGAAATATATATTGATAACTATACCATTTTCATGCTCATCTACAAATAGTGGGATGGGTTGAAATAAGAGAAAATAATTAAAGAAGTCGTGACACATTTTGAAATATATTTCAAATTTTATCACAACTTCATAATTTTCTGATAATTTGTTCACAATAAAATAAATGTAAACTAAAGAATATGAATTGAAAAATAGATATTTATGTACCGTGTTTAAAATATTTTTAGTTCAATTGGTTTAATATGACCTTAGTTTATTAAAATTTTCCTTCCTCTTCAGAGTATATTCAATATATATATATATATATATATATATATATATATATATATATATATATATATATATATATATATATATATATATATATATATTATATATATATATATATATATATATATATATATATATATATATATATATATATATATATATATTATATATATATATATATATATATATATATATATATATATATATAATATATATATATATATATATATATATATATATATATATATATATATATATATGTGTGTGTGTGTGTATAGATAAAGATATATATATAGTTAGATAGATATGCTTATATTATATGTAAAGATTTTTTGAAACTGTGTAATTTTTTTAAATTAATACCAACATATCATTGTAAATACACAGTTACTTCGTAAGATTAACTTTACACACTGATAACATATCATTAAAAATAATTGTTTATAAAGGAAAACTACTTCCATAGAAATACTTCCTCTTTCGAACTTCGAAATAAACCTTCAATTGCATTTCGAATTTAAATATTTTATTTTAAATATTATAATGAAAAAAACCTTTGAACATTTATAGTTTGTGTACAAACATTGATTAACATTAACAAAGAAATGATAAAACATCACCCCAATAAATTTTAAGTAAGATTTAATGCAAAGCAATTGTGATTAATATTGAAACACAGATTAACGTCTTAGCTTTGGAGATTTTAAATTATATTTTATTGCTCTTTGTATAGATTATAAAATACACTATTCCATCTAGAATAAATCTTTTGTTCTATATTAAATACAATCTTGTATTCATATCTTTGTCAGGTAAAATTATACTAATTTTCTAATGATAATTTTAAAAACACCATTTTATCGAATCTAGAAGAGATAGTGAATATTGAGTTTAAAATAATATTCATAGTTTTCCATTTTTAGTGTACATTGGCTGTTTACTTACTCAATACGATCGAAATGTTTACTTTACGTTTCCCTTTTAAATTGCCAATGTAACTTTTGAGGTGAAAAGTCATTATAATAATAGCCTATTTTTTGTTCAATATAAAATAAATAATCCGGTTTTATTTACAAAACATATTTCTCTTATTCATTCATAATATAGTTTCATAAAATGTATTTAGCTATGTTGTATGAATCATTATATTTTTAACTAACCAAATATATATCGTAAATTAAAACACTAACAATAGAATAAATAATAGTTTTTTTTAGTTTATTATTCTTTTTTAACAATTTTTAACATTTTTAAACTATGTAATAACAGATTATTTTAAAAGAAAAACTATATAAAATATATAATTTCTTAATAAAATATAAAAATTAAAATTAGATTTTTATAATAAATAAAGATAACTATATTTTTGTTCTATATACCTCTATAATATAAATATGAGCTATATATTGTATTTTTTTGAAAAATGAATTAAATTACTTTCACGTTTTACAAACTTTAAAATGTCACATACCTTTAGAATTTTCTTTTCCAAAATAAAACATATAGATTTTATTAAAACTTTACATAGAAACTTATTTTCTACAAAACGTATATCAAAAATTTTGCGTGAAAATTATTTTCATATTTTCATCTGGTGTGTATTATTATTTCATTTTAAAAATGTAATACTATAAATATTAAATAAAATTCTTTATTTAAGTTAGAGTGGTGTTAAAGAAATTGTATAAAAGTCAATTTTAAAGGTACAAGAATATTATAACAAATAAAATTTGGCTATAATGATATCATAAACAAGTGAAGCAAACTTACTAAATAAAATTTATAATACATACATTTGTCGATACGTAATAAGGGAAATTCCTATAATGTAAAATATTTGAGAAAGACAGCGTAATAGCATATGTATTTATAACTCGGTGAAATATTTATCCCTTTTTTAAAAGTATTTCCTAATCTAGAGCTATATTATTGACCACTCTAAAGTGTTTCATGGATGCTTGATCGAAAATATTTTGAAATTTGAGATTTTTTTTTATCACTAAACGCTTCTACAGCTTTTGACTGCCATTTCAGCACACTATCCGTTGACATGTTGAAAAGTATCCCAAAGAATAAAAAATGTCTGAGATAAGGGTTCAAGAATTTTCTTTATAAAGAAGATGTCTTTGGCATTGTTAAAAGGAAAAGTGCTTGACATTCGTATACGTCTAGAGATATCTTCACATATTCTTATCGCACTCACCTACTGCAAATATTTTGCGGCTAGAAATCTCTAGGTGGAACTTCCCAAGAATACCTTATATTAACACCCTGATTAAAATTTTTTTCAGTCTTTTTTAAAAGTTTATGATTCCCAATTTATTTTAATAAACGGGAATAGTTTTGAATAGTTTTGCTTTAATGGTTTACTTTATTAATAACAAAAAGTGTTCTTTCTTGCACCGGCAGTAACGACATACTTTGTTTTTCATATTATACACACACACACTACATATATATATATATATATATATATATATATATATATATATATATATATATATATATATATATATATATATATATATATATATATATATATATATATATATATATATATATATATATATATATATATATATATATATACATATATATATATACATATATATATATATATACATATATATATATATATATATATATATATATATATATATATATATATATATATATATGTATGTATGTATCTATGTATGTATGTATATATATATATTTATATATGCATTTAAATATTTACAGGTAATGGGAAAATATGCACCGTTAAATTGTAAATTTTATATCGAAGTATAGTAAACTTCTCAATAATGCTACACGCTGGTAAAATAAAAGTTGTTATCTAATATTTAAATTTTTCTTAAATGTACAAGATTGGTGTCTGAAGCGTTTTAATTTTAGGGTTTGTGGTCTTGATTTCACATGTATAGAGACTAAGTACAGATAGAGTTTGTTCCCCATATTATCTTTGAATAGGTAGATGGTATGGCTGCAATAAAATTCTTTTAACTGTACTACTTCTAAATCTTTAAAATTGTTAAGCCTGGACTGGCCAGGCTCCTAGACACTTTGAAGACTACAAGACGACTGTTACCCTTCTATTTTCGTTCAAGTATCATTAAACTTGATTTCGTTCTCCGAAAATCATAATCTCTAAGTTCATCATTTGCTAAAAATTTATATATACTTTCTATAATCAAAATAATACTGCATAAGAGTCAAATAGGTGATTTGATTGCGAAATTTTTCATTCAATTCCATGTAACCTTATTTCACAATGCATTTAAAAGTACAGCTGAGAACTGTAATCTTCCATTATCCAGAAATTGAAATTTCCTTTCGTACGCTATTAAAAGGAAACCGTTTTATATTGTCGTATTCCTCTTAGTGACGCCTACGCGAATCTTTTAAGAGCTTAGCGTTTGGCAAGTAAAATACATTAAAAGTTCCCTTTCGGAGGTCCATTTGCACTCCTGGGTGTCAGCTCATTAGTTAAGTTACTTGCAATTCTGTTATAAGACGATGATACGCTTTCCAGTTCTTATTGCTGAATGACGCTTCAAAATGCGTTTTCTATTGCACTCACGGGAGTCATTTCCGAGAAAAGGACAGTCTATTAATTCCTGAGGTAGATTTTGGCACCGGTTAAAATTTCTGCTGCATTGACATGGAGGCTGAAAAATTTAAATAACATTATATTTAAGTCACCTGCACTGGGAATATACTGATCAATACTATAAAACTGATGAAATGATTACAGGAATGTAAGACAGATACGCACAAGTGGGAAATTAACTGACAGCATATCTCAAGTCCCACAATTATATTCTCCAGAATTATCAGATGGGAGGGTAAATTTTTAGTTCAAATGACTTTACTCTGTTTTCCGATACGCATTTAATTAGAAATCCTCTCAAAAGTTATGACTTATCCTCAAATTCAAACCATCATAATTTTACCTAAATTGCCCAAAAGAAGCATCTAAAGCTCAAAGAAAAATAATGAATATATGCAGTAAAATATTTATAGACAAAATCATATATATATATATATATATATATATATATATATATATATATATATATATATATACGTAACATATTCAGGAGTTCATCACCAATCACAATAATAAAGTCATAATTACATACATATAAGGTACTCGTAGTTAATAACTTTTATTTCAATATCGTACAGCCTTCTTAGGCCTTGCGCCACACACGACACTCCGCCATCAAATAGAATAATTCTCTCTCCCTGTCACGTGACCATTAAAACCGGAAATACAATGACGCCACTCATATATATATATATATATGTGTGTGTGTGTGCGTGTGTGTGTGTCTTTTAAACAATATTGGGAATAATAAAAACATATTTTTCTATACCTAATATAATCAATAATGAAATATATTCTATTCTAAAGTCTATCTGGTGTATGTAGTGGTCGACTGGTTTTAGGTCACTGTATTTTCATTAAAGAATGTGGTCAATAAAAAAATCATTCAAAGAACTGTACTGTATTTCATAATTACAGTAGAAGTACCAACGATGAAGTATCATATTTGTCTCATTAGGAATTAAAACTACATTTACTTTCTTAATAAAACCGAGTCGAAGTATTTTTTTGTTCTGCAGGCAGAGACTTATTCGTGAGTCTTTAAAGACGTAGCAACTGAAGAGCGAAATACATTAAAATTTCCTCTAAAAGGTCGGTTCTCACTTCTGAATGTCAGATCATTAGTTACCTCGCAATTATATCATATAAGACAATAATATATTCCTGGAATGACTTTTCAAAAAGCATTTTCAACTGCTCTCAGGGGAGACGTTTGCGAGAATTTGGAGGCTATTAATATTGTATTTAGATACTGATACCGGATGATATTCCGACTTCATGTGTCTATAGAATGAAACATTGAAATGATAATAAATTTCCATCGTATCCACTGGGAATAAATCTCTGTATAACACCGATCAGTTGATATGATTATGGAAATATAACATAGAAAGTTGTATAATAGGGTGGTTTTAACTAATAACAAAAGATTAAATCCCAAATTGATACTATTTGTTACACAAACGCTATCAAACACTATCTCATTATTTGTTAGCGTAAAGATGAATCTCTAACCTTCTTTAGACTACTAATTCGTAATATTTGTAACAGGCATGAAGCACTGAAATTAAAGTGATAATACTTACTTATAAGGAAAATAAATTTCTTGGAATTTTCTGTCTTGGTTAATGTATCACACTAAATATTCCAATACTCAATGGTATGAATATTTTGTATTAAGGCCGGTACACATCTTTGAATATACGAATAACTGAGTAACGGACAGACGAAAAAAATTATTTATATGACTATTTCTTTGTAAATTGTAATTCTTAAATTCTTTTAAAAATTAAATCTTTTAAGGACTTTTCTTCTAAAAACCTCTAGGAATTCTCTTAATAATTAATTCTTTTAAAAATTTTTAAAGAAAATAAATTTCTTGACAATTTCTGTCTTAGTTAATATGTCACACTATATACAACAATACTCAAATGCGTGAATATTTTGCATTAAGGTCGGTACACATCTATAAATGTACAAATAACTAGGTAACTCATGGTCGAAAAAGTCATTCAACTGACTAGTTCTTTGTAAACTATTTCTTTCGCATAACTCGTTAAGTAATGACTACAACTGCATGCCAGTAAGCCAGTAATTTTTACTCAATGTATTAAAGTATCCTAAACGTATTAGAAATTAGGTTATTTTTTTTACTAGACACTGTCATTTCTTTGGCAGAAACTACTCACGTCTTAGAGTATTTGTGCAGGCATGGAAATATTCTGTGAACGGTCACTACACTGTTAGCTTCTAATACAGTCGTGCCACTTCAGCAACATTTCTTTTGAAGCACCATAAATAAGTTCTATAATTCACATTCTAATATTGTCGAATGTGGTAAAGCATTTTTAGCTGGATGACGAGTTCTATAAAAGGCGACATAATATCTCCTTCAAAGAAAGCGACGGTAATACTGAAAAACAGGTTGCCCCTTGGCAATTTGTCGAAATTACCGGCATCGTTTACTGAAACACAAAAGTATTCCATACGAACATTGTATTACTTTCTTTTTTTTGCAAATTTAAGTGATGTAGAGTGCGACATTGTAATAGAATTATATACTTTTACTTAATTAACAAAAGCCACTTAGAAACCGGACATTTTTCTTTATGAGCAATTAATCCCTCAAAAATGTACGAAGCCAAAAGATCCAAATTATTAAAAAATAGCCATAGTAAACCATTAATGGTTCATTACATCTAATTTATTTAAGCATGACGCCCATTTAACTTATAAGAAATTGGTTCCACAAGGACAATTGAATACAAATGTAATACAAAATAAAATATTATACAGATTTTTTGGGCACTGCTAGATCAGGTGAAAATGTTAGGCTACCATGCTTAGAGCTTTATCGCCAAGTTGGCGGGGGCACCCTGTTACTATGAGGGGGTACTTCATTCAATCCGAATGCAAAGGTAATGGCTCTCTATTTGCGATCTGGTACCACATTGTATAGAGAAAGCTCTAATGCTCTGTACAGTTGTGACAAATTAATTTTCTGGTATTTTTTATTTATTTATTTGAATATTTATCCAAATCTGATAATCAATTTGTTCCAGATCTGTTTATCTGATTAAATGTGCATATCTCTGCTGTATATTATGCAATTTTATCGTGTTAAATTATGCATTATTTGCATATTATCGTTTATATATTAATAGTATTTATATTGGTTTAGTAAAAACATTTAATATTTAAAAGGAATTATTTGGGAAACTATCATCATAATCATAGTTTTATTGTAAATGACATATAACTAGCATTGATTCAAGTGTTTATAAAATATGTATGCATTCAATAATTATAATTTTTCTTTTTCTTTTTTAGGTAAGAATTCCCATATTATGTTCCTTTGTTTTCATAATCAGGTAATATATTTTAATACATTATATGTAGAAATACTTTTTTGAACTGATTAACATTTCTAGAATATTTTTTATTGCATTTACATTAGCATACGGTATTACAAATGCTAAAAATTACTTTTAAGATCACAAAGTTCAAATTTCCTCCTCACCATATGTTTAGCGGAACTTGAAACTCTAAAATTATATCGTTAATATTAAATTTAATTAAAAAAAACAAATTATTATTTAATCTTATTTTAAGAATTCAAATGCATTAGAAAATGTGAATACCTAATCAAAAACCATTTAATTATCTTTGTATGGTACATTATATTTCTAAAATATGTTTTACAAGTCATTTGTTAAAACAAATCACTTTATTTTAACTGTAAATAAAAAACTCTCTTTTACCAACAAATAAAAGGTAGTTTTATTATAACGTCAACTTTAGAAAAAAATTCTAAACTCTAAGCAAAAATAATAATAATAACGTTGCCATTTTTGAAACACAAACTTTTACAAAACATAAATAATATGATAATCGCAACTAATAACTGTAGTAACCAATTACAAAATATATTGTAAAGGGGAAAAATTAGATTAAATTATATTAGGGTCTTCAGGTTAATCTTGCACTTAAGAGAAATGGTATAGCTATTGCTTTGTTAATACTAATCTCAACCCATAATCCATAGTTACATTAAATCCATATTAATCCATAGAAAAAAATACAGATATCCTAAAATAATATGTTTTCAAATTGTCATATATGAAATGAGTTTTAGTTATAAAATAAATTGTTTAGTTCAAATTTATAATACATATATGTTTGGAAAGATCAATATTAAATGAAAGAAATATTCTCCTCGTATGATATTTTTTTTCTAAACCCTCTTTTGTATCAGAGTGTTCTGAAGGGAACATCACGCTAATTTTGGCTATACCAGAGAAGCTATTAAAGGAATACAGATGTTTTTAATTACATAGATTTTAATTTTTTATCCATAAAATGAGTTCTTATATTTTCATTTTATTTATGCCTTATTTTCAGGATTGTAATGCATTTGAAAGGATAAATAATTAATGAAGAACATTTTATTGTCTTTCTGTAATTTATTTTATTTCTAAAGCAAGTTTTATATCACATTGCTTTAAGTGGTTTTTCATGTTAAATTTCCTTTACTAAACACGCTGTAGATATAATGTTAATAACAATAATTTCTGTGTTTCTGAAATACAGATTTTTTTAAATCACATATTGAGTTTTTGTATATGAAATCAGTACTAAATAATAACAAATTAGTTACACCATATTTGCAGAATTCTATTACATTAGGAGTGATCAATATTTAATGAAATGTATTTCACTGTAATTTTATAGCATTTTGATCATGGGGTTTAAATTATGTTGTCTCGTTACTTTTGACTATATCAAAAGCACTATAACACTACTAATAATATTAATTTTAAACGAAATACAGATTCCTTATATAAAATCATTGTATAAGAAAACAGTTCTAATTTAAAAAAATATTAAATCTTATTTGCAGATGGTTATTACATTAGGAAGGATCGATATTCAATAATAATCATTAAAAAATTTATTGTATTTTCATAGACTTTTTATTTCTGAAGCAAATTTTCACCATGTGTCTTCAATTTAATTTTGCCTGTACCTGACGCACCATAACTACAGTGCTAATATTAATTACCTTCTATAAAATAAAATACATAATTCTTAAAATTATGTAGTTATTAAACTTTTATAAATGAAATAAATTCTAATTTTTTAAATTGGCAACTTAATTTAAGAATTCTAGTATATTTGCAAGACATAATATGGAATAAAAGCACTTTAGCTATAATTTATGGCAAATTTTATTTTCAATACAAATTTTTATATCCATCAAAACATTTTAAAATTTAATTTTTTTTTATTTTTAATGCTGCTATTGAAACATTACTGTAAGATTTCAAAATTTTATTGATAGATTTCAAAGAAGTTTTATACTTAATGCGAAAAAAATATCTTAATTACTCTTATTTTTAAGTGTGACATATCGTGAAAGAAATCATCTATGCATTGATTTATATACATGAAAAACTAATAATTTATAAAAGTAAGAGTGTTTCATTTGATCTGAATACCATAAAATGCCATTTAAACTCGAAACATTTGAATGAGAAATTTTTTTAATAAAACGTGATACTTCAAGCAGCAATGCAGCTTCAAATATGTGATTTAAATAAAAATTTCACCAACGATCCTTTTAAAGAATTTGGCAGAATGCCCGGACACTTTGGAATGTCAAGATGGAACTGCAAGTCATTTGTTTTCAGAAGTAACATTTCTTTTTCCTCGCTTTGAAGTATTGCTAGAAACAAATCTTAATTACAAAGGCGAAAAAATATTAAAATATTCCTTTGTTTTTCATGAAAAAAACAAAAATGACTTCAAAATTTCAGATTTCCTTCGTACTAAAACTTCCAGAAATGAAAAACTTTTAAATGCATGGCATATGAAAGATGAATGACTCAGGATGTTCTTTAACTCCCGAAATCTATTATGTAATAAAACTGAAA
>CM063510.1:126481714-126499214 GCA_032207245.1 Pardosa pseudoannulata
ATATAATATATATATATATATAAAATAATATATAATATATATATATATATATATATATATATAATATATATATATATACAGGTATGTAACTATATAGATAAGAGATCTTCAGCTGCTTAAGAACTTTTAATTAAATTATTATATCTATGGAAGAGCACTGAAGCAATAATCCATGATATAAATCATTTATCTAAGGATATTTTATTATCTATTAAAAGTTACATAAATAAATTTTAGTTTATAACAAAATGTTATTATCCTATTATCTATAAGAATTTTATTTAATGTTGCAATTTATTCGTAATTAAGTAGTATGCAGTTATTATAACTATATTTTCATGTTATTTCATGTTTACATGACTGTTAATAGGCTTACTTAATAAAACACATAAAATAAATTTCATGGACTTTAAATAAGTCATATTAGAAATTTTCCCATTTTAATGTTCGTTTGTCCGTAGTTAATAATATTTAATATATAGCTTTCTTAATGGGATTCAGCAAGATTATCAAGTTTGAAAAAATATATAACTTTTATAAATATTCCTAATGAAGATCTTTTTTTATAAATACAACTATAAAATCTGATTTTTTTTGTTAATATTGCTTTTAAAGATGTGCCTTTCTTTGAAAGCGAATGATTCAAACTTATACTGTATCACAATTATCATTTATAATATGATTCTTTTCAAATTGATTATGTATGTTTACTTTTGAATAATGAATGGAAGTAAAGAAAATAAAGATAAATATTTCATAAGTACAAATGAAATTAAAATGAAATTTCACTGAATACGATTTACACAAATTTTAAATTAATGATTCTTCAATCATTTGTATATTTCTCTAATCTGATATTATCCTATAAAAGTGAAAAATATTATATTTTAGTAGTTTTAAATCAATTTTATCTATTTTGAATATATCGGTTATATAACCAACATAAATATATTTTTTCCAACCTAACTTTGTATTTAATAATACTATGATACTTTAGTATGAAATGTATGGTATCTAATTTAAAGTAATTTCTGTGGCACTGCCATAAACATAATGAAAAAATAATAGAAATTTACGAGTAAAAATATAAAAATCATTTCAATATTTTCTGTACATCAAATAAGAAATAAAATTATTAGAATAAGAAATAATATGCATAATCAGTATTCCTTTACTAAAATGCCACTAAATGTTACTAGCATTAAAGTTATTTATTAACAAAGTTCATATTAATCATTCACGTATCTCTTTAAATTCTCAAAATTACACATGTAGCTAAAAAAGTAATGATATTTTTAAAAACATACATATTGGAATGATATCTTTTGTATGAGTTTGTATGTATGATTTATGTACAATATTGATATTAAATATCTAAGTGCCTCATTTTTCATAAAAAGTAATTGGTAGATGAAATTATACATAATATATATTTTTTAGAGAATACATATTTACCGAAAAACAATTCATGAAAATAGCAAAGTAAAAAATATTCATATAAATACTAAGAATATCCTTTGAAAATGTATTTCATAGGATGTAATCCATTGATAATCTTTCTTTTTCAGTTCACATTACTGTTTTTCCGTTCAGCTTCCAAGGTAATAGTCCATTTAGCCAACGAACCTCGAAACACTGCACCAAAATCATTTCAATTGTAACAAACGGTAATGGTTCTACTCCAGGCACTAATGGAACATCTTTTTCAAGCTGTTTAGAAGTGTCGTGATTGCGAAACGCCATATTAGAAAGTGTTTATGTCCACAGAAAGAATGATAAATGCTTTTGTGAAAAGAAACAACAAAAAATGGTGTGGATTTTCACGAGTAATGAGACCTCCTGAAAAGTCCTTTTTCTTAGAAGATAAATGCGATACTTTGCGAGTTATTCTTAAATTTCGCATTCTCTTAGAATTTGGGGAACATTTTTGTTACCAGCAAAATTTATGAATTGTGGTCGTCTCTGAATTATACACCAAAAGTTTAAACCTTTTGTAGAAACCATGTGTTCTTTTAAATTTAAACTACTTTTCCATCAAGGATTCTACTGTTTCATAAGTGCATCATTTACTCTTTCTTAAACGATACTTTAAAATTTATTATAAATTACTCATCAGAAGAATATTGAGAGTGACAAATACATTTTTTCTATGCATTACTATAATAACACTTAATTGAAATGCTTGCTATAAATATAAATAATTTTTACGGTATTGACTTCAGTTTTACATATTTTAATTTTTCAAAGATTTTTGCTTGAATATATTTTCTGCTAGAAGCTGTTTCTTTAGTGAATAGTTATAATAAAAACAGTATATTGTATAAAAATATAAGAACGTTATTTTCTTTTAAAAATAAATTCTAGTATAATTTACATTTTTTTCAGAGTTTTATTTCTGGAGATAAGATATTTATGCCGCATGATTTAGATACTTACTTTTCAAAGAATATTAATGTATTAATAAAATAATGATAATAATGTATGATTATCACATATTTTCACAAAATATCAATGATAATATTTAATTGTTATTATCATTATAATGATGTAATGAAAACTGCAATATACTGTCTAATAGAGAATTAAAATTTTGTAGTAGTTTTTTAATTGTGCCTAGAAAGTTTAACCAAAAGTAAAAATCAATTGGTTTTTTTTTCAGTTTAAAGTGCCTTTACTCTAACCTTTGTACAGTTTCCCTATTTGAAATGCTTATTTTAAAAAATATTTTAAAATTATACTTTATTTTAAAGAAAGAGCAATGGCTTTTTTAAACTTCCCACATACTGCCATCATAAATATTACTCATTAGGAAAATAATTAGAATGCCGAATAAAAGTCATTTTTTAACATTTTTTTCTATGCATCTGCTTCTAACATTTTTATTGATTTTTTAAGTTTCAAGCATAAATATTTCATAACGTCTTATCATTCGATTTTCATCATTCAGTTACATTTTTTCTAATACGATTCGTTTTAAATATTTGAAATGAGGGGACATTCTTTAGTGTCTAGTTTTAATAGAATGTAGTGAGTACAAAAATAATATATTTTAATATAAAATGAAGTCTCTTTGTTTCTAGGTAAAATTCTATTTTTGTTTTTAGTTTTTTATGTAAAAACACTATGACAGATAATTTATTTCATACTTTTTGTCTGAGAAAATTTTTAGTCCAAACAATACTGTTTATTAAATGCTTCAATACTAACAAAAATTGAAGAGTCTGATATAAAGAAAATTATAAAATTGTCCCTCCAGATTTGTTTTTCTTTTATATTTTTGTCTCGGTTAGGTTTAAACTGTTTTATGTTTTAAGGCAGTGCATAGTAACAATTTCATCAATAGATAAATTAATAAATGAATTAATTTTAAATGAAATTTAAGAAATAGATTTCATAGAGGTTTTTAGAAATAAATATTGCCTTCACTTTTATACTGACCTGGACTAGAATTGATTATTTTTTAAAACAACAGATCAGATATTTTTAGAGCTTCAAGAAAGCGTTTTAAAAATCGAATCGTTTTGAAAATATTGTAACTAAATCTTGTCACTTTAGGTTATCCAGGGAGTGCCACTGTGATTTACTGAAAATTTCTTTGAAATCTTGTTATAGATCACAATTAATCATTATGATTTACAAAATGCTTTCATTATAAAAGGATAAACAATCCCATTTGGGTTTCTGGGAATATAAACAAAAAATGGCAAGCATACATAGATATAATTTGTATATGTGGTATATCACTTTCACTTGCATGTGTAGTAAAAAATTGTCAATTTTAAGTAGAGATCCTAAAAAGTTCTGCAAAATTTAAAAAGTGTTGTTTAGCAGCACAACTTGAGTCGATTTGTTCGCAAAAGTCATAACATTTGTTAAAATGTTGGACAGAAATAGTCAGTCGAAGAGTGAAGGTTATTGGTAACACATGGTCACGTTAATGATGTTAATACACGTGTAGAAGTTTAATATAAAAGAGGGATATATGAATAGCTGACTTTCCCATTATATTCTATGTCAACTCGGTGCTTGCTAACAGGTTATTACAAATTAGACAATGGAATTAGGAGTTCGTCAAGTGACCTAGACATGTTGTATACTAGACATAAAATTGTTAAAAAGTTTTTACAGAATGTGATTGGCAGTTCTAATCAATTAACGTTATTACAAAATTATTGCGCAATTACATATATACACATATTTTTATGTCTATAGCAGGGAGAAAGGTAAAGATACATATTGAAAGAATTCGACTGAGAAAGAAATCATTTAAAATTAGCTCTATAAACATTAAACTATTGAGCAAATAAAGTCTAAATTAGGAAGTATTTTAGGATGAAATACTTAATTTAAAGGCTTTCCACTCTCTAGAAAATAATAAAAAATATAAGAAAAACTAATTTCGTTATTTATGAAATTGTGTGTTGCAAATGAATCCGGATAGGAAGAACACAGCAAGCAAACATATCTTTACACTAACAATTACACATAACACTTACAATTAACACATACAATTATTACTCTAAATTAAGGATTACGCACATTTGGAAATTATATTAATATGTTGATAATGATGACATTTTTTCTATCATAAGAAGTATATTAAATAATATTTTGAAATTGTCTATTGCAAATAAATTCGGATAGGAAGAATACAGCAAGGCAACATTATATCTTAAGCCTCATCATATATTAATATTCATGTCTGGTTATAAAATCATTTATATACACACGAGCTCCATCTTATTATATATTTGGTGTCAATATAAGATACGACTGAATGACTATTATGGAATCTATACAACATTTATTCAAGTGGCATATATTGAGCATGGCGTTAATTATGTTCACTCTAAACATATAACTTTATAACAATATTGGGTTTATATTTAAAACTAATTAATACGTACATTTTAAAATATTTACATTAGATTTAAGCAGAGTTGGAAATTATATTAATATGTTGATAATGATGACATATTTTCGTTTATAAACAGACACATATGTATTCATATATAACAAAGTATAGCACACAGATAGTGTACAAATAGCTTCACGGAATATTTGTTTTCAAAATCATAAAAATAGCCATCTTACTAAGAACTACATTATCTTGAAGTGTACTAAGCATATAAATTACACCTTAAACTCCATCCATGTACAAATAAGAATGGTTTCTCTTAAAACGTCTTAAAGTCCTAATCAAGATATATAAACAGTTAAAAAATTGAGATTTTATTTTTACTCTAAAGTATGTTTCCCTCGTTATCTCTTGCCGAACGATGACCGAATGGTTAAGGGGATGGCCTTCGGAACCATAGTTCTTGGGATTGAATCCCACTATGCTTGTAGCAGTTCGGTATCGGCTTTAAGCAGTAGGTCCCGGTCTCATTAGTACTCGTGTTGCAAAAGTAGACGGTAGCTTTCCAAACCAAACCAAGCCTCGTTATCTCTTGTCAATTATAAGTATATAGATTGAATTAAGTTAAAAAAAATAGCGTTAAGGCTTGGTAGTTTATAGTACTGCCTAGTTATATATACATATGTAATATATATATATATATATATATATATATATATATATATATATATATATATATATATATATATATATATATATATATATATTTATATATATATATATCTTATATATATATATATATACATATATATATATATATATATATATATATATATATATATATATATATATATTATATATATATATATATATATATATATATATATATATATATATATATATATTATATATATATATATATATATTATATATATATATAAATAGATATATATATATATATATATATATATATATAATATATATATATATATATATATATATATATATATATATATATATATATATATATATATATATATATATATATATGTGTGTGTGTGTGTGTGTGTGTGTGTCAGGTTTGAAAACGTAAAACAAACTGAAAAAATCTTTTTCTGAAGGGATACATTGGTACAATAAAAGGAAAATTCATACACAAAAATCTTAAAATGCTTCGAAAGTATAGAATTATCAGTATTTTTAACAATCCTATGTGTTTAGTTGTCCTAACAATTTCAGTTTGAAATAATAGAGTCAGTTCCTTCCGCCTAATACATTTAGCTACCAAGAAACGATAAAAACTATTCACTGACATATTAAATAATAGGGTGAAAAATGTATTCTTTGTGTCTTTTCTAATTTATTAAATCTAAAAGATTTCGGGTATGGTCTAAAATTAAACGTCGCGAGTTCAATTACGTCATGCACATGAATTAAGTTTCCGCCACTAAGTATTAGGGGAGGATTATGTCAAAATGATTTAGTAAAAGAAAAGTGTATTAAATCAGTCTGTGCTTTGTAATATTGACCCAAGTGACTGCAGAATTTTGAACAAATATCGAAGGATTTTCTTATCCTATGAGATAACACAACTCTTTTCAAATAAAGACATACAGTTTTTTTTGAATAAATAAAAAATGTTTTATTAAATAAATAAAGAAAATAATATCTTTTAAAATGTATAATGATGCATAATACTTTAAATTTAACCTATAATATTTTAATATTTAATTGAAAAACACATATTAAATATAGTAATAGTTAAATGAAAGTTTGCCGAGCGATGGCCGATTGGCTAGGGGGCTAGCCTTCGGTACCAGATTTCGTGAGTTTGAATCCCACATTGGTATGGATGTTAGTAGCCGTTCGGAATCGGATTTAAGCAGTAGGTCCCTGTCTCATTAGCCCTGGTGTTGCAGAAAGTTAATCGTAGCACTCCAAACCAAATCAAACCTAAATGAAAGTTTTAATTTGTTACTAGAGGTGATATTGTCATAAGGCATGAAATGTTTAATTACAATGAAGCTGAAAAAATGAGAAATAACAATTATCTAGTAGACACAGGCATTTATAAGCAACACCAAAATTTTGTTTATTAATTCCCATATCTTTAGAACGAAGCTATTTTGTCAAGTTCCTTTAATATACTGCTTTTAGATTAGTAAAAAAATGATTTTTCAACAGATGAAGTAGTCTGGTACGAAACGCATTTGATGACTTTTTTCTAATTTATTAAATATTACGGATTCCAAAACTAGCGTAAATAATATGTCACAATCTCAGATAAATTATGAGTCTAACTATGGCTGAATGGTTAGGGCACTGATCATCAGTATCGGGTTCAGATCCCAATGTAGCACACATATTCGTAGCTATTCAGAATCGTCTTCAATCAGTAGTTTTCGGTCTCATTAGCAATCGTGTTCACAAACGTAGACATAGCACTCAAAAAATCGTCTTCAATCAGTAGTTTTTGGTCTCATTAGCCCTCGTGTTCAAAAATGTAGACATAGTAATCCAAAATTTTAACTCATGAATAAGAATTTGATTTTTATTGCTAAGTATCAAGTGAAGATTTTGGCAATCTGATTTGCAGATCTACATTGCAGATCTTTGAAAAAAAGAGTATTAAACCATACTGTTCCTTGAAATAGTTACCCAACTGACTGCAGAACTTTCGAGTAAATAGTTAACTAATATATTTTCATAGGAGATTCAATTAATTTCACATGACTGCTATCAGATGAGAAAATTAATTAAATGCATATATTTTAATAGGCAGTTTCAATAAAAAAAAACTTTTAAAATATCTGAGGACATTAAAAACAGAATTTTTATTTCCGAAACATATAATAAAAACAGAAATGACAAATTGCATATTTCTGTTTGCTATGACACGTTTATTTATAAGTTATCAAATGTATTATCACACTTAAAATGAAAAATTATAAAGAACAGTAATCTTTTCAACGTAGCAGATGATAAACAACGCCAAAGTGTGGTTTAATTATTCTCAAAGTTTTTAGTTTAAAGTATTTGAGTTAGATTCTTTAATTAAATTCCTTTAGACTTGAAGAAATCCTAGAAAACTATTCATTGACAGAAGAGTGAAAATACATTATTTGAGTCTAAATCTTCCAGATTGCGAGCCTGGTCTAAAATTAAATGTCACAAGTGTCTTTACTTTATGCACAGGAATTAAATTTCCGTTACTATGCATTAGGTGAGGATTATGCCAAAATGATTTACTTTGTAGATATTTGCAAAAGAAAAGAGTACTAAACCATACTGTGCTTTGAAATAATCACCCAACTGACTGCAGAACTTTCGAGTAAATAGCTGACTAATATATCTTGATATAAAACTGAATTTATTTCACATGACTGCTATTAGAGTAGAAAATTAGTTAAAGGCATATCTTTAAAAGGCAGCTTCAGTAAAAATATTGAAAGACTAAAATCTTTAAAAACAGAATGAGTATAAATTGATTTTTATTTCTGAAATATATAATAAAAACAGAAATACCAAAATTACTAGTTTCTATTTACTATGACACTTTTATTTATAAGTTATCAAATATGTTATCACACTTAGAATGAAAAATTATAAAGAAGAGCAATGTTTTCAATGGAGCATATAATAAACATCGCCAAAACATTGTTTAATTATTTTCAAAGATTTTAATCTAATGTAATTGAGTTTCATTCTTTAATTAAGTGTCTTTAGACTCGAAGAAATCCAAAAAAAAAATTCATTGACAAAGATTGAGAGGAAGAGTAAAAAAATATAATATTCATGGGAGTCTAAAATTAAATGTCACAAGTTTCCTTACGCCCTGCACAGGAATTAAATTTCCGTCACTATGCATTATATTCCTGATACTTTGAAACTTTAAATTTATTTTACATGACTGTTATCAGAGGAGAAAATTAATTAAATACGGAATTTATATAAAAGGCAGATTCAGTAAATGCATATTTTTGAATAAAACTAAAATCTTTAAAAACAGAATGAGTATAAATTGATTTTTATTTCTGAAATATATAATGCCCAATTACATGTCTCTATGTGCTCTGACATGTTTATTTATAAGTTATCAAATGTATTATCACACTTAGAATGAAATATTATAAAGAACAGTAATAATTTCAACAGGGCAGATGATAAACAACGATAAAGACTTGTTTAATTATTCTTAAAGCTTTTAGTCTAAAGTATTTGAGTTAGATTCTTTAATTAAATTCCTTTAGACTTGAAGAAATCCTAGAAAACTATTCATTGACAGAAGAGTGAAAATACATCATTTGAGTCTAAATCTTGCAGGTCACGGGCCTGGTCTAAAATTAAATGTCACAAGTTTCCTTACGTCAGGCACAGGAATTAAATTTCCGTCACTATGCATTAAGTGAGGATTATGCCAAAATGATTTACTTTGTAGATCTCTGCAAAAGAAAAAGGTATTAAACCACACTGTGCTTTGAAATAATTACCCAAATGGCTGCAGAACTTAACTAATATATCCTGATTTAAACTGAATTTATTTCACATGACTGCTATCAGAGGAGAAAATTAGTTAAATGCATATTTTTAAAAGACAGTTTCAGCAAAAAAAATTTAATAAAACTAAAATCTTAAAAAACAGATGGTGTATAATTTGATTTTAATTTCCGAAACATATAATAAAAGCAGAAATGACAAATTACTTGTCTATTGTTATGACACGTTTATTTATAAGTTATCAAATATGTTATCACACTTAGAATGAAAAATTATATAAATAATATTTCCAACGGAAGCAGATGATAAACAACACCAAAGACTTGTTAATTATTCTCCAAATTTTAGTCTAAAAAGTTGAGTTAGATTCTTTAATTAAGTGTCTTTAGACTCGAAGAAATCCAAAAAAAAAATTCATTGACAGATTGAGAGCAAAAGTGAAAAATACCTTATTTGATTCTAAATCTTGCAGTTCATGTGCCTGGTCTAAAATTAAATGTCACAAGTTTCCTTACGCCCTGCACAGGAATTAAATATACGTCACTGTCACTCTGCATTAGGTGAGGATTATGCCAAAGTGATTTACTTATCCGGTTCTTTTCAAGAGAAAAGTGTGTTAAAGCATTTTATAATTTATAATAACCGACTGCCGAAATTTTGAACAAATATACTGATATAAAACTCACTGACTGCAGAGGAGAAAATTAGTTAATCTTTTAAAAGTTATTTCAGTAAAAAAATTATAAAACTAAAACCTTTAAAAACAGAATTAGTATAAATCGATTTTTGTTTCCCAAACATATAATAAAAATAGAAATGGCAAATTACTTGTCTATATTTCTTTGACATGTTTATTTATAAGTTATCAAATATGTTATCACACTTAGAATGAAAAATTATAAAGAAGAGCAATGTTTTCAATGGAGCATATAATAAACATCGCCAAAACATTGTTTAATTATTTTCAAAGATTTTAATCTAATGTAATTGAGTTTCATTCTTTAATTAAGTGTCTTTAGACTCGAAATAGAAAAATATATCTGACAGATTTAGAAAATGAAAATACCTTATTTGATTAAAATGCAGTTCATGGCCTAAAAATTAAATGTCACAAGATTATCATGCACAATTTAAATATACGTCATTCACTGCATTAGGTGAGGATTATGCCAAAGTGATTTACTTATCCGGTTCTTTTCAAGAGAAAAGTGTGTTAAAGCATTTTATAATTTATAATAACCGACTGCCGAAATTTTGAACAAATATCTAACTTATATCTCCTGATATGAGAGAGAAATTATTTCACACGTCTGATTGCAGAAGGTAAAATTAGATAAATCATTGTTTGGTACAAGCTGAATTATTTCAATTTCTCTCTAAATCAGATATTTGCTTTGCAAAGACAGATCTCGAATATCGATTTCGTGCGACTTATTGAGAGAATTTCCCATTTCATCAACAAACGCCAGGTTATCTTTTAAACAAACAAGATGTTAATCAACTGGAACTACAAATGATATGATTTTATCAATAATGCAATGCCAGTTGCATTGATACTGAGAAAGTTACTATACAGTAGAAAATTAAACTTCTATAGAATGGAAATTTATATTACAATATATATAAAACATTTCATTATTATATTTATTTATCGTATAATTTATTATATATATACTTATATACATATACTTAAATGCAACATTGACATCTTTATACATCTAAAAAAATTGTTATCTAAAAAAATGATATTGGGACAGAGGGCATACTATATAACTAAATATAATTATGATGATTATTTGTTACAACATACGCTTCACATTTGTTTTCATTATAAATATACAATATACACACACAAATATATATATTATGTATATATATATATATATATATATATATATATATATATATATATATATTATATATATATATATATATATATATATATATATATATATATATATATATATATATATATATATATATATATATATATATATATGTATATATGTATATATATATATATATATATATATATATATATATATATATATATATATATATATATATATATATATATATATATATATATATATATTATATTATATATATATATATATATATATATATATATATATATATATGTATATATATATATATATATATATATATATATATATATATATATATATATATATATATATATATATATATATATATATATATATATATATATATATATATATATATATATATATATATATATATAAATATATATATATATATATATATATATATATATATATATATATACATATGTGTGTGTATCATTGGAAAAAAAAGGCTTGTGCATATATTTAAATAAATTATGACATATAGCGAGACACTGGACATTAATTAAGATCAATGAAATCTGACGGCAATTCAAATGATGTTGCAAAATATGGTTTTTTCATTTCTCACTAATGATATTCGTATATCTAGCCAAACAGAAAATGTTAACAATTACAATAAAATTATGCTAGAACATTAATCGAACAGCAATCTCTTGTCATGTAGTGGAACTTAAATATATATGGATTACAGATTTTTTAATGAAGGGGATAATCATCATTTATATATATATATATATATATATATATATATATATATATATATATATATATATATATATATTATATATATATATATATATATATATATATATATATATATATATATATATATATATATATATATATATATATATATATATATATATATATGTATATATATATGTATATATATATATATATATGTATATATATATATATATATATATATATTATATATATATATATATATATATATATATATATATATATATATATATATATATATATATATATATATATATATATATATATATATATATATATATATATTATATATATATATATATATATTATATATATATATATATATATATATATATATATATATATATATATGTATATGTATATATGTATATATGTTTAAAATGAGGAGCATTAACTTATTTATACACTTAAATAAATTACTATGATATGCGACTGAATAGAGTAATGGAACAAAATTACTACAATGTACCTAAAAAATTGACTGTTGTAGTTTGTTACAAAATATGGTTTGTCAAAATTTTCTATCGTAAAGAAGAAAATATCGTATAAGTATCGTATCCCCTTTTTATGTTTTCTACTTTACAGTGATAAAACTTGTGTTTTATATATCTCATATTGATATCTATTTTATCTTCTACTTTATAACCCCGTGTTCGGTAAATAATAACCCCGTGTTCGGTAAATAAAAATTTGTACAAGTGATTTTGACTCTGTGTCAGAAATTATTTTAAAGTTACATGTAAATAAATCTATATAAACCAAAAAGAATGGCTTAATGAGAAGCCAAAAATGAATATTGAAACTGATCAGTTTGGTAGCTAAGACTAAATTATGGTCGTTTGTTATAATATATGGAGATTCAAAATTTTGTGTCGGAAAAGAATATTCTTCAATAACAAAGTTTTTACTCTCCAGAAAAAAGACTAGTGGGTTCTTCATTTCATTTTTCTCATTTTTTTCTGCATGATATAAATCAGTGTTTTCTAATTAAAAATTAAAATCCTGCCACGGAAGTATTATTTAAAACCTAGATCATTTAAAAAATTGCTATGTTATATGTAGAAAAAATATTGTAACAGATGCCCTACACTGTACCTAAAACTAATTGAAGCTTTCTTTTAGAACTTATATTTCGTCATAAAGTTTTGACATTTATAAATACCCCTTAAGGTTAAAGGTTTTTAATCTGTTCCAGAGGATTCTTTATTTCATATATATGTTCTTTGTAAGCATTATCTTCCAACCTACAGCTCTTTGGTCTCTAAACAAAAAATTTCTTAACTGGCCTTTAATTCTGCCTCGGAAAACATTATTTGAAAAGTGGAACATCATCGTATTTAGACATCTAAACAAATTGCAAAGTCATATACCGAAAAGGAATATTGCGACAGAGGTCGCAGACTGTAGCCAAGACTAAATTGTGGTAGTTTGTAATAATATATGGTGCGACAAGACTTTGTGTCATAAAGAAATATTCTCCAGTGTCAAAGTTTTTACGCTAAAGCGAGAAGATTTGCCATCTCATATTTATACCATATATATCTTTCATAGAAATCAACTCCCAGTTCGTCGAAGCATATTGCCTATTTTTAAAATATGATGGCAAAGCACATATTTTTAACTTTTTGTTCGCTTCATTGGGAAAGAAAATTGAAAGAATTTTTATGTAAGAGAAAAAATATATGTGGAAAGGAGAAATTTTATCGCTTATCAAATTGAAGGAAATTTTTACATGAAAAGTTTTATTTTATGTTGCCAGCTTTTCGCGCATTTTATGTTTACTTTTTACTATCATTGTTAGGCATCGACTTTTATGAAATTTGAGAGATAAATTTTGAAAGATATTTGTCGTGATGAAATATTAATCTATAAATATACACTGGATATATGTTTTCTAATGTACTTAGGATTTATATATTTTTATGTCAGTGAAATCTATAGAGTAAAGCTATTCATAACTAAATATAAAAATAAATTAAGTTACTGTTATTGAAATTATGTAAAATTAGATTTAATACACCATTCTTGAAAATAAATAAGTTACTATGTAACGATTGATTTGAAAAAGAAATATTAAATAATATTGAATCTTGTTAAATAATTTTCTTGATATAAAATTTAGGAAATAAAATATATAAGCTTAAACATAAAGAGAAATGTACTTAACTTATTAACCCTCTAAGTTTTAGTTACATTAAATGTTAATCTGAATATTTCATTATATAAAAAGTATTTTCATATATCTGAAGTCTACTTTTTACTAGTTTACTTTTTACTATCATTGTTAGGCATCGACTTTTATGAAATTTCAGATATAAATTTTGAAAGATATTTCTTCTTATGAAATATTAATTTATAAATCTATAGTGCATATATAATTTTCTAATGCACTTAGAATTTATATATTTATATCAGTGAAATCTATAGAGTAAAACTATTCATAACTAAACCTAAAAATAAATTCATTTACTGTAATGAAATTATGTAAATTTATTTTTACTATTTAACCATTGGTTTGAAAAAAAATATTAAATAACATTAAATATTATTCAGCAGTTTTCTTCATTTCAAAACCTATGAAATAATATATTTTAGCTTAAAAAATAGAAATGTACTTAACTTATTAACCCTTGTAGTTTTAGTTACATTTAAATGTAAAACTCAGTATTTCACTATATAAAAATATTTTCATGTATCTGAAGTCTTAGAATGGTTTTAATATAAATGTAAAATAAATGGTATTTTTAATTTAATTAAAATTTTAAAATAAAACTATTTATATCTTATCATTAACAATAATATATTAATTAAATATCTTTATTAAAAGTATTTGTTATTATTTTTTATTTTTTAAATGAATGGCTTTACATGCATCAACTTTTATTTATGCATATATATACATCAATGGCTACACAAGTAAATAGTTAATTTTTGCTGTACGATTTGTTTTATTTCTTAAAGTAAGAAATTAATCAATTTCCATATAATCATAATAATGAATGATTATAAGTTTTAAATGGTTTATTTAAGTAAAATATAATTTTATAAATATTTTAAGTATAAAAGGGTTTTTTAATATTTATTAAGATTAAGGATAATCTGTTTTTATGTACATATATGACATATTAAAGCGAATAGAAAACAGTCTTTCTTGATAATAATAAGTTTAATAAATCACCGTTTATATTAAAAGCAAAACTTGCGCCATTTTCCTTTTTCGTGGCTAAGCTAAGCGTGGAAAGGTGTTGACAAATCCCTGTCCACGCGCTAACTAAGTCATATCGGTTCGATTAATCATCAAATGTTTCAACTATCTTTCATCTTGACAAGATTACTACAAGAGGTTACGCATGCGTGGGACTTTTCATTTATTTTATAATAGAAATGAGTTCCCTTTTAAAATAGTCTTTTTAAAAACTCAAGTAATTTCGAACTACCCCTTTTTTAAACCTCACAGACACACACACACACACACACACACACACACACACACATATATATATATATATATATATATATATATATATATATATATATATATATATATATATATATATATATATATATATATATATATATATATTATATATATATATATATATATATATATATATATATATATATATACATATATATATATATATAATATATTATATATATATATATATATATATATATATATATATATATATATATATATATATAATATATATATATATATATATATATATATATAATATATATATATATATATATATATATATATATGTTTATATATATATATATATTTATTTATACCATAGCAATATAGTCTATATATTATATAATCAATATAATATAAAATAATATATATCAAAAAGCTGAATGTATTTACTTAACATAAATTTATTATAAATTGTGTAATATTCAATAACATTTCCTAGTAATCGACTATTCATTTACTTAATCATTTCTTCGAATAAATTCCTAGAAAATTCGTTTAGACCTTAATTCACCAATTTTTTTTCCATAACTTTATTCTTAATTTATTTCTAAAGAATATATAAAAACAATTCAACTGAACGGAAATGGGCAACAATAGAAAAATTAGATTTCCAAATTATACATTTTTGTCTGGCAACGAAGAAAATGTAGCCCTATACTGTATAAAAAATTAAAGCAATATTGAGAACTCTTCTTTCCCCACTCCGGAAGCGTAAAAGAAAAAGGCTTATGAAATGCGTTACTGGTTTCGAATTAAAGCCATTTTTTTTCCCGATTCCTTTTTATTTTATCTCGTATAAATGGGAAATAAATGAAAAAATGCTGAATTCTGTGTTCAGGGTTGAGAAACAAAATTGTTATTTTGCGGTCTTCTTGGGGAAAGAAAATATTGATTCCACGCCTACAGAAATAATGTTCTACAAAAGGAAATCATTACTGAATCGCCACTGTCCAAGAGAATGAATGCAACCTTCAGTTCCGCCTTTGTTCGCTTTTCTTTTGTAATGCATCTGGAACCAGAGTGCTCTTTGTTCTGGATACTCAGAAAGTTGGCATAGAGCTGCAATATGTTGAAGTGAGGTATTACTGACTTATAAAATTCATATCTTGGAAAAAGAAATAAATTTTATAAGTTATTGGGGAATTTTATTACATATTTACTTAAAACATATTAACTCATAATTAGTTAAAACATTAATCTGTTAATTACAAATATAAAGTTGAACACGGTTATAAAAACTTGTTAAATATCAAAGGAATTTTTTCGATATATCTCCCACAGTTATAGAAAATAACAAGGAAAGTAAATATAACAAAAATAAAATCTACTCTACTGATACGAATTTAAATTTTAATTATTTAGATTTTATCTTTACACGCTTATGAGTATACGTGTTAAGTATATTACTAATTTTATAATAAAACAATATATTTTATAATAAATAACAAATTTTATAAAATTTTATAATATGAATATAATAATTTATTTAAGAGTAAAGTAACTTTGCTGTTCAGATACACAAAGAATCGGTAATATAGTGCTCACCGGATTATAGTTATGATTATTTAGTATTATATTATTACAATTATGAACATATGTGCCAATAATACTACTAATTTAATAAAAATCTAAAATTTTCATAAAAAAGTATAAAATTTATAAAACGATCATAATTACTTTATGAGAAAAAAACTTCTCTCTTCTGATACACAAAGAATCGGTAATACTCTTATGATCCGATTACGATTACGATTATTTAGTATTATCTTAATACCCTTATGAGCATATGTGTTAATAATATTAACAATGTAATTACATTACATTATTAATATTTAATTACATTATTAATATTCAATTACATTATTACTAAAATTTATAAACTTTTATAAAAAGATCATAATTACTGTATCGAAAAAAACCAGAATTTCACTCTACTGATATACAAAGAATCAGGAATACTCTTCTGACCGGATTATTATTAAGACTATTTAATATTATCTTGATACCCTTATGAGCATATGTGTT
>CM063510.1:126509214-126516714 GCA_032207245.1 Pardosa pseudoannulata
CATTGATGCATTTGTGACTATTTGTGTACCACATACATCAGGGGTATAGTTTAGGATTTGCCAGACACTATTGTTAAATGTTACTATCAACATCATTTACCGCATGTATTAATGTTTTATGCTGTTTTGCTAAATCCCGTGCAAAAAAGGTGTGCTAAGGAAGCAAGGTCTGTAACTCTTTATATAATGAATTAATTTACCATCAACTCTCTTAATACAATTTTGCATCATTAGATAAGTTTTAATGGAGAATAATCATAGAAAAAAGAAAATTAATTTTTACTGTATTTTAGTAGTTAATTTTGTAGCTGGTACTTTCTAGTACCAACATATATTTTTAACTCTATAATAGAAAATTAAACATTAAATTATGGTTAAACAAATGAAATACTTATCTGCGAAGCATAGAAGTCTCTAAAAAATAATAGTACCAAACAACTCATAATAAAACACTAAATTTACTCAATTGAACTACACGTGTATCAACTCTACCACAAAATGATCTTCGAATGCAGCATGCCAATTATAAAATCCCTACTATGCGAATAAAAAGGATTCCTGATTGGTGCTGTCATTTCTTTTCTGCTGTGCGAAATGCATCGTTCATGTCTTTGTGAGTATTTTCAGGAAAAAAGGATATATTAGGTATATATAGGTATTTGATGGAAGCTGTACTTATTATAAGTACCGTCAGGATAAAAAAGGTTAACTAAGCTCTAATATAAAAATCCCACAATGTCATACCTGATGAAAGGAAAACTGTAGCAAAAGAGTTATGCTATGTTTGGTAGTTCTTTCAACCCAAATCAGTAATAGAAATAAAAAAAATTTCCATATAATGCCAACTGTAATTATGGAAATTTTCAATTGTTTCTGTATTAAAGCAAGATTCCTTTTGGCTATATTCGTGTAAATTATAATAGCCATGTATTTTTTCTCTGAGGCAGGATGTCTATTGAAATCATGAAAAATAGAACTCATACTTAAGTCTTAATTTTTTCTGATATGAAACTTTCAATATGTATCGATAAAAAATTTATAAAATTGAATTAATGTAAAAATTCTATACATATAGCATTACATAAATTTTGAGGTATGTTATATATTATAATTCATCCTATAATAAGATACCAATATATGTTTATAAATCTCTTTTGAATAAAGAAATATTCTAGTAAACTTCAAAGTTGATGTTTAGTCACTAGACAAGGTGATTTCGTCCTATGGCTTTTCTCAAAGAGTCCAAACCAAACGAATAATCAATAAATACCATTTAGCTTACTAAATAAGCTAAATCCTTAATATACTAAATCTACTAAATACAAACAGTGCATTAGTAATTTTAGATCCATTTTTTCCATGTTTCCTCATCATTGTTTTGAAAAGTTTTGCATTTAGAGGAGGTAGGCTTCATGGGATATTGATTGATTTATACTTTGACGTTTTGGTCAGCAACTGAATTCTGTGTGGTGTTTTTTCATTGTAATCATCTCTGGTCCAACAAACAGTGAGTAAAAGCATAAAACTCGTAAGTCAAGTTGTTGCTGTTTAGTTCAATTGTATCTATAAGATCGTATATTTAATTGGAATATAAATAAGCACTATGAAAAACATTATCATCTTTCATACCATATCGAACTCGAAGGTTCATGTCAAGATTGGTTTCCTCGAAAAAATATATAGACAAATTTAGAGAACGTTTACATAAATAAAGAGATTATAACCCAATTTAGGGTTCTTAAAAGAGGTACAATAATGGCAATACACCATACCTATGCATGAAGAAGGAATAAACTCAACGAGACCGTAAAAGTACGTTAAGAGTTAAGATGAATTTTCTTTATCTATACTTTTGTATCATATACTGAAATATTCAATTTAGGAATTAGAGGTTATATATATTTTTTTATAATAAAATAGTTTAAAAAGTCATACATATTGTTTATTTCATGTTTTTATAATGCATAAATTGACATTAATTAACTAAATATAATAATTTATTTATATATTGTCAAAAATAAATATTAATGTAACTTTTTATTACATTGTTTATATATATTATTGCTGCATTTCTGATTGTTTATTCTAGTTCATAATTCATATGAAAGAATTACCATTATTACAGGTATTCTAATACAGAATTGTAATATATAAATGTGGTATATTTAAAATCTAATTTAGAAATATAAAGAAAGAGAAAAATAAATTCTTACTTAAATTATTGGACTAATAAAATGTTACAATATTTTGTATAAATTCTTAAGAGGTGTTCTAATTTAATAGTTTAATATTCTAAAATAATAAATTGATATTCAATTAAACAAATATGTTTCGCCTTCATATTTATGAGTATTTATGGTCGAACACAGTGTTGTAATAGATTTATACGTAAAGTAATAAGGTGTTTTGATGCAATAATATAACAGTCTAATTAAATTAGTTGAAAAAGATGAAATAAAATATTCAATATGAATAAAATAATACGATATTTTTTTATAAATTCTAATAGGTCAATAAAGAATAAATTATTTCCTTTTAAAAATAATAAAAGAACGGAAATATATTCCTGATATACAATCATAGTTATTTTTTTTCTCCCGGGATCTAATTTAAATATTCTTTGACTGCACCACCCCATTCACGGGAGTAAAAAAAAATACTTGTAAAAAGAAAATACTACAGAAGCTAAACAAAAAATAAGAAAAAACTTGAAAGATATTTTGGGAAGGAAATTATTGAAATTATCAGCTCTCTCGTAGCATCTCAAGCTATTCAACCTTATATTTTAAAAGCATCGTGCCCAAATGTAAAACCGTAACATCCAAATATTTTCTAAACAAAATGATGTAAAATACGAAAGAAAAAAAAACCAATTCACTGCTTTTCAAAATACTTCCCATCAAGTAAATTGAAAAGGGCGCATGCTATTTGTTAGAGCTCTCAGCGAAAATAAGGCTGCGAGGTTTTTGAAAAGCAGTACAGTTGCTGCGTGAAATATTTATGGCTATCATAACACGGGGTTCGTAAACGTCGAACGCCTACCACCTATATATTTTATGTTTTGGTAATGTCATTTGATGTTCGCATATCTTCACCACCAGCGATGAATATTTATGAAAAATCTTTAATGATGCATCATAGAACTCCTGGTGAGCGGAACTTTTAACTGTTTCTTGATGATAAGAAACGACACAGTTGAGGCTACTTTTTTCATAAAAGAATTTAAAAAGTTATGAATGGATACTTAGGAATTTATGCTTTTATGTGAAGTCTTTGGCGTGATGGTTTTATTTTTTTTCATTACTTGCACTGGCATATTAGCGTAAACGTAGCAGATGATGGTAGATTGGAAAGCTGACTAGAGCCATACAAATTTATTGCAAAACATTGACGGGTTGTAAAATCCATTGTATTTATACTGTAAAAAACTAATAATTAATTCTCTGTTTAATATTCATAGTTTCATGGTATTGTATGAAGCAAAATATATAATAGGTACACCTGTGGGTTAAAGAAGGTCTTTAAAGAAAGTATTCCTTTTTAATAGTTCCTGTCATTGAATATTTTTCTCAAGTTTACAAAAAATAAATGTTCATAACACTTACTAGTTAAATACTTGCCCTTTATGGAGACATAAATATTTATATTTCATGGATATTTCTGGATACAAACTTGTGAAAATTTCTGAAAGGTCATAAATAAAATAATGTTTTAAATTAAAACGAGGTAATAATTATCCTTTATAAAAGATTTTAATAATAACTAAAGATAGAGTAATAACTGTTTATTGGAATACCTTCTAAAAATACCTTAAATAAATTTTAATTACAATTTATTTTTCTAAATGCATTACCTAAAATAAATTATTTAATGAAAATAGTTTGGATTTTTTATGCAAATTATTATATGTAAATCATTGAAAAAAGCTAGATTATTTTTATAACTTACTTTTACATATAAATTACACTTTCAAAAGAATTTTAAGGATGTGTTTTAAAATAATTAACTAAGTAAATACTAAAAATTGTTTGCATCAGCATAATTTACTAAATTATATATATATATTAATTGAGATAGTTTTAATGAATAAATGTATGATAAATAATGTGTACTGAAATGTACATGCAGTACCGGAAGAGATAATATCCATTGATAGAAAGTTAATTCTCACTACACAAAACTTATAGAAATTCAATGAAAGATTCTATTGCAGATTATCTCCTGTAAGAACTGATGAGAATGAAGATTTAAATCTTCAATAACACTAAAATGTGTTATAAATAAAGTTGCATATATCACATAATAAAACTCATAGCACATGCGAGGCAATATCTATTTCTCAAATCCATACAAAATATCATCTATATAAATATAATAAAAATTGTTATGAAATAAGAAATTCAACAGAAGCACAATTGTTTCCATTATCTGTTCTACCATGTAAGTTGAACAAGTTGTTAATATACCTTCTTGAATGATAAATTTTAAAACTTGTATTTGTGACTATCCTTAAAGGACTGTTTTCATTTCCTAACATTTTAGTTGCTTTTACTAACTACTTAACAATTCATTTTTAACTAAATTTACTGCATTTTAATAACTTTATATTTAGGCTATGCATTATGGAGTTTTAATACATTTTGTCAAATTGCACTTCTTATATTTAAAAAATATAATTCATTTATGACATATTAAATATATTATGAAATCGGAACATTTGTGTTATAGAACATGGTATTGATGAATACTCAAATTTATGAGACTATCCAAACAGTCATCAGCCAAAGCGCATTTGAAAAAAATTAAATATGTTTGTCTTTAAAATTACAGTCTTGAATATTTAAATGATTTTTTAAAATTTATTACTCTTTATTAATATATATCAACAAATTATCAATAAATATTTATAACGCTTATATTTGTTAATCATTTATATCATTAAAAGTATGATACTAGTCACTTATACTCACTGATAAGAGCCTTGACCTATTAATACTTACAGTCCCATTTTGATGAAGGCTAAAAAAGTTTACTACTACGGAAAAATAGAACTAAGTCTTCCTAAATATCCTCTTTTTTATATATATTTTTTTATTTTCACAAACATTAATACTTTCGGAAGAAACTTGGACTGAGATCATATGAAATAATTTATCTGTTATAACGCTGTACTAAAATGTTAATAATATGTTTGTATATAACAACAAATAAATCTAGGATCAAGCAGATTTATAAAGGCCTTTCCATTATGTGTAAAACAACAGCTGATAACAAAGAGGATAAATTGAAATATTTGAAGAAGTTTTAATTTCGCATTCCTTTTACTCTGTGCAGTATATAAGTACTTAGATTTAAGAGTCATTAATGTATATTTGGCAAAAATAACTCATATATTAATGGGTTAATGTAACCGTTATTATTAAACTAAATTGGCTTATTGAATTTTAAAAAATTCAATACATATTTAGTGGTTTCTTTGGTAAACAAAAGTACTTCGTTTTAAGCAATGGGGCATAAACTTGGGAAATATTGCTAATTTTCTTTATAGGATGTAAGTTAGAATATTTTATTTTAAATGCTAAAATATATATGCTTAAGTAATATGAACTGAATAAAAAGTTTTATTTAGTCCTGTATTTAAAAGTATGTAGTTCAAAAAGTATTTAACTTAACTATGGAACAAACAAAAAAAACAGAACTAGAAAAAATCAGTGAATCTATATTAATGAAGTTTTAAAAATGACCTTTAATTTATCATTAATTTAGAGATTATTTGTAATTTATCTTGTTTAAATAAACAATGTCGCTATCAAATTACGTTTACTCTGTAACTGACCTCCAAACACTTTTACAAATACCTCGTTTTATTCCAGAAAGTGCTAGTACTTGAAATCATGTTATATAATAATATTGTTAATATCTACCATACTTTTAATTAAAAACGTTTTTTTTCTATAAGGTACTATTAGTTGAAATCATGTTATTTAATAAAACATTTATAACTTACCATACTTTTAATTGAAAAAGTTTACCTCAGCAGAAAAAATTACTATTTAAAAATAATGAATGTTTCAATGTATTTTTAATATAAATCGGAACTACAACTTGTTGGCTAGGTTAATATAAGCATGCTATTGGTGGCTCAAACTTATCTTATACACAAAATATCAGAATTATCTTCCTTTAATCACCTTTATATCAGAGTATGGTAATTAAGTTTAAATCAACCACAGCAACAGTACTTTGGGGCAGCGTTGAGTGGCGCTTCGCTCCTCCGCAACTTTGACACCAGCATCCGCATTAATGTGGCCATTATCATTAAAGTTAATCACGCTTGAATTTCAGACCACTTCACTACCTGTTCTGGCAAAGCCTTTCCGGACAAATTCCGTACCATTTATGCAATGGAAGATAAACGCGAAAGAATATTTTTACCTTTATTTGTAAGGCGTCTAGTTGAATATTTTAGTTTAAATGCCATGGAATACATATTTAGAAATTTTATGAATTCCGACTAATATATTTCACCTTAAATTTACAGTAAAAAGTTGGTATTTCGAAACTTATTAAACTTATGTACAATGCATATGCAGAGAATCTCTCTCCTGTTTTACATTTCTGGTATCATAATTTCAGACACTTTCATTGATATTTATAAAATACTTGTACTTGAACTTCAAGTAAAAAATTGATATTTCAAAACTTATTAGCCCCTTGTTCATTTTATCTCTGGATAATAGGTCAAAAACCGTCAATTTTTTATGCTTATTTTCATACATATATAGCTTTTTAAAACATAATACCATCATTCGCATACAAAATTTCCTAAAAATTAATGTAAAAAAATCAATTTAAATAAATGAGTAATTTACCTGTATAGTTGGCTTTCTAAGCGTCAGTAATCATTAGACTTTGGAGTCAATTCACACTAACTGTAAATATAAAGCTTAGTATACCCAGCTTTTATCTTGAATTAAATTTTATTTATATTCTTTGAATTTACGTAAATGATTATGAAATTATTAATCAAAATTTGATCATGTATGATACAATTGGAAACACGGTATTGACAGAGCTCAACATTGCAATCTGGACAGAAGAACCTTGTTTCTCTCGTTACCTTCTTCTCTCTGCTGTCTCTCTTTGAGCATCAAATAATCTAGTAGCCATAAAAGTAAACAAAAACATTCGAAACCATAAAAAGCACATGTGAGATAATTCGGGAAAGACTAATTGCACAGTGTAAAATTTCATTAGTGCCCTAACTACACTGGAGATGATCCAGGAAGGTACATTTCGCATGCCCGAGTCCAGCTCGGGAAAAACCGGGAAAGAGTTAAACTTATGTACAATTCAAATACAGAGAAACTCTCTCCTGTTTTACATTTCTGGTATCATAATTTTAGACATTTTCATTCCTATTTATAAAATATTTGTATTTGAACTTCAAGTAAACAATTGATATTTCAAAACTTATTAAAATGATGTACAATTCAAATG
>CM063510.1:126521714-126526714 GCA_032207245.1 Pardosa pseudoannulata
AGTAAGTGCATATTTTATATATATGAATTTTACAGCATAGAACGATTTAATTATTCTAGTTTACATTTCAGAAATAGAGAACAATTTTAAATGAATTAGAAAACATTTGATTTGGAACAAATCTGCAATGTTTTGTAGACTTGTACACATGTTTAATGGAATGAAGCACAAGACAAAAGTTAATTAAAAGTTTTACAGTTAAAATATTATAGCCACAGACATGCTCAAAACAATATTTTTAATGTGATTATTTAAAATATATTATATTGTTAGAAATATGTAATTAGAATTTTAGTCTAAAATATTACTTTTTTTTAGAAATTGCGTCTTCAATTAGTTCATTAAAATAATACTTTATCAAAATCTACAGACGCATTTACCTTATACATTAAATGACCCTTTTTTCTTAGTTGAAAAATTTTAGATGCCAGAAAAAAATGTAGCATAATCATTTACAAAAATTCACCACAATCATTCATCAAAAATCATTTACAAAATATGCTATTGAAAGTATTATTTTTCCAGTGCAAAATGTCTTTAAGTCTTCTTTTGATCATAGATTGCCTATATAGGGTCAAATTAATTTAAAACAAAATTTACTACAATATTTATTAGTCTATATATAAGGAAATTATTATTATATTTGCACATTAGTTGGATATTTGAATGGATCTTTTTAGAATGACCCATTATAATAAAATAATTAAACATTTAAAAACATCTATAAGAGGTTATATAAAAAATTAAAAATGTATTCAGACATTTGGAAGGAAAAAAGGTTAAATAAAAAATTTTGAGTCCTCTAATCAGGTAAAAAAATATAATTCTTTTTTACTTCATTAAATTAATTTACACACCCTTTTTTGCGTTTTTGAAACGAAAAAAAACTCGATATTTGGCCGAATTATGCCTTTTATGGTTACATGACACCTTATTGTGAAGCTTTCATGTGAACAAATAGTGTAAATAAGTAAAAACTAACAATCCCCCTTTCCTTTTCTAGAAAAAAAAATCATAAAATACCGAGTAAGTATAAACAGGTGGTGAAAATTAAAAACATTACAATCATGTTGCATAACACGCCCGTTTCCTTACATTATCTCCTGATGTAACAACACGTAGTCATACTTTTATATTAACACTAAACATAAGTAAACCTAAGCGGTATGTTTTTGAGTTTAAAGCAGGAGTAAAAATATAATTTTGTTGGTAATTTCAGTAAAGGAACATGTCGAAATTTGCATAAAAATTTAAATTTACGCTAGTATAAATTATTGCGAAGAATACAGTAAAAGTCTAGATTTTTTTTACATCATAAAGCATTTCAAAAGGCTTAAATAGTATATCTCATAGAATTGTGCTAAATAATTCATTAAAACTACATAATTAAAATTATAGTTTACAGTATTTTTAAAGCATTAAAGCGGTGAACAAAATTTATGATCTATTTCTTCATCATGTTAAAGCTTTAATGAAAGATTTCACTTAAGCAATTTATGTTCTAGTAACTATTATATTTTTATGGCGTTCCAATAACAACGCTATTTATAGTTTATATAGTTTATATAATGAAATATAAATAATTTAATACCAAAGTCATTAATTGTACTGAAATCCTTAAACACTCCACACACACAATATACATATATATATATATATATATATATATATATATATATATATATATAATATATATATATATTATATATATATATATATATATATATATATATATATATATATATATATATATATATATATATATATATATATATATATATATATATGTATATATATATATATATATATATATATATATATATATATGTATATATATGTATATATATATATATATATATATATAATGTATATGTATATGTATGTATATATATATATATATATATATATATATATATATATATATATATATATATATATATATATTATATATATATATGTATATATATATAAATATTTCATTATAAAATACAATACGCTGTCTCATAAATAACTATTAGAATTGGAAATTACTCCAATAACATGCACAAAATTCCCATAAATCCTAAAATTTCACGAATTACACGGCAATATAACTTGGTATTCATATTAAATTATAATAATCATGCCCGTTTAAACGTGGGTTAAACTATCCAGTTTAATTCCGAGAAGTATTTAATTCATTTGATTGGTAGGGACATTTAATTAGACATTCACCAACGCCGGAAATCCCAGTAATTAAAGTAATTGAAACCAAAATAAGTGCTGTGAATTCCTCGTGAAATGATTCTCAATTTATCTCCTCGGTTGTCATCTTGCAGTAGCTTTAGTGGAATTTATGCATATGTTGAACAGCATCAACAAGCGTAATAACCTCGTGACCCACAAATCTGCTTTTGGACAATCGCAAAAGAGAATCTAGCATTTCCTATACAGTTACGTAACTACGAATGGATTTGTGTATAGAGTAGCAAATTTTCAGTGAATTTCAAATTATTAAATAAGAACTATAGATTGCAATAAATAAGAATGGAATTATGCAAATATTAGAAATATTTTTTTAATTATTGTACTGGAGTGATGTTTGAAATAATGATTATATTTTCTGTAAAGAACTGTGATTTAATTAAGGTTGACTGTCTTGTTTACGAAGCCTAATAAGACCGTCATCTACTGCTTAAAGCCTATTAAGAACGGATACGAATACCCATGTATGCAGCTTGATTCGAAAGGTGCTCACTCTGGTATCACTGAGCAATGCTCTACCATTCACCCATAGTTCGGCGAAACTTTCGACTATGAATGAGTTAAAAAATTAAGCAAGTATTAACTATTATTTTTGTTTTAACCTTTAAGTATATTTTTAATTGACAGTTTTGCAATTTTTATTTTTGCTGAAATATCTAATTTTTTAAATATATTTAATACTTGTTGAAAACTAAATCATTTTATATCGTTTTAATCATTTTTAAATCTTTTTATATCATAAATTTATTCGCTTTTTATAACCAATATTGGAATTCAAAAGTTAAAGAACGTCGAATTTGAAGATGAATAGAAATAAAAGAGAAAATATATCTGATAACAATATGTCTTTGTGGCATACATAGATTAAAATCCCAACACAATTGTTTTATTGGTAAATTATTTTAAGAATCCATAAATCTTAAGGCAACCGAAACTTTGAATGATATAAAAAATATATTTAATGCTTAATTGTTGAAAAATAAATCATTTCATATCGTTTTAATCCTTTTTGAATCATTTTATATTAGCACTTTATTCGTTTTTAATCCATGATATTGGAATGGAAAAGATAAAAAACGGCGAATTCCAAGATTAATAGAAATAAAAGAGACAATATAACTGATAACAATATGTCTTGGAGGCACACATAGATTAAAAGTCCAACATAAATGTTTTATTGGTAAATTATTTTAAGAATCCATAAATATGAAGCCAACTGAAACTTTGAATGATAAAATTGATACTTAAAAAATTAAATTGCAATGATTAAAATATTTGATGATAAATCCGGAACATATTTGTACTTAATAATAGCGACGGCTTTAGAGACCCATTGCTACATTTGTCAGCCAAAAACCAATAACATTGCTTCTGATTATGAACGAAAATTTCGTATTAATAAAAATACTTTATTAAAAGTTTAAAATAAATTTAGGAAAACTTCAAATATTATTTTTTATAACTTTTTTTGGATTGTAGAACTTATTTTATTATCATTCCCAAAACACAAACATAAGACAAACACAAGTTAAAAACTTAAATCATATATTTATATCTCATGTTTATGTTTCAGATAGCATCTCTCCTCAGATCTCAATTTCTAAATAAAAATTCAAAAATATATCAGAATGCCCTAGGTCTCTGGATCCCGAATAAATTAAAAAATATTTTCCCGAAACACAAACGAAAGACACATAAAAGTTAAAAACTTAAATAATATCTTTATATTTCATCATTATATTTCATCATTTCAATCAAATAAGGATTTATTTCGGATAACATCTCTCTTCAGATCTCAATTTCTAAATAAAAATTCAAAACTATATGCTCATGTACTAGGTCTCTGGATCATGAATAAATTAAAAAAGGATTCCCGAAACACAAACATAAGACACACACAAATTAAAAACTTAAATCATATCTCTGTATTTCCCCTTTATCTTTCATCATTTCAATTAAATAGCGATTTATTTCGGATAGCATCTCTCTTCAGATCTCAATTTTTAAATAAAAATTCAAAAGCATAAGCTCATGCACTAGGTCTCTGGATCCTGAATAAATTAAAAAGCATTCCCGAAACACAAACATAAGACACACACAAGTTAAAAACTTAAATCATATATTTGTATTTCCCCTTTATGTTTCATCATTTCAATCAAATAACGATTTATTTCGGATAGCATCTCTCTTCAGATCTCAATTTCTAAATAAAAATTCAAAAGTGTATGCGCATGCCCTAGGTCTCTGGATCCTGAATAAATTAAAAAGCATTCCCGAAACACAAACATAAGATATACACAAGTTAAAAACTTAAATCATATCTTTGTATTTCCCCTTTATGTTTCATTATTTCAGTCAAATAACAATTTATTTCGGATAGCATCTCTCTTCAGATCTCAATTTCTAACTAAAAATTCAAAAGTATATGCTCATGCACTAGGTCTCTGGATCCTGAATAAATTAAAAAGCATTCCCGAAACACAAACATAAGAAACACACAACTTAAAAACTTATATCATATCTTTATATTTTAGCATTTCAAGCAAATGACGATTTATATCGGATAGCATCTTTCCTCAGTTCTTAATTCCTAAATAAAAATTCGAAAGTCTATGTGCATGCACTAGGCCTCTGGATCTCGAATATATTAAAAAGATTTCTTTATAAAAAATTCATTTTGTGAATAATGCGAAAATGCATATTATTGGGGTCTAGAGGACAAAACAGAGATCTACTTAAAATTTGGAAATATATTA
>CM063510.1:126529214-126551714 GCA_032207245.1 Pardosa pseudoannulata
ATTCAAATGCGGGAATTTCACCAGTTGTTGCATAAATATCTCGATCATATATTCAAAACACAATGTTTGAATATCGAATATTTGCATTCGTATGTTTTATAATTAGTCTTCGCAAGTTAGTTCATATAGAGTTCTATGTTTATAGGGAGTTTTTTCTTATAAGGAGAAAAGGATTAATATTCACATTTAATTTTTTTTATTATTGTGTTTCTTATTCGAAAATGGGTTTAATAAAGTTTACAAACTCCATGTGAATACTTTAGTATATTTAATTTGTACAACAAAGACGTCTGTGTGTTTAAATATTTTATTAATGTAAAGTCATTTATAGTTTTGTTTTACAGTATAAGCTAATTATACGCTGTAAGTAATAAATATGTAGGACAATATTTATGCTATGAAGAAATAAAACACATACGGTTTTTGATAAAAGTGTATCTTTTTTATAAAAAATATACTGTTGATACACTATACATAAAATATACTAAAATTTGCTAACAAATACAATACATTACAATTGATGTACTGTATTATTTTTTGATTCGATTTCAATAAGCGGTTTTAAGAATAACTGTGTTTAGTAAGTAGCACAAAGCATATAATGTGTACTTTTATCTAGTTAATATCATTGATTTTTTTAATTCATCAAAACAAAAGTAACATACAGAATAACCCTGTTAAAACGAAGTATTACGTACTAAAGATTATATTCGCTGAATGCAAAACGTTAAGCAAAATGTTATAGCTAACAAAAGGAACGCTGATAATTAATATATAATTTACATTATTTTAATGTCATTTTTATTCGGTTCTATACTTAAGGTATCAAACATTTCAGTACAAATGTATAATAAGATGAGCAAGAGCTTTTCTCCATATCACATACTAGATTTTTTCACTTTTTTTATTTTTGAGTGCGTATTTTGATGATTGTAGATTTCATTTGATATTAGGGCACATGTACATTGTTTAATTCAAGACACATAGGCTGAAGGAAAACGTTAATAACAAAGGTGTATCAGCTGAATACAAATGTGTCCAAAAATATACATGAAATATTTAATTATATAGAGATTAGCCTAATGCATATAATTCATCATACATTATTATACCTTGATAATTCCTTTGTTATAGTTTTTCAGTACATAAGGGAGAGGAGTTGCAGATTAACAACTTTCTGCTTGAATGGATATCTATAAACGTACATAATCCTTTTATATAGTTAATCGTTGGCTAATTAGTATACGTGTTGCAAAAATTAAGTTTAAGGCTCCAATCCAAACCAAACCTCTCTGCATTTGAACAAAGTTTAATGGAAAAAGTTTTAAGAAACTATAATAAGCTTTATAAAGTGAAAGTAATCCTGATTCATCTTCATCCAGTCACTGTAAGGAAAATAACCGTAACATACATTAATTCATAAATTGCTGAAACGATATTATTTATATTAATATCGTAGCTTTTCTTAAGAGAAATTTTAGTAAACAGTCGTTTTTAGGAGAAAGAGCAATTCCTTTCATTTATAAAAAAAGGAACTTTAACATATATTATTTTGCTTTATATATTAAAGTGATAAAACTTGTTTTCGATTGCCACTGGGTTAGTCTTCCGAAATTTTATTGCATATCTTCTCAAAAATGTGAGTATCAATTTTCATGGGTTTTTACCCTCTTAACTGATGAAAGGTCTAGACGGTAGAAAAACACTACGATGTGCATGACTGAAATTATAATTAATTCTGAATGCAAAGATTATCTAGCTGGTAAACAAGTAGAATAAACGTTAAAGAAGCTCTGGTGGGCCAATACACTTTCAAAACTGGGACAAATTCTAGTGAATTCAGATATTACTTACCCTACTGTAGTTTCGCAATATAGTTTCTATATATATTGGACAATAACTAGAAGTACATTTCTATCTGTTATAATTACCAATATATGATAATTTGCTAAGGTAATAAATATCATCTACACACGCACTTCTCCGAATGTAGAGTTTTAAAATTATATTACTTTTTAGAGAGATAATGGCTACCACTAATGTGAATGCTATAAATTACCTTCTCATTAATTGTAAAAAAATAAGAACTAAATTGATGATCAAAGTTTTATATAAAGTCATTTTATTGAACACTAACTTTAATGGTCAGGATAGATGATCTCAAAAGTATATAAAGAGAGGTAGACACTGTATAGTGTATACTACTTAATATTAAAAATCTTATTGTGTTAAAGATTTTACAATCGTACATTATCACATGAGAATTATCTTCTTTTATATTATCAAAATGTCAAAGAACTTTACAATTAAAAATTTGTATATGTTACGTCAAAACACTTTATTATACATTAAAATAAAAATTTTATAGAGTGTTTCTTATTTTTCCTTTGTATAGTACGATGCAAATTAAAGAATAAAAACAACTAAATTCATAAATGCCATCATATTTAACGAAATAAATTTGTAGGTAAAAACTACCATGTCCTACCCCATTTTATAAATAAACTAAACAGTATATAAAGAATTTAATATATAATGTCAATTTTCAAATTTACAAAATATGTAACATTAATATCGAAAATACAATAAAAAAATTACTGAGTTAAGTAATTAATAACTTTTAAATATAAGTTAAATATTTAAAACTATTAAAATTGAGTTCTTGAATTTTTTTTTCTAAAAGTGACTGTATGAAAAAATTAAGTAAAAATACCATTTTTAATGAAGAAACGAAAATAAGAATGAAATACATTATTTACCTTAAAAAATTATTTAAAAATAATAAAAGTTGAAGCATCAATTTTGTCAATTTTAAACAATTCTGCAATGTGCGTGATTTTATTACATTAATCATTTCTACCTAAAGAACTATTATTATAAATTAAACAATGGAAATAAAGTAGTGAAACTTTCCATACTCTGAAGCTTTATTTAGAATTTTTTAAAGTTAAATTCTAAAACTAATTTTAAAAGAATAATAAAGTGTACATAGTTAAATATATACTATCATCAATATGAAAAAATTCTTATGGCAGTGAATAACTGAACTAAATAAGATTATAAAAATTATTAAATATCAAAGGAAAATTTTAAAATATTTGTAAAGATTTATAATTTATTAAATAAGTATTTGTGTTATTAATAATTGTAAAAAATAATTGAAATACAATTTTTTTAAATAAAGAAAAATAAATCTTATGATCTAATTATTATCAAAATTTTTGATTTTCTGATTACCTGATGCTGTTACAAATCATGGTACTAATTCTAGTCCGATTTCTAATTTAAATAAAATATGTACTTAATTGTTTTACTTGATCATGGGTGTAAAAAGCTGCAAAATACATTATAAATCTTAATAACATTCAAGTGATACATCTGGATTTCGATGATAGATGTTTCTTGAACCATAAAGTAAAATTATGCAACTAAGTTATATTTTCATTATATAGGAAGGAAATTATTAAAATTGTTTCCTATATTTGATTACGTAAAATAATCATTAATTTCTAGAAAAGTATTAAAATATTCTCAATGAAACATAAATTTGCATTAATTATATTAAAGTGAATACTCAGATAAATAATCTGAAGTGATTATTGCTATTATTGTGTATGAATTCTAAAGAAAGATTAATATAAAATACAAAACCTTAATTAGGATAACCATTTTAAATGATATTCGTCAACCAGTATTTTGTCGGAAATTATATAAATATGCCACTGAGTTATGCATAGGATTCCGAGACATTTGAATTTTGAAAGAAGCCCTTCGTCTGATTTTTAACTCTGAAAATACTATAAATTATTTTGAGGGCAATAAAACCCAAACACTTGCTTTAAAAATCGGAGGAAATTCAGCTTTTTAATATGTTGTTCAAAATACACTTTTTTAAATTTATTAATTTGAAATATCGAAATCATATTGAAACTGCATAGTTATATTGTATGATTTCAATATGAATATTGTTTGAAGAAACTTTTGATTTATTTTCTTTGACTAGTATTCAAGATTCTTGATTAAAGCGATCTTTAAAAAATGTCTGCAAGCAAGAAAAAAATATCAAATTTATTTATTTCATAATTATTAAAACAATTATTAAAAACAATTATTAAAAGCAATTATTTTTTAAATGCTGAAAAACAATTTCAATTATCGCCTTATTTCTACCTAAAAGTAATCGTATTGTAAAATTATGTTATTTCTACATATAGTAAGTCAATTCTCACTCTGACCCATCCGAAGACATATAGCAGCAACAAACTGAAGACTAGTACGCCACCATTGCAACCGTAACAAGTATAAATTTGTTGCTGATCTAAGCGAGTTCCGTCATGGTCCGATTTTAATTTTGTCAAAACGCGTAAGGGGCAACAAAGATAAACTGGAGACTACCAGGAATAACTGAAGAACCAGATCATTAGGGCAACTAGGGCTCGTGACACTTGTATATACCTAAAGGAAATATACACCTGAGGTTGTCTCTCATTTAGCGCTGCCCAGAGGACACTCGATGTATGGTTTGAACTCGTGGACGCGGATGAAAGAGAACTTGTTCCCCTTCTACATATTGTAAAAGTTTCGTATTTCTATCTGAAACAAATATTCATTCGTATCTATTTCTTAAACAATTATATAAAATTAAGCTATAATAAGCTTTTGCAATTAGATTTTTAAAAATGATAATTCTTTATATGCGTCGCAATGACTTAATAGGTTGCTGTTATTGTTGTCTTATTCCACTTGGTTAAAAAAATGCTCGATGTAAGCCCGGAGATTACTCGATTTAAAGCTAGGAGATGCGCCTTCGTTTCAACGAGCACCACAAGTGTGAAAGTAAGACTTAACCTCTAGTGAGTCCTCATAATTTTGAATCAGGGAAGAAGCAGCACCCCCATATATTTGAACTACCACCCTCAGAGGTATTGATTGAGAACGTGGATGACATTGTGACCACGAACGTAGTTCACGTGCTCCAGTCACATTTAGCAAACACGGGGGATCTTAGGTCGGCTCAGGTTCAGGGACATTCTCAATTGCGAGAGCGTTGCCTTTTCCAACTCAGCTACCCCTGCTATACTAAATAGGAGGGACTTAATAACAGCTTAAAGCCTGTAGTTCAGTGACGTCTGTGAATTTTGTAGATTAATTTCTGTGAGTTGAATAGAGAAATCATTCTATTTATCATATCATAAAACTACAAACATTTTCGAAGAAAGTGTCATTTTAGCACAAATGGTTTTGTTGTACACCCACTTTGGTTTTGAGACATATGTTCCTAGGGCAGTTGTCTCTGTCTCTAATTTGAAAGAAGAAACATAAGTAACAAAGACATACACATGATATATATTTAATTTGAGACACATTTTAGCTTTGGATAAAATATTCCCGATGCTTTATTGTCTGTCAAGACAGGGCTTTGTTGCAGACGAAAGACTGCCTTCTTTCCGAAAGTTAAACAAGACTTGCAGAGGAATATGGACCCCGTTCTAGGCCAATGTGTTAACATTATGACACGACCGGGCTGTGGATTCACTGCTAGATTACTTTACTGAGTAAGTCGAAACATTTATTAAATTTGAATATTTATGTAAATACAAGTAGATACCAAGGTAACTACTTAGCTTTAAACAGTAGTATACTTTAAGCAATTTCTAAGGTACAAACTGATTTAAACAAACCTATTTTGCATGATTTTAAAATTTTGTTCAAAGCAAAGTTGAATAAGAATAAAAACGAAATTAAATTTTCAAGAAATAGAAGGTCGGATTGTATAGATCACAAACTTAGAGTAAGAGGACGAATGAAAACAGAAGCATAATTCACCTGAAGACTTTATTTAACTTAATAGAAAGCAATATTTTACTCCTAAAGTATTATTGCAAGAGTCAAACTGCAAAGGGGAATACTACTTCGTACTATTAACAAGGTTTCAGACGAATTGCCTAAATGAATGATTGCGTATGATGCAAAAAAATCGCTTCATTGTAGATCGAGTATTTAAAGAGATTAAGTGCCTTCCGATAACTTGGAGCGAAATCAATAGCAGACTGGTGAAAGTTTATGCCTTTCCATCACTTATTCAATCCCGGGAGAAAGAATAAAGATTGGATTTCTCCACTAACATAATTTATGAAAACGGGTTCAATATGCTGCAAACAAAATGATTCGAATTGTTTCCGTCAATTCATCGTTAATCAAGGGCAGGTCTGCGTGACGGAGTTGTTGGTGAAAAATGTACCTGTCGATGCAGCAGACAATCTGGACGCAGTATTAATAAAATGTACAGTAATGAAGTAGAAAGGTAGATATATGTGCTGACAAATAATCAAATGACACTATAAGTAAAAGAATAATAATGGTCTACCAGAAAGAGAAGCTCTTTCCGTGAACGGAAGTATGGGAAGAAAAAAGGATAAGAGTAAATATGTTAGCCAGTTCCTATCAGAGTAGTTTGTTAGGTTAAGAAGTTCGGTTTCCAATATAAAGATTTTATCTGGAAAGAGTAGTTACATTTCCTTAGCATTGTATATCTTTAACATTTTTACCTTTACCGTACATTACGTATGAATAAAATAATGCATTAATAAAATCTTAAATTAATAATGAAATGGCTAACATATTAAATATGATAGCTCCTATCATAATAGTTTGTTAGATTGAGAAGCACGGTTTCCAATATAAAGATTTTATCTGAAAACATAGTCGTTATATTTCCTTACCAATATATATCTTGAACACTTTTCCTTTAACGTACAAGACGTAGGCACAAAATAATGTATTAATGTAATAATGTATCTTAAAGTAATAATGAACAGGCTAACATATTGAGTAAATATGTTACCCAGTTTATATTATAGTAGTTTATTATGCTAAGAAGTTCGGTTTCCAACATAAAGATTTTATCTAGAAACATAATCGCTACATTGTATATTTTTAACATTTTCCCTTTACCGTACAGGAGGTATACATAAAATAATGTATTAATGTAATAATGTATTTAAAGTAATAATAAAGAGGCTAACATATTAAGTAAATATGTCACCCAGTTCATATCAGAGTAGTTTTAATCTAAAAGTAGTCTTTACATTTCCTTAGCGTTGTATATCTTTAACATTTTTACCTTTACTGAAAGGCAGACACCTTTCAGATTTTCATTAACGCATTATTTTATACGTATGTATAAAATAATGCGTTAATTAAAATCTGAAATTAATAATGAACTGGCTAACATTTTAAATATGATAGCTCCTATCAGAATAGTGTGTTAGAATAATATGTAGATTTTATCTAGAAACATAGTCTTTATATTTCCTTAGCAATGTATATCTTAAACACTTTTCTTTTACCGTACAAGATGTATGCACAAAATAATGTATTAATGTAATAATGTATCTTAAAGTAATAATGAACAGGCGAACATATTAAGTAAATATGTTACATTGTTCATATCATAGTATTTTTTATGTTAAGAAGTTCTGTTTCTAACATAAAGGTTTTATCTAGAAACATGATCGCTAGATTTCCGTAGCATTGTATATTTTTAACATTTTTTCATTTACAGTACAAAAGGTATGCATAAAATAATTTATTAATGTAATAATGTATCTTAAAGTAATAATAAAGAGCTCGGTTTAAAAATGTAGATTTAATCTAGAAACAGAGTCGTTATATTTTCTTGGCAATGTATATCTTTAACATTTTTTCTTTATCGTACAATACGTATGAATAAAATAAATGCATTAATAAAATCTTAAATTAATAATGAATTGGCTAAGATATTAAATATGATAGCATAAAATAATGTATCTTAAAGCAATAATAACAGGCTAACATATTAAGTAACTATGTTACCCGGTCCATATCAGAGTAGTTTATGTTAAGAAGTTCGGTTTCCTATATAAAGTTTTTATCTAGAAATATAATCGCTATATTTCTGTAGCATTCTGTAGTTTTAACATTTTTCCTTTACCGTACAAGAGGTATGGATAATATAATATATAAATTTAAATCTTAAATTAGTAATGGACAAGCTAGCATATTATGTAAATATGTTAGTTCTAATGAGAATAGTTTGTTAGATTAGTAATTTTAGTTTCAAATATAAAGATTTTATCTAGAAACAGAGTCGTTATATTTTCTGTACGTTGTATATATTTAACATTTTTCCTTTTCTGTACAAGAGGTATGCATAAAATAATGTATTAATTAAAATATTAAATGAATAATAACTTGCTACAATGTTAAGTAAATATGTTAGCCAGCTCCTATCAGAGTTTTTTGTTAGATTAAGAAGTTCAGTTTCCAATATAAAGATTTTATATGGAAAGAGTAGTTACATTTCCTTAGCATTTTATATCTTTAACAATTTTACCTTTACCGTATGCATAATATAATGCATTAATTAATATCTTAAATTCACAATGAACTGGTTAACATAAGTAAATATGTTAGTTCCTATCAGAATAGTTTTTAAAGTAAGGAAACTGAATTTCCAATATGAAAGTTTTATCTAGAAATTGAGTGGTTACACTAACTTAGCAATGTATACATCTTTAACATTTTTTCCTTTCATATACAAAACATACGCATAAAAGGATGCATTAATTAAAATGTTAAAGTAATAATGAACTGACTAATATGTTAAGTAAATATGTTATCCAGTACCTATTACATAGCTTGTTTGATTTGCAAGAAATTCGGATTCCAATATAAAGATTTTATCTAGAAACAGAGTGGTTACATTTCCTTAGTAATACATACCTTTAAAATTTTTTTCCTTTACCGTACAAGACGTATGCACAAAATAACTTATTAATTAAAATATTAAAGTAAAAATTTACAAGGTAACATATTAAGTAAAACTGTTACTCAGTTAATGTCAAAGTAGTTTGTTAGATTAAGAGGTTCAGTTTCCAATATAAAGATTTTATCCAAAAACATAATAGCTACATTTTCATAGTATTATATATTTTAAACATTTTCTTCCTGTATCGTACACCAGGTAAGTATAAAATAATGTATTAATATCTTCCAAGATAATTTCTGAACATAGAAATATTATATGTCGTAATTTCGTCTCTCCAATTAGTTTTCTATCTGAGAAGTATTTCTATTTGTCTGCCTTTCTGATCATCTGTACACAAAAAGACGAAAATAAATGAAATCTTGTATGTTATCATTCGTCAAAATTGAATATCTGTACATTCTGAAGTAACATATCAACCGGGTTATATTTTACTTAAAAGTCTATTTTATGAATACCTCTAACTTGTATTTTTCTCACTTCCTGTGCTGTGTTTGGATGAACTATCTTCCAATGGATATTATTCATAAGGAAATTCGAAATTTTACTTGAATAATACTTCTATGCAGTTATTTTTGACCTATTTCTTAATGTAGAGTGCTCTAAAAAATGGAAGCAAAAACAAGCCAAAATTTAGTCTTAAAGTATTTAAAAGTACAAAATGTATAAAAAATTAAACATTTACTTTCCGATCATAGAGAAATCATAAATGGTTTAGGATAAGTTCTCAATAAAAAAATAAAAATAAATGCTAGAAGTATGTGTCAGTAAAATTTAATGGATAACACATTAATAAATCTGGAGACTTTTAATTACTCTAACACAAAAAATTAAAGTTTATAAGCTATATAAATAGTCGAATATTTAATAGTAGAATATCTACAGACGAAGACTAATAGTACAGCTTTTCAAGATAATTTCGCTTAATTTCTTTAAACTAGTCACTTCGAAATAAAATAATTTAAATACTAATAAACAAGGTTCTTCAGACAGAGACTAAAAGGTAAAAACAAATGTTAGCAATTTTTAATTTTAATAATAATTATCATTTCGTTTTTGACTCTTTGTGAGTTCTTCAATCTCATTACAAAAAGTTACAAATGTTACATATTTTACTTCTAAACTACCGCTTCAAACCACTTGAAACTACGCGAGCAGAAAATAATGTGTAATGAATCAAAACTACTTTTTTTATACTTAACTAAGTAATGACGAATATACCTAAAGTCCATTCATGTTAGCAATTTTTAATTTTAAAAATAACTATCAATTCGTTTTTGACTCTTTGTGAGTTTTTCAATCTCATTACAAAAAGTTACAAATGTTACATATTTTACTTCTAAACTACCGCTTCAAACCACTTGAAACTACGCGAGCAGAAAATAATGTGTAATGAATCAAAACTACTTTTTTTATACTTAACTAAGTAATGACGAATATACCTAAAGTCCATTCATGTTAGCAATTTTTAATTTTAAAAATAACTATCAATCCGTTTTTGACTCTTTGTGAGTTTTTCAATCTCATTACAAAAGGTTACATATTTTACTTCCAAACTACCACTTCAAACCACTTGAAACTAAGTGAGCAGAAAATAATGTATAATGAATCGAAACTGCTTTTTATTTTTACCTATCTAAGTAATGTTGAATAAACCTGAAGTCGAATCTGCTTTCCGTACATCCTACAAAAATTTCATTCACTGCGAGTATCCTTTCAGTATAGCAGTCAGAATAGAAAATCTTCTTTCCGTTATTGAAGGAAGCAAAGGAACAGAAGATAACCACCAACTCCCATACAGAAATCGCCCTCGATTCACATTGGATGTCCCACAAAATGGGACCTTAATCCTCCATGGGACCTTTTTCACATCCTGTTCCGCTTCTTGGTAAGAATCCGGATCTACTGGCCTCCCTTTAATGGATGTCAGGCTCTTATCGTTTCGTTCTCTTGGGGGATTTTGTTTTATCCTTCGATTTCTTGACAGAAAAAAATCATCCAAAGACCTGGCGTCTAATCATTTAGCTTAGGAAAGCATCTTTAGAAACATTTAGGGCTTGTTTTTAAAGTAACTCATATTACTAATAAAAGCTATAAATGCTTAAAATAACTATTTATTTTCTGATAAATTATTTAACAATTTGCTTTATTTAATTTTTCGGCGATAAAGAATTACTTAAAGTCTCAGGTAAGACAATCAAATATAGCTTAGAAAATCATCCTTAGAAATATTTAGGGTTTGTTTTTAAAAAGACTCATATTACTAATAGAAGTTATAATTGCTTAAAATAACAATTCATTTTCGGATAAATAAATTTAATAATTAGCTTTATTTAATTTCTCGGTGATTAAGAAGTACTTAAAGTCTCAGGTAAGACAATCAAATATAGCTTAGAAAATCATCCTTAGAAATATTTAGGGTTTGTTTTTAAAATAACTCATATTACTAATAAAAGTTATAAATACTTACAATAACTATTTATTTTCGGATAAATAAATTTAATAATTTGCTTTATTTAAATTTTCGTTTATTAAGAAATACTTAAAATCTCAAGTAAAACAATCAAATATAGCTGAGAAAATCATTCTTAGAAATATTTACGGTTTGTTTTATAAAATAAACCTTGTTGCTAATAAAAGTTATAAATTCTTAAAATAATTATTTATTTTGAGATAAATGAATTTAATAATTTGCTTTACTTAATTTCTCGGTGATTAAGAAGTACTTAATGTCTCAGGTAAGACAATCAAATATTGGTTATTTTTTAAATTTTGGCCAGTTATTTTGTTAGAACTTACTAATTTCAGAAAGTATGATAAGCATCTAAACCTTAGGTATCGTATTAGATGCTATTTCCCACCTATAGTTTCTCTCTGTTTTCAAAACTATTAATATTTAACTAGTATATCTTGTAAAAACTTTATTTTACAAATTTCTTATGTAATTTTCTCTATATTTCGTATGAAATATTTTGTAAATGCGTCTTTCTAAAAAGCAATAAAGTTCAGAGTTTTATGAGCATCATCTATACATTTAAGAATTGAGAAAGTAATAAAGGGTTTTAAAACACACAATAAAGTTTTCACTTATATTATCTTCAGTAGTAATTACAAATTATTAAATTTAAAATATAACGAACTAATTCCAAAAGCAATATCCGCTTTTGCGGGTGTATACTTTGGTCATTAAGACGTAATTTTCTTTAATGATAATGATCATTCAGACGGATAAACTTCGCTAAGAAAAATGGATTTTATCTCTATTCTGCATCAATAAGTTCATTTTAACAGGAGATCCTTTCATTACTTTCTGTCCTGTATCTACAAAGATTGCGTGCAATTAATCATACCTACGATGATAATAATTTGGAATTTAAATTCCCTTTTGACTAATTTTAACTAGTATTGTGCAGAGAAAATACAAAATATGAACTAAATTACATATTTGCTTCACTAATGCTCTTCTTGCATTAAGTAGCTCATACAGTAAAGCAGATCGTTCAAATTATAGTTTTAGAAGTTGTTAAAATAATTGAAGAAATGTGAAACTTAATGAATATATATATATATATATATATATATATATATATATATATATATATATATATATATATATATATATATATATATATTATATATATATATATATATATATATATATATAATATTATATATGTATGTATGTATGTATGTATGTATGTATGTATATATATATATATATATATATATATATATATATATATATATATATATATATATATATATATGTATGTATGTATGTATATATGTATATATATATATATATATATATATATATATATATATATGTATATATATATGTATATATATATATATATATATATAATATATATATATATATATATATATATATATATATATATATATATATATATATATATATATATATATATATATATATATATATATATATATATATATATATATATATATATATATATATATATATATATATATATATATATATATATATATATATATATATATATATATATGAAAGAAAAAATACTAAATTTAATAACTAAATCAATAGTTAATAGAGCCTCCACGAGAGACAATTACAGCATGAACCCTCCGGGCATACTTTCCACAAGTCTTTGTATTACAGCTAGTGGTGTGGTTTTCCATTCGGCTTGGAGTAGACATACAAGTTCTCTCGCTGATTTTGGACGGGTAGTGCACCCCTTAAATCGTCTATCCACCTCGTTCCAGAGGTTCTCGATAGTGTTCAGCTGTGAGCTCTGGGCAGGTCAGTCCATTCAATGAACTCCATTGGCACCATACCATGTCCTGGATAACCTCAAAATATGATAACTGGCATTGTCATCCTGAAAGTAACAGGGGTCGAACCCGTAAAACTGCCACAACGTAGGAAGAACAGTGTCATCCAAAATAGTGCAGTAGGCATTGAGCTTACCGTGAATGGGGACCAAGGGTATGAGTCCATACCAGGAGAAACATACCCAGACCATAATTCCACCTCCGCCGAATTTGACTGTTTTCACAATGCATTCTGGCAGGAGACGTTCTCCTGGCAGACGCCAGACCCAGACCCTGCCATCCGAACAGTAAAGGGTGAACTTTGATTCGTTGTTCCAAAGAACTGATCTACGGTCTAATTTTGATGTGCTTTGCACCATATTAACATAGCAGCGCGGTTGGACTTTGTGATCCAAGTATTATGGGTAGCAGCACGATTATGAAAACCAAGCAGTGTTTCCTTATGGATGGTATTCATTGATACAATACTACGGGATGTCTCTTGAAACTCCTCACGTATGAGGGCCATCTGTTTTGTACGGTTCTTTCGAATTTCTCTGGACAGCACTCGTCTGTCTCTATCTCCCAGTTTCTTTAGTCTGCCGGCTGAGGCACAGTCTGACAATCAACGCTCACCTTCCACTTCTCAATCACATAGGCCACTATCGATTTTGGGTACTTCAGATAGCTACATATGTCCCTTAAGGATCGGCCACGTTTGTGATACCCAATAATTATACATTTCTCGAAATCAGAGAGATCCGAACTGCACGGCATCTTGCTTGCGAATAATGCTGATGTTGTTTCCTACACGATGTATATCGGAGGAGACCGTGATGTACCTCAGGACCGCAGATATAGTTATTTGTATAGATGTCCAAATACTTATTGGTAAACAGTGTATATATATACATGTCTATATAATGTAATTGTATGGAAGTAAAGAACTGAATAAATGTATCTATTGAAAAACCTATTTAATAAATAAAGATTGTATTTTTACAGGTAATTCAATGCCCATTTATATTTCAGTGTAATTGTTAACCATAGAGTTAAACAGTAAAGGTAATTACCTGATGCACTGGATATATTAAAAAATATTGCTATTCTCCTGGAAATCTAAGAAAACGTTTTCTGTCTGAAATATATGAATATTTTTACATATAACTGTTTTTACCTTTTAAATAATATCGTTTAATTAGTTAATGTTTGTAATGAAATTTGATATCCAAGATTTAATAGTTTAATATTTAAGGTTATTGATTTTAGGTATTTGAATTTTTATATATGCTAACATAAAAAATATAGGTAACAAATAGAAGGTTAACCCCCTAGTATCGATAGGAAAAACATCAATTAGCTTCTAGATCTCAGAGTTGCAGTATCTTCTTCTTCTTTTTTTAAAATTATTTTTGTTAATTGTTTGTATCGAATTTTTTTGTTTTGTGACTCAGTATATTTTAAATATATTAATTTTTTTATCTGTCCGATATTTGCGTTTTTATCTTTAAAATCTTGTCACATATATTAAAAAAACCAATAAATGAGTTCAAGAAATAGTAAAATTTATTTTTTCTAGATTTGCCAAAGTGTGTAAACTGCTTTATTTACAGCGTTAAAGAAATCTTACAATTTATTTTCTAATTAAATAAGAAACAAGTAGACTATCGCAATAATTTTGAGATCATGTATTTGCTATTTCTACTTTTTTAAAATAATGAAGAAGTAATCAAGGGGTTTCACAATTTGATCAGGCTAAACATTCACTCCTTTCTTTTTCTTTTTTTAAATTTAATAAAACTATGCATTTCGTAAATTTTAAATGTCCGAAATATGAATAAAAGTATTATACAAATGTTGGAGACATGGCTGGTACCTCAATTTTGGAAAAAATGTATAGGCTCTCAAGGCATTTTGAGATGAATTTTCAATGTAGTCCTTCTCATGTTGGAATTAGTGGATATGAGATTGCTGATTCTCTGTCTAAATCTTCTTCTTTGTAGCCTTTTGGCCATATATGCCTTTCACGTTTAATGAGATCTTTCTAAAATAAAAGAGGTACATGATCTTTGCAGTTCCTACATTTTATGACTGGTGTTTTAGAAAACGAGCTGGGGGAGAACTACGCTTTGAGGGTCTGAGACAAGATCAGACAAAACATTCACTCCTTGCTTTTTCTTTTTTTAAATTTAATAAAACTATGCATTTCGTAAATTTTAAATGTCCGAAATATGAATAAAAGTATTATACAAATGTTGGAGACATGGCTGGTACCTCAATTTTTGAAAAAATGTATAGGCTCTCAAGGCATTTTGAGGTGAATTTTCAATGTAGTCCTTCTCATGTTGGAATTAGTGGATATGAGATTGCTGATTCTCTGTCTAAATCTTCTTCTTTGTAGTCTTCTCGGCCATATATGCCTTTCACGTTTAATGAGATGCTTTCTAAAAATAAAAGAGGTACATGGATCTTTGCAGGGTTCCTACATTTTATGACTGGTGTTTTAGAAAACGAGCTGGGGGAGAACTACGCTTTGAGGGTCTGAGACAAGATCAGACAAAACATTCACTCCTTGCTTTTTCTTTTTTTAAATTTAATAAAACCATACATTTCGTAAATTTTAGATACCCGAAATATGAATAAAAGTATTATACAAATGTTGGAGACATGGCTGGTACCTCAATTTTTGAAAAAATGTATAGGCTCTCAAGGCATTTTGAGGTGAATTTTCAATGTAGTCCTTCTCATGTTGGAATTAGTGGATATGAGATTGCTGATTCTCTGTCTAAATCTTCTTCTTTGGAGCCTTCTCGGCCATATATGCCTTTCACGTTTAATGAGATACTTTCTAAAATTAAAAGAGGTACATGGATCTTTGCAGGGTTCCTAAATTTTATGACTGTTGTTTTAGAAAACGAACTGGAGGAGAACTACACTTTGAGGGTCTGAGACAAGATCAGACTTGTCCATCTCGTTTTGCCAGTGGTACACCTGAAATATCTCTTTTATGTACAAAAACATAAAATTTAGTCTTTTCACAAAATGTAGGTTAACTCAGCCTAATCCGGGGCACTATATGGGTTGTATTGATTTTAAACATTAGGAGGTTCTCTTAAAACATCTTCTGTTTTTAGATTTTTTAAATGTATTGTTACTCATGGAGTTGGTCTAGAAACAGCAACAAAATATAGTATTCTTCTATAATCCTTTTAACTGAAAATCAAATGCATTAAAATTAATTACGATACTGTATTAAAGTTTTATGATGTATAATCAAATTTATATTTTTCATTAAAGAAATTCTATCTTCTTCTCTTGCTTTATTATTTGTACAATATTTATTGTCAATATGAAATGCGTAAGTATATTCTAAAAATTTACACGTTTGAATGAAACTAACTATTTTTATAAAATTTTGCTAATGTAATCTGACTTATCTTTTACTTTAAAGTACATAAGCTACATAATTTTATATTTTACGCAGTATTTCTTTCGTAAACATTGGTCAGTTTTATGTTGTAGCCAATATGATGAGACATTTTTCATTAGTTGGACTGAGGAATGAAATTGTAATGCTCAAATTTAATTGTTACATACATATATCTCCTATTATGTACACATAAGTATGTTTACAAGGTTCCACTTTTCAAGATTCTTTACTTTTTGCTTGCACGTCATTTAATATTTTTCATTGATTTTATCACAGTCTATTACTCACATTCTTATCAGTCATATATACAGTGTACAATACTTTATGCTTATCGCCATCATGAAGTATATCCTTGGAATCGAGAAATGACATTAAGAAATATATCCTTATGTTAGCTATATATTGATACATACCTTTGATACATAATTTACCCTAACCTTTGTAGGACGACTGTCAACATTAAATTGAAGATTATTGTAAGTAAGAAAATATCACAGGATTCTTATTATTCTAGACGTACAGTTACCAAATAAGCAAGGAGCTTCCTCTAAGTTTTGCAATTCCTAATCTGAAGTCGCCTAAGTAGATTCACATCTAATTAACCTCCGTGAAGAATAAACGTGATTATAACGCTCCAAACAAAATCAAATTTTATTAGTCTCTTCTCAGACTTTGTTCTCATCATTATCATGTCCTAGACACTTTAAGTTGTATCCTGTACGAAAAACTTTTCTTTTATTTTTAATTTGATATACTTTGTGATATTAGGGATGAAAATATTTCACAGAATTTTGAAAGCGAAATTTATTGCTAGACAACACGCAATAGAACAATTTGCTAGCCTACTTGTTATAAATTCGGTTCTTAAGACTTTTCATTAGATTGCGTAATATAGCGTTATTTCATTTAGCATGAAAATAATGCTGGTATTACATAAAATACGCTTGGTACTTAATTTTAAATAAGACTTATGTGTTTAAAACAAGTAAATTAGACATTGGTTTAAAATAAAACTGAATGAAAAGTAAAAATATTAAGTATTGTTCTGAAATTTGGATTTAATTTTCAATGTCTAGCTCACATTTATTAAAATATTTAACAATTTTATACTTTTAGATAATTTTCTATTACTCTCAAGTTTTATTTATTTCATTTTATTATTACTCTTATCATAACTGTAACTTATAATGATTGTGTGAGAATTAACATTGAGCAAATAACTCAGATTAAGATATGAATAACTTTTTATATAATAACTTGAAAACTGTAATAAAGAAAAAATTATTTTTAACGAAATATTTATAAATAAAAAAAATATTTTATTTAATTTCGATATATCTTATATATTTTATGTTAAATTATAATATCTAATTTAAATACTTTATAATTATCATTATTGTATATGCTTATATTTCCTATTTTGATATTTGTTAAAATTTTATTATATTTATTAAACAAAAATAATTATGAAAAACTTATATAATATTTAATAATTAGAAAATTTTATATGTTAAAATAAAATAATATATTTTTTACATAATTATAAAAATACGATGTAATAAAAGAATTTTAATATAACATATTGAAATGCTTTTATATTATAACAATTATATTTATCGTAATGTTTGTATATAATTCACATATTACCAATTAAAATATGTAAATATTTTCTAAATTTATAGAATACATTTTTGTTATTTATAGAATTATATTTTTAGTACAAATATATATATATACATATATATATAAATTATTATTTAAATAAAAATATATATTATTTTTAAATAAAAATATAAAATTATATATTATTATATAATATATATATATATATATATAATATATATATATATATATATATATATATATATAAATATATAATATATATATATATATATATATATATATATATATATATATATATATATATATAATATTATATTATATATAAATATTATATATATATATATATATATATATAATAATATATATATATATATATAATATATATATATATATATATATATATATATATATATATATATAAATACGAACTGTATAAAAATGTATTATACAATAAAGTATAATGACTTTAAGGAAGATTCATATTTTAAAATTATTACACAACTAAAGCAATATTCATCAAAGTCATTATAGCCTTATATTTTACTGTTTATTATTTCTTAAATCAACAGAGGATAAAATTTAGTATATTTTGTGGGTGGAAATATATGTACCACGTTTCAGTGCGTTATATTATTTAATTATACGTATTTCAAACTAAATAACTACTGGTTCGAAGTGTATAAAATTGTTATATACAATAAAGTACGAAATTTAACAGTTTTAAAAGTAACCCAACTGTAGGTGCAGTTATATAATTAATTATAATAACATAACATCTATATTTTATTTTACTCTCATGCCTTCTCTAAGGAAGAGAGGATAAAATCCGCTATATTATGTGGGTGGTATTTGGCATAGTGGGATTACAGTAGTAATTTAAAATTTATGTACCCTGCTATACTGCGTTAAATCCTTTAAATATTTTTATTTTAAATTTAAGAACTATTTCGCAACTAAGTTTGAAGTGTTTACAAATGAACTGTATAAATAAGAGTAATGCCTAACGGCACTGAATAGTTTAGAAATATAACATATCTGAAGGTGTAGAACGAACACAATGAGATATATGTTTTTAAGAAATCTGTTTTCTGTAAAAGTTCATTCTGTAAATGTTTTCCCACACGCTATCGATATATTCGAAAACGTGAATATTAACAGCTAAAATTATCTAAAGAAATATGTTCCATTAAAATAGTATTTGTAGCACTTTTTAGATATTAAAATGCAAATGTTTTAACTAGTTTGAAGCTTATTACCCTCTTGAATATGGGCTAAATTGTTAGTGTGGGTTTTAATTGATTAGCATATCAAGGATTTACACTTTAGTAAATTATCCATGACAGTTACTGAATAGCTATGTTTGAAAAATATACTTAGATTTTCTTTAGATTTTTCTTATAGTCTTAAACAAAGGAAATTTACCGATTGAGGAACATTTACATTACATTGGAACACATTCATGAGTACTTCAAATTCATTAAATTAACAAAATTGCTTTATTATATTTTACACTCACTATTCTTTCTGAAAGGAACAGAGGTATATTGTACATACCATCTATTATACAGTCTACTACCTACTATCTACCCACTAGCCATGTCTATCATATTGTACATACTATATTTAGAATACCGGAGCAACCATAATAATTTGAAATACCGGTACCATGTTATATAATGAGTTCTATCCTTTAATAATGATTATATTTAATTTAAAAAAAAACTTTTATACAAATAATGTTTGAACTGTACAAAATGAATTATAGAACAAAGTACAAATGACTTTAACCCCTTAATTAACAAATTTTTTCAAAAAGGCCAAAAAATTTTAATGTAAAAAACACTACTTAGAACGTTGTATTTTAAATATATATATATACATATATATATATATATATATATATATATTTATATATATATATATATATATATATATATATATATATATATATATATATATATATATATATATATATATATATATATATATATATATATATATATATATATATATATATATATATATATATATATATATATATATATATATATATATATATATATATATATATATATACATATATATATATATACATATATATATATATATATATATATATATATATATATATATATATATATATATATATATATATATATATATATATATATATATATATATATATATATATATATATATATATATATATATATATATATATATATATATATATATATATATATATATATATATATATATATATATATATATATATATATATATATATATATATATATATATATATATATATATTATATATATATATATATATATATATATATATATATATATATATATATATATATATATATATATATATATATATATATATATATATATATATATATATATATATATATATATATATATATATATATATATATATATATATATATATATATATATATAATACTTGAATAAGTAAGTGTTATAGCTTGCAATCCCCTGTAAATGGTAAATATCAACAAAACATTTTTTTTTGCTGTCACATTGTTATTTTCAATTCTCGATTGCATTCAAGTGTGAAAAATTATAGCAACATAAAGCACAATGCCGCTCGAATTACTCGAGTGTGCACAGTTTGGACGAGTTAATTCGAGCGTGAACATAAAGGTATTAATGTTTCTTTAACAGTTCTTAAAGTATAACACATCTGAAGGTGTCTTAACAAATTCATAAATATTAACCAATAATCCTATATTGTATATTTAATACTCTTTTTGAAATCAACAGAAGCTAAAATCCAGTATAATTTAGGTATACCAGTAGAGTCATAGTAATTGGAAATCTAAGTACCACGTTATAATGTATTTCAATCTCTAACTGTCTTTATATTTAATAAAACTTCTATATAAATAAGATTTAAATTGTATAAAAATGTATTATACAAAAATAGTGCGGGAACGTTAACGACCCTTTAACAGATTTGGAAATATACAAAACTTAAAGTGAAGTTCACACTGTGATAACTTTCTTTTTCAAAAATAGGTTTTCTGTAAAAGTTTTCAGCTTTACACTGAACCAAAATATTCGCATACGTGACTATAAACGGCAAAACCTATCTAAAGAATCCGTTTCCTTTAATATGCAAATTTGTAGCAAATTTTAAGTGTTAAATTATGCACGTTTCAGCTAGATCGAAGCGTATTACCCTCTAGACTAGGTGGGGTATTGGATATTCATATTTCCTGAACGACTTTTCAGATATTTCTGTGGGGCCATTTATCTTGTGTGACATCGTGATCTTATAAAGCAACGCTTTACCCATAAATAAAGCATCATTTTTATTGCAATTTGTCTTCATTTTGCGGTCTGCCACTTTCGCATAACCGTGTTTATCCGTGTCACCCTCGTATTATGATATCTTACATAAATCAGGGGCCTAAATACACACGAAGAGCCACTGAATAATTCTTCATTATTACTTCATCCTCACCCCACTCTGGAAGTATTTTCGGTTACCCAAATAAATAGCGAAAAATAATTCCGAGGCCTTCTTATTTCATCTTGAGGTCCCTAAATTCATATCCCGTCGACGACATCACGATTTATCTAGCGCATCAAATACATTTTACGACCCACTTGCGACTGGAGATTGATTTTCTACCTCCTCCAAGGTTTATTTTATCCACTTATGGAAGTTTTCGTATAAATGGGAGGACGGGAGCCGGAGTTTTTTTTAAATACTTTGAGATAACGTCAAGAGGCAGAAAATGGGGCGTTAAAATTTCGGAGGTATATAATGTAATTTCAGCAAATATTATTATTACTTAATTCTTCAGAAACTCGAGTTTGGGAAAAGTTTGTGATTAGAAATAAGAACGCCATTTTCGGAAGTTTGATATTGTAAATTTGGAAACTTTTAGCTTCTACTGTTTATGCATACTTCTCTCTCTCTCTCTCTCTCTCTCTCTTTGCTTAGAGTTATTTATTGTACATTTAAAACCTATTATTATTATTTTATACAAATACGTTTATTTTACAGTTTTAAGTAATAAATATAAAGTACGTGATGAAAATAAAGGATTCATTTATAAATGTAGATTTCAGTAAAATAAGTGTAACTTGTAATTTATTTGTATTATTTAGTCTCGATTGTGTGATTTTAATATTAGGTTAATTGATAGCCAGTATTATGAATGATCCCTTTGGCTAATTCTATTGCTATACGTTCTAACGAAGCCAACTTGCTTTCAATTTCATCTTTAATTGGCTTCTCTCCGTCTAACAACATTTTCAAATTGTTAAAAGTTCTCGTAAATGCTGCCCGAACTGGCTGCCT
>CM063510.1:126556714-126564214 GCA_032207245.1 Pardosa pseudoannulata
TGAAACAATGATGAAAATATTTTTTCTAACTCAAAAAATACTATTAAACATGGCTTCATAAAAACTTTATATACAAACTATCGATTTCACATTTAGTAATTAAAAGACCGTTGATTACTCTCCTTAAAAAATACGCAAGAAAATTATTAATCTGCAAAGAAGCGGGACTTGATGACATTTTATCCAATAGTTGTTACTTCATTAGCGTCAAAAGAATTTTCATCAGTATAAATTCTACATTCAGTGTTTTCTTTTTAAAAAATCACCATTATAGTTGCTTAATCAGATAGCTAAACTTTATGATGAATTCATTACTGAACAAAAGCAGCTTTTAGGGGTAATTTAGAAACTTATTTACTGGCCGATACTATTGGGCCAAAATAGATTTATTTTACTGTTTAATGAGTTTAATTTTTAAATATATTGAATATGTCACAATTAATCTTCTTTCAAATTAATCACCCGTGGGATAGATGCCGTAATTAATTTATTTCTTAAATAGAAATACACTAATTAACTCTACTTCATTAATAACGTAAAAAAGCTTACAAAAGTGTCATCTAATTTATTATTAAGTACTAATGTGTAATTCTTTTCATATAATTATTATTTCTATCAGATATAAAAGTATAACAGAGTGTATTGTAGTAAAGATTAAAAAAATAGCTGATATGCAAGGTATAATTATAAAGTAAAGGTGTCTTGTTCACATAATTGCTCTTAATCAGCTATAGATTCTTTCTAAAGATTTTGATTAAACAACAACGTGCATTATTTTTAGAAATGTATTAAATAATTTTAATTTATATACCATTAGGTCACAGAACCTTTCTATTCCAATTACTTTTATTTTGTTTAATAAATGCCTTTAATTACACTTTTATTATAAAGGTACAAAACAAAATTACATTCTCAGTTTTAATTGAAACGAAAATATATTTTGTAAAACTTCCCATCTTTTTTATTAATTTATTTTTTTAACAATGAATTTACATTATCTACGTTAGGATAAATCTACAAGCATTCATTCTGCAAATATTCATACACTTATTAGTTTAGTGTGACTCTATAATTTTAATAAGTTGTATTTAAAAATATTTCACTAAAGAAGAAATTAAAAGCCTGTGACAGTATCTTTTACTAGCGTATAATCATACATATTTAGTTTATTTCTATAGCATTATTTTCAGAAAAGTATTAAATAATTTTAATTTATATACCTTCCGGTGATAGAACCTTTCTATTCCAAATAATTTTATTTTGTTAAATAAATGCCTTTAATTGCACTTTTATTGTAAAGGTATAAAACAAAACTACATTCGCAGTTTTAATTGAAAAGAAAATGTATTTTATAAAACCGCCCATCTTTTTTTATTAATTGACTTTTTTTATCAGTTAACTGATATTAATCACGTTAGGTTAAATGTGCGAACATTAATTCTGTAAATATTTATACATTTATTTTAGTGTGACTCTATAATTTTAATCCGTTGTAATTTAAAAATATTTCACTAAAGGAAAAATTAAAAGGATATGATAGTATCTTTTAATGGCTTTTTATCATTCACATTTAGTTTATTTCTGTAGCATTATTTTAAGAAAAGTATTAAATAATTTTAATCTATAAACCATTAGGTCACAGAACCTTTCTATTCCAAATAAATTTATTTTGTTAAATAAATGTCTTTAATTGCACTTTTATTGTAAAGGTACAAAACAAAACTACATTCGCAGTTTTAATTGAAAAGAAAATGTATTTTATAAAACTGCCCATCTCTTTTTATTAAGTGACTTTTTTTATCAATTAACTGATATTATCCACGTTAGGATAAATGTGCGAACATTAATTCTGTAAGCATTTATATATTTATTTTAGTGTGACTCTATAATTTTAATAAGTTGTAATTTAAAAATTATTTCACTAAAGAAGAAATTAAAAGCAGTCTACAGTATCTTTTAATGGCGTATAATCAAACATATTTAGTTTATTTCTACAGCATTATTTTTAGAAAAGTATTAAATAATTTTAATTTATATACCTTTAGGTCACAGAATTCTATTCCAAATAAATTTATTTTGTTTAATAAATGCCTTTAATTGCACTTTTATTGTAAAGGTACAAAACAAAACTACATTCGCAGTTTTAATTGAAAAGAAAATGTATTTTATAAAACTGCCCATCTTTTTTAATTAATTGATTTTTTTATCAATTAACTGATATTATCCACGTTAGGATAAATGTGCAAACATTAATTCTATAAATATTTATACATTTATTTTAGTGTGACTCTATAATTTTAATAAGTTGTAATTTAAAAATTATTTCACTAAGGAAGAAATTGATAGCATGTGATAGTATCTTTTAATGGCGTATAATCATACATATTTAGTTTATTTCTATAGCATTATTTTTAGAAAAGTATTAAATAATTTTAATTTATATACCATTAGGTCACAGAATTCTATTCCAAATAAATTTATTTTGTTTAATAAATGCCTTTAATTGCACTTTTATTGTAAAGGTACAAAACAAAACTACATTCGCAGTTTTAATTGAAAAGAAAATGTATTTTATAAAACTGCCCATCTCTTTTTATTAAGTGATTTTTTTTATCAATTAACTGATATTATCCAAGTTAGGATAAATGAGCAAACATTAATTCTATAAATATTTATACATTTATTTTAGTGTGACTCTATAATTTTAATACGTTGTAATTTAAAAATATTTCACTAAAGGAAAAATTAAAAGGATGTGATAGTATCTTTTAATGGCTTTTTATCATTCACATTTAGTTTATTTCTGTAGCATTATTTTAAGAAAAGTATTAAATAATTTTAATCTATAAACCATTAGGTCACAGAACCTTTCTATTCCAAATAATTTTATTTTGTTAAATAAATGTCTTTAATTGCACTTTTATTGTAAAGGTACAAATCAAAACTACATTCGCAATTTTAATTGAAAAGAAAATGTATTTTATAAAACTGCCCATCTTTTTTAATTAATTGATTTTTTTATCAATTAACTGATATTATCCACGTTAAGATAAATGTGCGATCATTAATTCTGTAAATATTTATATATTTATTTTAGTGTGACTCTATAATTTTAATAAGTTGTAATTTAAAAATTATTTCACTAAAGAAGAAATTAAAAGCATGTGACAGTATCTTTTAATGGCGTATAATCATACATATTTAGTTTATTTCTATAGCATTATTTTCAGAAAAGTATTAAATAATTTTAATTTATATACTTTTCGGTGATAGAACCTTTCTATTCCAAATAATTTTATTTTGTTAAATAAATGTCTTTAATTGCACTTTTATTGTAAAGGTATAAAACAAAACTACATTCGCAATTTTAATTGAAAAGAAAATGTATTTTATAAAACTGCCCATCTTTTTTTATTAATTGATTATTTTATCAATTAACTGATATTATTCACGTTAGGATAAATGTGCAAACATTAATTCTATAAATATTTATACATTTATTTTAGTGTGACTCTATAGTTTTAATAAGTTGTATTTAAAAATATTTCACTAAGGAAGAAATTGATAGCATGTGATAGTATCTTTTAATGGCGTATAATCATACATATTTAGTTTATTTCTATAGCATTATTTTTAGAAAAGTATTAAATAATTTTAATTTATATACCATTAGGTCACAGAATTCTATTCCAAATAAATTTATTTTGTTTAATAAATGCCTTTAATTGCACTTTTATTGTAAAGGTACAAAACAAAACTACATTCGCAGTTTTAATTGAAAAGAAAATGTATTTTATAAAACTGCCCATCTTTTTTTATTAATTGATTATTTTATCAATTAACTGATATTATTCACGTTAGGTTAAATGTGCGAACATTAATCCTGTAAATATTTATACATTTATTTTAGTGTGACTCTATAATTTTAATACGTTGTAATTTAAAAATATTTTCACTTAAAAAGAAATTAAAAGCATGTGACAGACACTTTTAATGGCGTATAATCAGACATATTTAGTTTATTTCTATAGCATTACTTTACGAAAAGTATTAAATAATTTTAATTTATATACCATTAGGTCACAGAACCTTTCTATTCTAAATAAATTTATTTTGTTAAATAAATGTCTTTAATTACACTTTTATTATAAAGGTACAAAAAAAATCACATTCGCAGTTTTAATTGAAAAGAAAATGTATTTTATAAAACTGCCCATCTTTTTTTATTAATTGATTATTTTATCAATTAACTGATATTATCCACGTTAGGATAAATGTGGGAACATTAATTCTATAAATGTTTTATACATTTTATTTTAGTGTGACTCTATAATTTTAATATGGTGTAATTTAAAAATATTTCACTAAAGGAAAAATTAAAAGCATGTGACAGTATCTTTTAATGGCGTATAATCATACATATTTAGTTTATTTCTATAGCATTATTTTTAGAAAAGTATTAAATAATTTTAATTTATATACCATTAGGTCACAGAATTCTATTCCAAATAAATTTATTTTGTTTAATAAATGAGTTTAATTGCACTTTTATTGAAAAGGTACAAAACAAAACTACATTCGCATTTTTAATTGAAAAGAAAATGTATTTTATAAAACTGCCCATCTTTTTTTTATTAATTGACTTTTTTTATCAATTAACTGATATTATCCACGTTAGGATAAATGTGCGAACATTAATCCTGTAAATATTTATACATTTATTTTAGTGTGACTCTATAACTTTAATACGTTGTAATTTAAAAATATTTTCACTTAAGAAGAAATTAAAAGCATGTGACAGACACTTTTAATGGCGTATAATCAGACATATTTAGTTTATTTCTATAGCATTACTTTACGAAAAGTATTAAATAATTTTAATTTATATACTATTAGGTCTCACAACCTTTCTATTCCAAATAATTTTATTTTGTTAAATAAATGCCTTTAATTGCACTTTTATTGTAAAGGTATAAAACAAAACTACATTCGCAGTTTTAATTGAAAAGAAAATGTATTTTATAAAACTGCCCATCTTTTTTTTATTAATTGATTATTTTATCAATTAACTGATATTATTCCCGTTAGGTTAAATGTGCGAACATTAATCCTGTAAATATTTATACATTTATTTTAGTGTGAATCTATAACTTTAATACGTTGTAATTTAAAAATATTTTCACCTAAGAAGAAATTAAAAGCATGTGACAGACACTTTTAATGGCGTATAATCATACATATTTAGTTTATTTCTATAGCATTACTTTAAGAAAAGTATTAAATAATTTTAATTTATATACTATTAGGTCATAGAAACTTTCTATTCCAAATAAATTTATTTTGTTAAATAAATGTCTTTAATTGCACTTTTATTGTAAAGGTACAGTACAAAACTACATTTGCAATTTTAATTGAAAAGAAAATGTATTTTATAAAACTGCCCATCATTTTTTATTAATTGCTTTTTTTTATCAATTAACTGATATTATCCATGTTAGGATAAATGTGCGATCATTAATTCTGTAAATATTTATATATTTATTTTAGTGTGACTCTATAATTTTAATAAGTTGTATTTAAAAATATTTCACTAAGGAAGAAATTGATAGCATGTGATAGTATCTTTTAATGGCGTATAATCATACATATTTAGTTTATTTCTATAGCATTACTTTAAGAAAAGTATTAAATAATTTTAATTTATATACCATTAGGTCACAGAATTCTATTCCAAATAAATTTATTTTGTTTAATAAATGAGTTTAATTACACTTTTATTATAAAGGTACAAAACAAAACTACATTCGCAGTTTTAATTGAAAAGGAAATATATTTTATAAAACTGCCCATCTTTTTTTATTAATTGACTTTTTTATCAATTAACTGATATTATCCACGTTAGGATAAATGTGCGATCATTAATTCTGTAAATATTTATACATTTATTTTAGTGTGACTCTATAGTTTTAATAAGTTGTATTTAAAAATATTTCACTAAGGAAGAAATTGATAGCATGTGATAGTATCTTTTAATGGCGTATAATCATACATATTTAGTTTATTTCTATAGCATTATTTTCAGAAAAGTATTAAATAATTTTAATTTATATACCATTAGGTAACAGAATTCTATTCCAAATAAATTTATTTTGTTTAATAAATGTCTTTAATTGCACTTTTATTGTAAAGGTACAAAACAAAACTACATTCGCAGTTTTAATTGAAAAGAAAATGTATTTTATAAAACCGCCCATCTTTTTTTTATTAATTGACTTTTTTTATCAGTTAACTGATATTATCCACGTTAGGATAAATGTGCGAACATTAATCCTGTAAATATTTATACATTTATTTTAGTGTGACTCTATAATTTTAATAAGTTGTAATTTAAGAATTATTTCACTAAAGACGAAATTAAAAGCATGTGACAGTATCCCCTATATAATAAAAGCCTAAGTTATCTGTCCGTCTGTCCTCGAATTTATGAAGCGGTTGGACCTGGAATGGATAGGGCATCCATATTGGATTCTTAATCAGTTAGGGTTAGCAAAATTCAAATAGAGTACAGTTTATCTTCTCCTACTGATCCAATTCTAAAATAAATTGGTATAAATATATTTCATATAAAAAAAACTGTCGTCTTTAAAACGTTCGAAATTCACATTTCAAAAATAACATTTTTTCTAACAGTATGACGTCATTCCTTTAACCATTTCATATAATCTTTTCTTATTTGAATATATTTAAATTGAATATATCGTCTGCTTTATTTCGTGCGTTTTATCACTGAACTCAGACATTACGTCAATAATTTTTTTTCATATTTGGCCTAAATAATAGATTAGGTACGTATGTGATAGTTTTAAATTGAATCATCGATTATTTTTTGTTGCAATGAAAATTTTACCACCGGTATTAACAACAAATTATATCTACCTCCAGGGTGTAGTGGAAATGATAATTTCATTTATTTACTTCCATTAATTACTGCGGAAAAAATTTATAAAAACTCAACGATAATTTCAACGTAGCTAAGAAAACTTTCAATTATCTTTCTAAACTAGCAAACGGACCTTCATAGTTAGACTTTAGAGAAGTATGAAGATAAACAAATTATTATGCGTGTACCAGATAATTTTCAGCCAAAAAAACAAACCTTTTTTTTTACCTGCCTCATAGGGTACTATATAATTCTGAAAAATTAAAAATTTTACTGATCTCGTAATATGATGGGCCATATGCTAGTCTTTTAATAATCGTATAATTATACATATTTAGTTTATTTCTTTAAAAGCACTTTTAGTGAAAATAATTATAAAGTATTAAAAAAATCATATTTATACCTTAAAGAAAAATGTTCATTAAAGGCTTTATTTATACCAGTAGTCTCCAAACTAAGGCCCGAGGGCCACATCCGGCCCGCGGACTGATTTTGTCCGGCCCGCGGAGAGCTAGCATACTTGAAAACTCCTTTTAGAGAATATATTTTTTATAGCAAAT
>CM063510.1:126569214-126576714 GCA_032207245.1 Pardosa pseudoannulata
ATTTCATTTCGTACAGGATTCTTCAATATTCAATTTCATTTGACTTTAGAAGTTCTCCATAAGATATTAAACAATTACTTCAATAGTAAGGATTTTTGTGTAATAAAAATCAAATGGTTGATTTTCGTCATAATAAGACATTACTAAGTTGTATGTAAGAGCTTACACTTCTCAGTTGTCTTTTTTGATATTCATTTTTAATTTGGGATCTAAACTTTTATTCATCTAGTTTATATTTTACAGTGTAATACACTTAATAGAGGAAAGTATTGAATATATATATATATATATATATATATATATATTTATGTTTTAGAATGAAGGCTAAATTATATAAAACTAAACAAACTGGTGAAGGAATGTATATAATATTGTACTCCCAAATTAATTTAGCCATTAATTACAACAAAATCATTTTCAAATATTAGTTTTTCAAACTTTTTAATTTCTATTTCAAATATTATCGCAAAACTATTTCTAAACATTCTGCATTATTTTCTAACTACTAATTTTGAAAAGAGATACCATTTTATCCTAGTTGAGAATACGTGAAACTAAATTTCTTACATTACAATTAATTCTTTTTATGCATAGTTAAACATCAATCACATTTGTAAAAATATATATTGATTGTGAGATTATAAAATCTCAAGTTTTGTATTGATAAACAAAAATAATTCGTTTATCTGAATTATGAAATTTTAATTATTAATAAATTTATTTTTCGGTATATTTTTTTTAATTTTGGATCTAATCTTTTATTGATATAGTTTTTATTTTCCAGTGTATTACATTTAATAAAGCAATTCCTAATACTAAAAAAAAACTGGTGAAGGAATGTGAGTCATTTTGCACCAGAAAATAATTTAACCATTAATTACAAGAAATCCTTTTTAAAGAATAGTCTTTCAAACCTTTTATATTTCCTTTTGAAACAATAGTCCCATGTCTATTTTTAAACATTCTGCATTATTTTCTAACTACTAATTTTGAAAATGATTTACTATTTAATCCTAGTTGAGAAGACTTGAAAGTAACTTTCATATTTTCCTATTAAATTTGTTTTTTTTTCATCGTTAAATATCAATCACATTTTTTAAAATATATATTGATTGTGAGATTATAAAATCTCACTTTTTGTAGTTTTATTCAAAAGCAATTCGTTTATCTGAATTATGAAATTTTAATTATTAATAAATTTATTTTTCGATATATATTTTTAATTTTAAATGTAAATTTTTATTAATATTGTTTTTATTTTCCAGTGTAATACCTTTATTAAAGCAAAAAATTGAATATAGTATTTGTATGTTTCAAGATGATCGTTAAATTACCTAAAACTAAAAAGACTGGTGAAGGAATGTGTGTAATTTTGTTCTCCAAATTAATTAAGGCAATAATTACAACAAAATCATTTTCAAGGAATAGTACTTCAAAGTTTTTTAATTTTCTTTTGATATGTTATCCCCAAAACTGTTTTTAAACATTCTACATTATTTTGTATTTAATAATTTTGAAAATGAGTTACTATTTCATCTTAGTACAGAAAACGTGAAACTAACTTACATATTTTCCTATTAATTCTGTTTTATGCATTTATATGTTTAAATATCAATCACAATTGTAAAAGCATATATTGATTGTGAGATTATAAAATTTCACGTTTTGTAGTCTTATCCAAAAGCAATTCGTTTATCTGAATTACGAAATTGTAGTCATTAATAAATAAATAATTATATATATGTATATATGTATATGTATATATATATATATATATATATATATATATATATATATATATATATATATATGTATATATGTATATGTATATATATATATATATATATATATATATATATATATATATATATATATAACTAATTTTCGAAACAGTTTATTCTTTGTTCGTAGCATATTCGAGGATTTTCTCAAAATAGTTACAAGGTTTCTATACAATTACATACAAGTGAATATTTTCAAAAAACAGGAAAATTCTCTGCGATATCCCCCTTAAAACTTTGTGCATGCATAAAATATCTCTGTTATATAGAAACCTAAAAGTCAATGTGAATATTTTTAACTGTCACATGATAATGTAAAACCTACGGAGCCCAGTATATTCAAGAGAAAAGGTTTTTAAACACTTGCATTTTACTGAATATTTAAACTGAAAGAAATGCTGAAGAGTTGTTCGTGGGTTTTCAATTAATCATTAATACTATGTGTTTATATATATATATATATATATATATATATATATATATATATATATATATATACATATATATATATATATATATATATATATATATATATATATATAATATATATAGGATATAAAAATAGGCTATATATATATATAGTATATATATAGTATATATATATATATATATTTAGAATATTTATATATATATAGCGTATATATATATAATATATATACTATAGTAAATATATATATATAGATATATATATATAATAGCTATATATACCGCGTATTGGGGTACATATATATATTGCTTAGGTTTATAGCATTATATACATATATTACATATGATATGGATCTTGGGAGTTGAATTTAATGATTGTTTATAGTATAAAATACTTAGATATTCCTCATTTAACGATTGTGGATAAATGACACACACTCGGAGAACAAACCATATCTAAATGCATCAACATAAATCCATGGACAGAGGATTACAATACAATAGAAGAAGTATTTTATATATGAATATCATAAAAGATTAGGTGGGTCTTTAAGCGAGAGTGGCTTATCGACTTGTCCGTGACAAAGGATTTTTGAATATCCATATTTAAAGAAGTTTTTATTTATGAAATCAATTCATGCATTATCTTGACCAGATTCATTCTTCCCAATTCAAGCTTTTGCAGAAACTTTTCAAATATCGTACATCTGCTTATATAATTTTTGGTGGAATCCAGTTAGCGATCACTACATGTCACGTGGATGACTTAACACAATGTTGAGCTATAATTTTACTGACAATTTATATCATATCACCTGCTACTATTTCGTAATTGCATGTGGAAGTAACGGACAATCACTCGCACAATCATATACATATATATATATATATATATATATATATATATATATATATATATATATATATATATATAATATATATATATATATATATATATATATATATATATATATATATATATATATATATATATATATATATATATATATATATATATATATATATATATATATATATATATATAATATATATATATATATATATATATATATATATATTATATATATATATATATGTATATATATATATATAATATATATATATATATAATATATATATATATATATATATATATATATATATATATATATATATATATACATATATATATATATATACATATATATATATATATATATATATATATATATATATATATATATATATATATATATATATATAATATATATATATATATTTATATATATATATATATATATATATATATATATATATATATATATATATATATATATATATATATATATATATATATATATATATATATATATATATATATATATATATAAAGAAACGTTTTCGCATATATTTAAATGAATTATGATAATATAGCGAGACACTGGACATTAATAAGATCTATGAAATCTGACGGCAATCAAATGATCCCGTTTCTTTTTCTCTGTTTCTTCACTAATGATATCCGTATAATCTAGCAAACAGAAAATGTTAACAATTACAATAAAATTATGCTAGAACATTAATCGAACAGCAATCTCTTTTATGTAGTGGAACTTAAATATAAATGGATTACAGATTTTAATGAAGGGGATAAATCATCATTTCTAGAAATTAAACGAGATCATTAGGAGTTATAATTCAAGTCATTAAAGACGCTTCGCATTTGTAACCAGGATTTTACACACCCACTTCATTCGCCCGCAGCCATTTTGTGAGATCAAATGTAAACATGCAATGGTACGATGGGGATGTGTTTATGAATGGAATTTCCCTTGAAGACTGTGTTGCTGTTTGTCTTTTTAGCAATTACCTTTGAAGGTGGACTTGATTAATTATTCTTCTCTTGTAAAGCGGAAATTTAAGTCGATTTTAATAAGGAAAAGTTTCTGCTGCCCTCTCTTTCTGCGAACAAGGAAGTTTTAGATCGTTGCAGCTGTTACCAAAGGGATATTAGAGCTTAACTGAAGTCGAGTAACTTTATGCTGGTTAAAGTGTGAAACTTACATATTAAAACTGGGGTACGGAAAATTAGTTTTATCTTAAAGTATAATAATACGAGTTGCATATCAAAATTAGGAAACCTAAAAATGAAAAGTACTTCGAAATTATATCGTTCACTAAGTTTTTAAAAATCTGTTTTTTTTTAACTCTATCAGTTATTTAGTACATGAAAATATGATTAGAAATAAGAAAAATTTAGAACTTTTTTAGATTTGAAAGGACATTTGAGATCGTTGAAGTTGTTAAACATAGGAATATTAGAACCTAACTGAAGCCAAGTAATTTATGCCAGTTAATATAAAAACATAATAAAACTGGGGTACGAAAGAGTAGTTTTATCTTAAAATAACCTAATAGGAGTTGCATATGAGAATTAGGAAATCTAAAAATAAAAATCCTTGGAAATTATATCGTTCACTAATTTTTTGAAAATCTCCTTTTTTTTACTCTATGAGTTATTTATTACATGAATATATGATTAGAAATAAGGATGATTTAGAACTTTTTTAGCTTTGAGAGAAATATTTAGATTGTTGGAGCTGTTAACATAGGGATATTAGAACTGAACTGAAGCCAAGTAACTTATGCTGGTTAAAGCGTTAAGCTTGCATATTAAAACTGGGATACGGAAAATTAGTTTTATCTTAAAATATAATAATACGAGTTGCACATCAGAATTAAGAAATCTAAAAATGCAAAGTGCTTGGAATTTATGTAATTCACTAAGTTTTAGAAAATCAACTTTTTTTCTCTTGAATTATTTATTACTTATAAATATGATTAGAAATAAGGATGATTTATACCTGTTTTAGCTTTGAAAGGAAAATTTAGATTGTTGAAGCTGTTAACATAGGAATATTAGAACTTAACTGAAGCCAAGTAACTATGCTGGTTAAAGTGTGAAACTTACATATTAAAACTGGGGTACAGAAAATTAATTTTATCTCAAAATATAATTATACGAGTTGCATATTAGAATTAACAAACCTAAAAAGGAAAAGCATTTGGAAATTATATCGCTCGCTAAGTTTTTGAAAATCTGCTTTTTTTTTACTCTTTCAATTATTTATTGCATGAAAATATGATTAGATATAAGGATGATTTAGAATTGTTTACTTAGTTACTTTTTTAGTTTTGCAATTAAGTTTTAGATCGGTGAAGCTGTTAACATATTATAACCTGAATATTATAACTTAACTGAAGCCAAGTAATTTATGCTAGTTAAAGTGTAAAACATGCATATTAACTGGAAAAAATCTGGACTGCATAAAACTGGGATATGAAAAGGAGTTTTATCTTAATATAAAATGATAGGAGTTGCATATTTAATTTTAGGAAACCTCAAATTGAAAAATGGCTAAAATTTATATGAGTGGTAATTTTAGTTTGTTAAAATATCTCAATCATTTTTTACATGAAAATGTAATAAAGACCAAGGATGTTTTAGAGGGATTATTTTTAGTTTTGTGAGCACATTTTTACTCATTCAATTATTTATTACATGAAAATATAATTAGAAATAAGGGTAATTTAGAACGTTTTTAGTTTTTCAAGGAAGTTTTAGATCGTTGAAGCTTTTAACATAGGAATACTAGACCTTAACTGAAGCCAAGTAATTTATACTAGTTAAAGTGTAAAACATGCATATTAATACTGGGATACGAAAAGGAATTTTATCTTAAACTATAGTAATACGAGTTGCATATTAAATTTAGTAAACCTCAAAATGAAAAATGGCTAAAATTTTTATGAGTGGTAATTTTAGTTTCTAAAAATCTAATTTTTGTTAAACTCTCTCAATCATTTTTTACATCAAAATGTAATAAAGAACAAGGATGCTTTTTAGGGAATATTTTTAGTTTTACAAGAAAATTTTAGATCGTTGCAGCTGTTACCAGAGGGATATTAGAGATTATTTTAATCAAGTAATTTTTTTGTTGTTTAAAGGTCTAAACGCACATGTTAAAACTGGGGTATATAAAAGGAATTTTACCTTAAAATATATTAATAGAATTCGCTTATCTAATTTAGAAAATCTAAAAATGTAAATTAGGTAAAATTTATGCATGTGGTTATTCTTGTTTTTGAAAACTTATATTTCTTTAGCTCTCTCAATTATCCGTTAAATGACAAGGTAAAAAAGAAGAATAAGAACATTTTACAGAGAGCATTTTAGTTTTACAAGCACTTTAAAAAATATTTCAGCTGTTACTATAGGTATATTAGATCTTAACTGAACTTAAATAACTTTATTTTGGTTAAAGCGTAAATACACGTATGAAAACTAGAGTGCCGGAAAAGGGTTTTTATCTTAAAATATAGTAATATGAGTTGCATGTTAAATTTAGGAAATCTAAAATTAAAAATTGGGTAGATTTTATCTGTTTCTTTTAGTTTTATTAAAGCTAATCTTTGTTTTACTTTCGAGATCTATTATTGCAGTAAAAAAAGAAAATCATTTAGTGATGTATTATACTTAAGATGATATTCAAGGTCATATAGACAAAGGTCATTTGTTCATTATAATCCAGCCCAGTAACGTTCATGAAATATCATAATCAACCTCCAAATAAAGTTCATGCAATTTTTATTATACGAAACATAAAAAAATGTATTTCGTTTAGATAAAATTAGTTATTAAATTTAATAGAATTAAGTAAGATAGTTTAAAGTTATATGAGTTTTACATAGCTTTATTGTTATATGAGGATAATTTAAAGGTAGAATAATGATATATCTTGAAACTTAACCGATTTCAAGCAATCATTTTTTAAGAGGACATAGTAACTTCAGAAAATTAAAATCTTTATAAAAAAAACTCCTTTTTAAACATCCAAAAAGAAAATAATCTAATTCTAATAAAATCAGTCTAATTCTTTTAATAAAAAATTCTTCAATAATGATATGACATAAAAAAATACTTTGTGCTGGTATTTAAATCAGCATAATTTTTATATTAAATATGACATTTTTAGGAAATATAAAGTGAAATTTATACAACCACAAAACACATTTTTAAATATGTTTATTATACACTAATTTGTTAATTTTGTTAATGATCAAAAATGTTTTCTTCTATATACTTCAATTTTTAAGGTATTTGAGGTTTTAAAATTTAAAAAAAATGTCAAAACGTGGCAAGAGAGCGAAATAAAAAATTCTTATGATTTTATCATGTTATAAAATCTGATAAAAATTAACACAATAAAAAAAGATTATAAAAAGTTAATAA
>CM063510.1:126581714-126601714 GCA_032207245.1 Pardosa pseudoannulata
AATCTTAATTTATACATAAGCTGAAATTCCTTGTCAAACCTTGGATAGTAGAGTAAATTCCATATCTATATTCATATTTTCAAACACGTATATAAATTTGAATGTGTATAAACGTTGCATATATCTGTATCGGTGTATAGTAATATTTTGTCATTGGTATATATCAAGTATTTAAATCTGAAAATTGGAAGACATTTCTGACAGAACCTAATTCTTATTCACTTAACAATAGATATTTTTGAATTTCTTATAGAATAATAATAGTGGGTCTGAATATTTGTAACCACTGAATTTACATTGAAAACCAAATTTAGCACCTACATAATAATATCTGTTAGTCTAGTATTTAAAGAGAACTGTAAATGATTATAAATTAATTAACTGTTTTATATTGAAGAACAAATTTGGAACCTATATAATAATTCGAAGTTATTCAAATATTAAATCTGAATTGTAAAGGATTATAATTTAATTAATTTCCTTATATTGAAGACCAAATTTAACCCTTATGTAATCATTTGCTGTTATTCAAATATATAAACACATCTTTAAAGGATTAAAACTGAATAACTGCTTTATATTAAAGATAGAATTTGACAACTACATAATAATTAGCGGTTATCCAAATATTTAAACACATATGTAAATGATTATAAATTTACATACCTGAATTGGCATAATATACTAAATAACTTTCCATTCATTCTTATAGTAAAAAATTGGTAGAAATGTCAGAAAACGTATTTCTGAAATCTTAAATGTAGAGATGAGACATTCTATGAATAAAGTACATTTTGTTAACAACAACAAAAAAAAGAGACATAAACAAATTATGCTTGATTCTCTGTTTTCATATAAATTTCAATTAAAAACAAAATTTCTCAGCAACTAAGCAATTTAAAAATGAATTATAAAGCATTCAATATAGAAATGTGTACTTACTTAAGCATGTATATGCCTGTACTGACATATATTAACTATTTTACTATGTACTTAAAGTGTAAAATCAATAGTAATTCACACGAATATCATTCTAAATGTCCACATAAGGTAAACAATATTAAGAAAAATTTCTCATTTATCTAGTGTTTTAGTATTTTAATGTTTGTTAATGTATGTGGAAAAACTAAGCGCATTTGAATTATTAACATATGCGAATTCCGAAATGCCAATCTACATACACGCCCACACGCATGTGTATGTTCTTATATGTGAATCAACATTTAATGTATATATGTTTTACTTACAATATGGTGCATACTATGATGATAAACTAAAAATCTGAGAACAAATAATCCAATTTTTAAAATATTTAAATTATTAAAAGTATACCTAATGATACAAATAATTTTATAAATAATATATTAGAGAGATATGTGTTTCTTTGTTAAAATTAAAACGAAACTCTATTCAAAGTACTTAAAAATAGGGGTGGGAATTAAAATGAGACATATATATATATATATATATATATATATATATATATATATATATATATATATATATATATATATATATATATATAAATATTATATAAAAAAATTTATAATATATATATATATATATATATATAATATATATATATATATATATATATATATATATATATATATATACATATATATATATAACCTTTCAGAGAAATATGTTGAAGACATCACAAACCATAACTATGTGAAAATTTTCGTCCTTATATATTTTTCGTTATTACATTTTATCAAAAAATATAGATTTCAGTAAACAATTATTTTTTATTGTCTATTTCTCTTGAAATCCACCTTATTCTTCTGTATCAAACACAGCTGATAGTGACAAACAAGCTGAAGAAATAATTTATGATGTCAGCAGAAAAGATGCAATATTTTGAAAATAGAGAAGCTTGTCACACGGAACGAATTAGATTTTTGTTTGGTTTGGAAGGAGGGAAGATCAGGTTAGGTTCATGAGTCAGCTTACTGTCACATCAGTTGTCCGAGGAATGTTCATGCCTGTCAGGAGAGTGGAAAGCTATTTTGTAACAAGGGTTTAAAGTCAGGTGAAGAATTTAGTTCCTCTACTTTGATACTGTCTATCTAAGAGTGTATTAGAAGTATCTATTTCAAGCACATGTGAATTTTTGCTTGTCATTGGTTCAACAGTAACTGTGTTTCATTAAAATGTACAAATTTATATACTTAAAAGTATTTATAAGTACTTCATATGTTTGTATCCCTTGGAATAGCTTTAATATTTTAAATCTGATGAATAAAATTGGGTTTGGTTTGATTTGTTTTGTAGTATTACGATCTACTGTTCTGCTTTACGAGTACTAATGAGACCAGGACCTACTGTTTAAAACTGATTCCGAATGATCACGATTAACCATATCAAAATCGGGATTTTGATGTCGTCAATTCCGATACCAAAAATCTACAACTCGGCCATTGTTCAATTGAATAAATTTAGAAGTAAATATATTAAGTATCAAGGCAATAACAGATATGCTTAAATATATAAGTAAATTTACAAAAAGGTTAACACACATATTTTTATAAACACACATTGATTTTAACTGTAGAACTAGCGATGTGGTTAACTAACCAGATTTATTACATTAATTTATACGCTCTTTATAAATTACTAGGAAAAACGTTTTTAAAACTAGATTTTCGGATGTTGATCATATACCTATTTTTACTGAAGTGAGCCAATTTGTCTCATACAAGAATGTTGAAGTTTATTGCTAAGAAAATAGTTCCAAATTAATTGAAATAAAATGTTTAATATAAAAAAATTCACGGAAAATATTTTTTACATATAAAATCTGCTTTTGAAACACATTTTTCTCAAACATTTCTATTACATTTAGCACAATGGTTTCTACATCTGTTTCTTTTGCATGATTCTTGAACTTGACAATTCATCCGTGCGCCAGTAGCATGAATTTCTTTTTTTGTTTTGTTTTGTAATGGAAGTGTTCTCGACATCTTCTCTATATTTACTTTATAATATACTTTATATACTTTATATTTACTTTATACTATATTTAATACTATATTTATTTATTTTCATATACATTCTATGGGTCAAATTGGCTCACAACCGTGAAAATATGTATACCACATTTCATAATGCGAAATGAAGGGGTCTGCGGGGAATAGGAATGAAAATTTACATATATTTTATTACTTAACTAAAAACCAAAGTATGTTTTTGAAAAGGTTTATTAAAGTTTTATATATATATAGTGATCAAATGTTTAACGAGCCAAATTAGCTCGGTTCATAAATCTAGTGTTAAGTATTTTAAAACTTTAAGTCTTTGTTCTGATATCGAAATTTAGTTATTCTATACATTGGTAAGTATTCTATACATTGGTAAGTTCTATACACGGTTAAGTATGTAAAATTGATTATTAGTGAATTAATAATTAATTTTACTCTATTAGTAGCAATACATTTCTTGACAGACTTTCATGATAATTTCTTATGATTAATGTAATACAGATAATAATGTAGATCTTAATAATTTATACGGCAATACCCCGTATCACCTACAGGGTAAATGTTAGACTGTATTGTGTAAATTACTCTGCATTTTCATCATATTCACGAAACGATGCAAATGCAAATGGCAATACTCCGCCCTACCTACAGGATAAACGCTATACTGTAATTTGTAAATTACTCTGTATTTCCATCATATTGAAGAAACAATGAATATGCAAACGACAAAACTCCGTACCACCTACAGGATAAATGTTAGACTGTATTGTGTAAATTACTCTGCATTTTCATCATATTGACAAAACAATGAATATGCAAACGGCAATATTTCGTACCACCTACAGGATAAATGTTTGAATGCATTGTGTAAATTACTCTGCATTTTCATCCTATTGACGAAACAAAGAATATGAAAACGGCAATATTCCGTACCACCTACAGGATAAATGTTTGAATGTATTGTGTAAATTACTCTGTATTTTCATTATATTGAGGAAACAATGTATATGCAAATGACAATACTCCGTACCACCTACAGGATATATGTTAGAATGTATTGTGTAAATTACTCTGCATTTTCATCAAATTGACGAAACGATGAATATGCAAACAGTCAACTTAGAATATATATTGCACTGGTTTATTTTTGTTTACGAGGATATTTTGATACTGGATATTTTACTTCTCTCTAAGACTTCTTAAGTCAACACCGTTATGAGAAACGCCTTGTTTTGTAAACAGTCCCTCCGAAAGTGAATTTCCTCTTTAGTGTGGTGTTCGTCAACATCCGGTTAGACCACATATTGATTAAATACCGAAGGGTTATTAGAAACGAAAAATGGAAAAAGTTGAATCTAAAGAAAAATATTTGCTTTTTACTTCAACTTTGGTCAGCTTTTAACAACGCAATAAGATGGAGACATCAAATAACTTTAGATTTCTCTCTAAAATGAAAAAAAGGGGGACGGGGAAATATATTTCCCGAGAGCCTCGTCTTTGTTATGTATCTTTTTATTTTCACTGGTTGAAAGTAGTTCATAACATGAGTAATGACAAAGATTTCAACAACCTCTGTAAAAACTGAAGTGCACTATTCATTTGAAGAAAAGCTTTTAGGAGATTTTTGTTCGTACAAATTTATCCATTCTTATAATAACACAAAGAAGAATTTTTTTTATAGATTTATGGATCTTAGCTGAGTTTATAATTAATTAAAGGAACAAATATTCCAAATGCTTTTACTTAAAAATTATTTCACTTTTCTTTGATATTTTCAATTCAATTAATGATTGATAAAAGGATAAAATTTCAATGTACAGCAAATACCTTAGTATCAAGTACAAATATATCGTTATCAAATAATAAAAACTTTCGAGCTTTCTTTTTTTAAGTACACTTTGCCAAAATATACAGTTAACCTATTAAAATTATCTTTCAAAGTTTAAGAATTTCACAATAAATTTTTTTAAGCCGAATGCTATCATTTCCTAATTCCCTCATCCAAATGCATTCAATTTATACATTTAGAAGATCCTTAATTCTATGCCATGCTTTACTACATTTGAAACATATTTAATTAACCTTACTGAAATAAAGTAAATTTAATGATATTTAACCTGTAAAAAATGATATTAGATTATCATAATTATTGAATTTTTTATACAAAACCTTTAAACTTGTTAAATATCTTCAGATATCATGAAAATCTTCTATAAAAAACTTTTTCATTGCATAAGTAATTAAGCATGTTTCTATTTTTTAGGCAACATTTTCAACACAAATGATCTTTTATAATATTTTTATGTGTAATTATTTCGTATCTGCAATGCTGTTATATGTAATTTTATTATATATAATTTTGATTTCTCCTAGTATTACAAACTTATTACACTGCTTTCATGCTTAATTGCTGAATTAACTAGTGAATATCTTTTCCGCACAACTTTTGGTTGACAAAACGTGGTTGATGATCAACTATTTTGCATACAATAATGTTACTAACCACTAATGCAACTATTGACATTTTTATTTAGTTCATAAAATTACATAAATACAATAATTAATAAAAGAGCATAAACATTTTTGTTTATTTTAATAGATCATAACCGTTTTCACGCTAAATTTGACAGAACGTGGTTGATGATCAAATATTTTGCTTACAATAATGTTACTAACCACTAATAGAACTAATGATACTTTTATTTAGTTCATAAAAATACATAAATTCAATAATTAATGAAAGAGTATAAACATTTTTATGTATTTTAATAAATCATAAACGTCATCACTCTAAAACTGATTACACAAATATCTTCTAATAATCTGTTTTGTTCATTGTACTATAGATAAACATGTTTCCATTAATTTTTTCATTTCTTCTTGGGACTTTTATAAAATAAATATTTTTTCAAAATGATGATAAAATTAGTTTTTATATAATTTTGATTTATTTTCGCAATACAACCTTATCATGCGGCATTCCTGCTTCAATTACTAAAAATCTTTGGGATATAGCACTCAGATGATACAATGTAGAGGAAGATCAATTTTTAACAATTTTCTAATGTTGCACTTAGTTTTAATTTAAATCATAAAAATGCACAAACACAATAATTCACATTTTAGTACAAACATTTTTATGTATTGTAATAATTTCAGACCGCATCTCACTCTAAAACGGATTACTAAAACGTAATATTTTTCAGAAACTTAAAAACAAATGTTTTAAGGTTTCAAAACAGAGTCGCAACTTTTTGCTCTTCTTTTTAAAGATATTGATAACTTAAAAACATAGTTTCTTCTTCCTGCTCTTAAATATTTCTCGATGAAATGGACCCTTTAAAATGACAATATATAAAATATCATTCCATAATGTAATTCTGGGGAACAAGTTTTAATATTTTATAAGTTCTTAAAAGCTTTCATTCTTCAAAGAGATTCACTTTTTCTACAAATGCATTTTAATGGATGTTACTCAAAAAATTCATTACTAGTGACACAAACGTGCTTTCAGAAAGAATATCCTAAAAGAATTTCAAACATAACTGAAATATATTTTTTTTTTACTTCATGAAAATCATTTGAGAAATTTTAAATAATATCTTTCATATTTTAATGCTAGCATTTATAAAATATGTGAATATAATAAAAGCAAATATTTTTTAATAATTATTATTATGTTAAACAGTTTGCGAAGAAGTGCATAATACCTATAGATAAAAAATTACTATATAATTTCAATTTATTTCAAAATATGTATATCATTATTATGATAGTTTATTTTTAAACAGAATTTCTAGATGATCATGTATTTTTACTAATATAATTCGGCATTTAAAAAATCTTTATTATTTATCATTGTACGACTTTTCTTTTCCTATGTTACGCAATAGTAAAAATTTTACTCTGATGACCAAATAAATATATTTTGTGACACTTCTTAGAATATAAGAAACGGGAATTATTTCCCTCCTTTAACAAATTTTGATAATAATAAACTCTTTTCCATCAAATACAACTTTTCTTTTCAAGTAAACATTTTAATCTGATGATTAAATTAATATATTTTTTGTGACACTTCTCAGAATATAAGATACAGGATTTATTTCCATCCTGTCTCAAACTTTGAGAATACTAATCACTTTTCCATCACACCAAGTATTCAAAGAAGTTTCTTATCACAATTGAGGCATTTTATTTGCATTATTTCAAGAATGTTTAGAAAACTATTCTGGAATACTGTAAATAAGCTTCTTAAATTAATTTTATCACCTAGTACAGTTGAGTAATTTGAAATGAAGCCTGTATATTTGAATTCTATGTCGTCAAACTACATATGTATTATTTGGTGTATAAAACGTGCTGTAATTAAAACTTTAAATACATTTTAACATAAGAATTGTGAAGTATTTAAAAGAATCGTGGTTAAGATAAACGAAAATTTTAAACTGCATTTTTAAAACTGAATATTGAAATATTTTAATAAAATATACAAATAAAGCCAATAATACAAAAAATAATGTTCAGAAGTTGTAATGTTTTTACCCACGTTGAAAAATTGCTAAATTATCTAAGCTTACATATAGCATATTTTTCTTTGGCTATGTATTTTGCTGTAGCATTATAAGAAATATAAGCTTTGAAGTTACAGAACATGAAGTGAATTTGAAAACGAAAGCAGTTTCTTTTCATCTAATAATTTCAAATATAATAATGTATTCTTTTAAAAATGTATTTATACTTTCAGTTCTTAGTACTGCAGCAGAATTTCATAAATTTGTGTATTACCTTATAAATATCTGTTAAATTTGTAATGACGGTTTATACTAACTTTCACGAAGGAATTCAACCTTAAATGCCAATCAAAGTTTACCGTTCAATAAAATGTGAAACGTTTTCAAAGCCAACTCAAATAAAATAAAACCAAGAAAAGAAAAATATATTAAAAAATATAAAAGTTTTAAATCTGTATATATAGCGATCTACTGGAGTCAGAAATAGGCATATTCCATTATTCTTACCTTAATAGAACAATTAACCATTTTCAATAGTAGTGTTTCTTTTCTGACTGTAATAGCTTAACCTTTGTCGTAGAAGTTTAAAGCTTTGCAACATTATTTCTACTGGGAATTTAACGTGCATATTAAATTACAGTAAATAAACTTACAATTACTGCAGTAACTCACTTTTAAGAATTATTCAAATATTAAGGAAATAGCTATAAAAAATTTTAAATATTATAACTTAAGACGATTGATTAAAATTATGTAAATATATAATCCTCACTGAAGTGTTTGGAATTATTCTTCAGTGTAGATTAAATACCAAATTCTATCTGGAAGACAGTTTTAACCTAAAAATATCCACATTAATGTAAAAGTGTAGTTTAATTTAAAGCAAGTTTTTATTTATTTAAAGTGGTTAAGAACTTTTGCATTCTTGCTTTAAAGAGGTAAACTCTTAGTGATAGATACCATATCAAATCCTATTATAATTTATGTACACTGAAAAATACTTTCCACTAAAAATACTAACTGTACTAAACTACATACACTAATAATACTTTATACTAACTTTCACGAAGTAATTCAACCTGAAATGCCACTCAAAATTTACTGTACAATAAAATTTAATACGTTAGTAAAGCCAACTCACAAAAAAAAGAAGATAAAAATATGTAAAAAAGATCATAGAAGCTTTAAACAGCTATATATAACGATCTACTGGAGTCACAAAAAGGCATATTCCATTATTTATGTGCAAATGCAATATGTTTTTAGTCATTTTCTTTAGTAGTGAGCGAGAGTAATAGTTTACCCTTTATTCTCCAATTTTAAAGGTTTGCAATATTTTTTCTACCGTGAAGTTGACATACATATTAAAATTCAGTAAATAAATTTACAAATACTGCAATAAGTCATTTTTAGAAGTTATTCAAATATTAAGGAAATAACTCTGAAGCTTTTAAATAATTTAACTTAAGATGAATGATTAAAATTATGTAAGCATATAATTCTCACTGAAGTGTTTGAAATTATTCGTCAATAGAAATGAAATACCAGATTCTATCTTGAAGACAGTAGCTCTAAAACCTAAAAATATCCACAATAATGTAAAAATGCAGTTGTACTTTATAACTAGTTTTCATTTATTTAAAGTAATTAAGGACTTTTGCTCTTTTTCTTTAAAGAGGTAATCTCTTAGTGATAGATACCATGTCAAATCCTTTTATAATTTATATACATTGAAAAATACTTTCCACTGAAAATACTTTAACTAACTACACTAAACTAAATACACTAAAAATACTTTCACGCAGTAATTTAACCTCAAATGCCATTCAAAGTTTATCTTAGAATAAAATGTAAGACGTTAGTAAAGCCAACTGAAAAAAAAGAAGATGCATATTAAAGTACAGTAAATAAATTTACAAATACAGCAATAAGTTATTTTTAACAGTTATTCAAATATTAAGATTTTAAATATTATAACTTAAGATTATTGATTAAAATTACGTAAAAATATAATTCTCACTGAAGTGTTTGAAATTATTCGTCAATACAGATTAAATACCAGATTCTATCTTGAAGAAAATAGTTCTAAAACCTAAAAATATCCACAATAATGTGTAGTAATAATTTATAACTAGTTTTTATTTGTTTAAAGCAATTAAGGACTTTTGAATTATTGCTTTAAAGAGCTAAATTCTTAGTGATAGATGCCAGGTCAAATGCTATTTCAATTTATATATCGGAAATCTAAATTCATTATATTTTCCTCACCCATTTATTTCTTTCAAATATGGGAAATCTTAAAGATATGGAAAACATCGGAAAGAAATGAGTGAGCTCCAAATTATCCCATCTATGATAGGACGAGGCACGATCCTTTTTCAGATCACGAGGTGCGGTTTAGATCATTATACTAAATAGGACCGGAATACGAGTTCGAATTAAGTACAGTCACACCTTAGCGAAGGAGTGGGAAAAGTTTGATGTAGAGATTCTAAGCTGCGGAACGAATAATCGCGATAACATATGTAACAGTTAAACTCGTTACTTGCTGTTGACTTCGAGGAAGACATTAGTATTCTTTCAAAAGCTCTGAAGCTGCAGATGGGAGGTTGTTACGAATGGAGAAACATTTTGTTACAGAAAGCTATTTTCTGAAAAGTCTTTACGATGGGAATATTTTCTAATTTACGTATTTCTGAGCGCCAGAAAAGGATGGTAAACATATGTATCTACTCTTATGTCAGTATAAAATTATATATCTGTGTTATATCTAATACACATTTATGTACAAAACAAAAATGTAAGAAGAAAATATAATAATTAAAATAATATCAAAATAATAGTTTGCTTTTTTTAATTACAAATCCTAACTATAATATAAATAGATACAATTACAATTTTCCAAAAATATTGTAATGTTAGCCTTTGCAAATTAAATAAAAGAACAATTGTACAATTTTACAAAACTTTTATTTTGTAATATTTAGCAAATATTAATTCCCTTTAATTTCAGTTGTAAACAAGTGATATGACACTTTCTTTTTCCTATTTTTTTATAAACAGTAATAATAATTAAAATAATATATATATATATATATATTATTTTAATATATATATATATATATATATATATATATATATATATATATATATATATATATATATATATATATATATATATATATATATATATATATATATATATATATATATATATATATATATATATATATATATATATATATATATATATATATATATATATATATATATATATATATATATATATATATATATATATATATATATATATATATATATATATATATATATATATATATATATATATATATATATATATATATATATATATACATATATATATATATATATATATACATATATATATATATATATATATATATATATATATATATATATATATATATATATATATATATATATATATATATATATATATATATATATATATATATATATATATATATATATATATATATATATATATATATATATATATATATATATATATATATATATATATATATATAATCTGTTTCTCTATTGCAAAATTTTAAAAACAAAATAATGGGTGTATTATATAAAATGTATTTTTCTATAGACTTTAAAATATCGTAACATAAAGTCAAATAGGAAGCAAAAGTCCGCCTAACAGAATTAAAATTCTTTACTGTACTTCATTTCTTTAACTCTCGAAGGCTAAAAAAAAACCAGAAAACCCTAGCGGATTAAACGTTTGTACCAGACCCGTTTAGACTTTAATGAAAAACCAAATATACAAAAACCAAATATACACAAAACCAAAAATAAATCTAATTACTACAATACAAGAATTTAATGTACTTGAATCCATCAAAATTGTAATATTCAGAAATGCTATTAACAATTGAAACAAGGAAGTTGCCTATTTAATATATATATATATATATATATATATTTTAACGTGCATCTAGTAGCAAGGTGAGCTTCTAAATTAGATATCATACACAGAACTATTTTCCTCTCGCTTTAGTACTATTAGATACTAATTTTAGCAACAAATGCTTCCATAATGATATAATAATTATATTTATTTTTACCAAATTATTTAAACAATAATAATCTGTTTTCTACTTTAAAGTTTCAAAAAAAATATTTGATGTATTATTATATAAAAGCTATGTATTTTTCTATAGACTTTAAAATATCGTAACATAAAGTAAAATAAAAAACAAAATTCCGCATAACAGAATCAAAATTCTTTACTTTCTTTAACTCTCGAAGGAAAAAAAACAGCAAACCTTATCGAATTAAACTTTTGTACCAGACTCGTTTAAACTTAGAGAAAAACGAAATATACAAAAGATACAAAAACCAAATATACCCAAAACCAAAAATAAATGTAACTACTATAATAAGAGAATTTAACGTATTTGAATCCATCAAAAATGTAATGTTCAGAAATGCTATGAACAATTGAAACAACGATTTTGCCTATTTATTATATATATATTTATTTTAACCTGCATTTAGTAGCAAGGTAAGCTTCTAAATTAGTTATCATTCACAGAACTATTTTCCTCTCGCTTTAGTACTTATAGTTACTTATTTTAGCACCAAATACTTCCATAGTGCTATAACAATTATATTTATTTTTACCAAATTATTCGAACAATAATTAATATTTTTTCTATTACAAAGTTTCAATAATAAAATAATGGATGCATTATTATATAAAAACTATGTATTTTTCTATAGACTTTAAAAATCGTAACATAAAGTGAAATAGAACACAAAAGTCCGAATAACAGAAGCAAAATTCTTTACTCTACTTCATTCCTTTAACACTAGAAGGCTAAAAAAAAACCCTAGCGGATTAAACTTTTGTACAAGAACTATTTAGACTTTAATGAAAAACCAAAATCTACAAAAAGCAAAAATAAATCTAACTACTACAATACGAGAATTTAGTGTACTTGAATCCATCAAAAATGTTATGTTCAGAAATGCTATTATCAATTGAAACAACAAATTTGCTTATTTATACTATGTATATTTATTTTCACCAACATCTAGTAGTAAAGTAAGCTTTTAAATTAGATATCAACCACGTAACTATTTTCCTCTCGCTTTTGTACTATTAGTTACTTATTTCAGCACCAAATACTTCCATAATGAAATGAAAATTATATTTATTTTTTAAATTATTCGAACGATAATAATATGTTTAGCTATTGATAATTTAAAAAAAAAAATTATATGTATAATTTTATAAAAACTATGTACTTTTCTACAGACTTTAATATATCGTAACATAAAGTGAAATAGCAAACAAAAGTCCACCTAACAGAATCAAAATTCTTTACTGTACTTCATTTCTTTAACTCTCGAAGGCTAAAAAAAACAGAAAACCCTAGCGGATTAAACTTTTGTACCAGACCCGTTTAGACTTTAATGAAGAACCAAATATAAAAAATATACAAAAACCAAAAATAAATCTAACTACTATAATACGAGAATTTCATGTGCTTGAATCCAACGAAAATGAAATATTCAGAAATGCTATTAACAATTGGAACAACAAATTTGCCTATCTACTAATTTACATTTATTTTAATGTGCATCTACTAGCAAGGGAAGCTTATAAATTAGATATAATTCACATAACTGTTCTTATCTCTTTAGTCTATAAGGCTATAGCAATTATATTTATTTTTACCTTATTATTCGAACAATATTAATCTGTTTTTCTATTGCAAAGTTTCAAAAATAAAATAATACACACACACACACACACACACACACACACACACACACACACATATATATATATATATATATATATATATATATATATATATATATATATATATATATATATATATATATATATATATATATATATATATATATATATATAATATATATATATATATATATATATATATATATATATATATATATATATATATATATATATATATATATATATATATATATATATATATATATATATATATATATATATATATATATATATATATATATATATATATATATATATATATATATATATATATATATATATATATATATATATATATATATATATATATATATATATATATATATATATATATATATATATATATATATATATATATATATATATATATATATATATAACCTGCATCTAGTAGCAAAGTAAGCTTCTAAATTAGATATCATTCACAGAACTATTTTTCTCCGCCTTTAGTACATCTTAGTTATTGATTTACCAAATTATTCGAACAATAATAATCTGTTTTTCTATTGCAAAATTTCAAATATAAAATAATATATGTACTATTATATACAAACTATGTATTTTTCTATATACTTTAAACTATCGTAACATAAAGTGAAATAGAACACAAAAGTCCGCCTAACAGAATCAAAATTCTTTACTGTACTTCATTTCTTTAACTCTCGAAGGCTGAAAAAAAAAAAACAGAAAACCCTAGCGGATTAAACTTTTGTACCAGACCCGTTTAGACTTTAATGAAGACAAGGCATCTGCTCGAAAATGTTCGCCTCGCTTTAGACCATAACTTTTAATAACGCCGGGAACTCATCAGAGGTAAACAGTTGAACCTTAACGGCATAGCGAAGAGTGGATAACTTTTGAGCGTGGAACTGAAATAAATGGCTTAACTGATGTATATGGTAATACTTGGCTGCAGGAAAAATTTATTTCTTTTTTTCGAGTTACGGGAGAAGTACCTTCGGCGTTCTCTCAGAGATACTGAAATGCAGAGCGAGGTGTTATGCGTTGTTTTCAACGGAGAAATATTTTGTGAGTCTTTAATTCAAAACAGCTACAAGCTATTTCTTCTCCAGTCAATATTTGCATTGAATTTTAATTTTTACAACATGGGGTAGGTTTAGAATATGACTAATATTACAAGTAGTACCTAATATTTTAAAAATAATGCTTTTAAAGATAGCTATTTTAAATTTTCTTAAATTAGGAAATGCTTAATATTACTTTATTTAAAAAGCCTTATTCAATAGCACTAGTTATAATACTGGGTAAGCATTTGAAGTGGCCTGCCTCTCAATATTTATAAGTGTTTTACTGCTGTCTCAGTTGTTGTAACTTTTTTTCAGTTTCTCATTAACACAGTCTAGAAGCTTCTATTTGGTTTAAACCAAATTTGGAAAAATTTGGCTTAACAAAAGAATGACAATTAAATTCAAAGATGATAATATTGCAGAAAGAGTATTGAAAATAGTTTATTTGAAATTGTATAGAATGAAGAGTAATGTACTCTTGAATTAATGCATTTCCTTAATAACAAAGTATAAATTTTAAACAAGGGTATGAAATTGTATGAAATTCATTCTGACATGGCGGAACGAAGGCCGATTGGTTAGGGTGCTGACCTTTGGAACCAGAGTTCGTGGGTTCAAATCCCACAGTGGCGTGGATATTCCTAGCAGTTCGGAATCAGCTGTAAGCTGTGGGTCAGCTTTAAGCTGTAGTTTTTAATATATGTATTTATATACATATGTTTACATATGTATACATATATGTGTGTGCATCTATATATGTATATGTAAATTTATATATGTATATATATATATATATATATATATATATATATATATATATATATATATATATATATATATATATATATATATATATATATATATATATATATATATATATATATATATATATATATATATATATATATATATATATATATATATATATATATATATATATATATATATATATATATATATATATATATATATATATATATATATATATATACATATATATATATATATATACATATATATATATATATATACATATATATATATATATATATATATATATATATATATATATATATATATATATATATATATATATATATATATATATATATATATATATATATATATATATATATATAAATATATATATATATATATATATATATATATATATATATAATATATATATATATAAATATATATATATATATATATATATATATATATATATATATATATATATATATATAATATATATTAATTAGGAAATGCTTAATATTACATTATTAAAAAAGCCTTGTTCTATACCACTAGTTATAATATTGGGTAAGCATTTGAAGCGGTCTACATCTTAATATTTATAAGTTCTTTTAATGCTATATTAATTCTTGCATTTTTTTCAGTTTCTCATTAACACTGTCTAGAATCTTCTATTTGGTTTAAACCAAATTTGGAAAAGTTTGGCTTAACAAAAGAATGACAATTAAATTCAAAGAACATAATATTGTAAAAAGAGTATTGAAAATAGTTTATTTGAAATTGTATAGAATAAAGAGTAATTTACTCTTGGATTAATGCATTTCCTTAATAACAAAGTATACATTTTAAACAAGGAGATGTAATTCATTCTCACACGGCCGAAAGATGGCCTATTGGTTAGGGTACTGACTTTTGGTACCAAATTTCATGGGTTCAAATCCCACAGTGGCGTGGAAGTTCCTCGCAGTTTGGAATTGGCTTTAAGCTGTAGGTCCCGGTCTCATTAGCCATCATTTTGCAAAAAGTAGGCCGTAGAACTCCAAACAAAAACCAAACTAAAATCATCCTGACATGTAACTCAAATATCATTAAAATAGATATGACTATTTTGGATTTGACAACACAGAAATAATAAATAAATATTATCTATTATTTTGAATCCAAAATCGTATTTGTTTCTTGTAGCTGTATATATATTTTTAATTATCTGTACCCTTTGTCAAAACAAACACCTATCCTTTTACTTTCTGAAAATAACCGAAAAGTTTAGAAGATCTAAGGTAAATTGTGGCATTGTACGTTGGTTCTAATTTAACTGCAGTTGTTAGATTCTGAGAAATATGAAAAAGGTAATGAAAAAGTAATAACATTCACTCATTAATCAAAATATTGCATTAAATGCTCTTTACTCTCGAAAATAGAAGAAAAAAACAATCAAAGCTAATAATAGGTTCAAGATACAATCGTTTGCCCAACTGCATAGGTTGTTGCACATCTCAACGAAATAAAAGAAATGAAATAGGAAAATTATTTTCCCTAATTCAGGAAAATCATTTAATTTTAGTCAATGAAAATATAGAAGGACCTCAATGGACATCTTCTGAGTATGGGATATTTTAAAGTACGGTCTTTAAATAATATGAGAAAAGAAATAAATTGTGTTAATAGATCTTTCGAAAATGGTCACGTACTTAACTTGAAGATTCTAGACTCAGTTAATGAGAAACTGAAAAAAAAAAGTTACGTGATTTAAGACAGCATAAGAAAACTTACAAATATTGACAGGATGACCACTTCAAATACTTAACCGTTATTATAACTAGTGGTATTTAATAAAGTAATATTACTTTTTTATAAAGGAATATACTTTTTAAATAAAGCAATTTTAGGCACTTTACTAAGATGTAATTAGATACCGTACCAAGGTGTAATTAGGTACGGTATACGAAAAATGTATAATTTTTACTGTTATACCTTCACTAAGAAGATAAATATAATTTTACACTATCACGTTTAAATACGTCACAGCAAAACTAACAAAACAAAACATAAAATCAGGTAGGATACAAAATACTTGGAAAAAGTCATTAATTTACTCATGATCTGAAAAGAACCCTAAATAATTTCGTTTTTCTTGTTTTTAAAAAGTTCTGGGTGATTACATTACGTTATTTTATTTCTGTTTACTACAAGTAATAATAAGTAACTACGCTGCAGGCTTTATATTTATTTCAACACATTTTCTAATAGTTAACAATATTTTTTGCTCTCTATGAATTGCAAATTATTCATAGCTCTTAAGGTATAATAAAGATTTAAAAAAAACTCAAAAGATTTTGAGAAGATCATTTTAATAAGCATATCTAAAATATATGATGTAATAGTTAGCTTATGCTATATTACGAAGATGAAAATTAAATGAGAACTTTACTCGATGTTTCGGGGATTCATAAAACTTAAAAATATTTAAATGATATAAAATTTTTTAAAAATTGAGTAAAATTTCATCGTCAGAAAAATGTAGCTTTCTTATCTAACTTTAAAATCAGGATTACTGAATATATCGCTTAAATTCCTTATGAATATTTTTTGTCTGGGCATACAAGATGTAAGATTTAAAAGTAGATTTTTAATTTCTTGACATTTTTTTAAATCAATGCCTTTCAACAACGCTTTGCCTCTTTTTAAATATCTGGTAGACAATACCGGTAATTACAAAATATATAGATAAAATTGTTTACTGATGTACAAATTTATATCTGTTATGGAATATTTCTCTGCTATAACGAGTATAATTTCATAATATATTTTCTATTTTTAAGATGTGCTATAGCAGGGTACTATAGCAGGGTATTTTAATTAAAGTGGATATGTTATATGATTTTTAGATGTAAATTATGTAAGGTATAGTTATATATGAAGGAGTATAATCGTTGCAATAAATCTTTCTAAAGTCAGAAACTACTTTGTAAAAAACATTACATTGCTGAATACTGTAAATATTCTTATTCATTACATAAATATGTTTGTACTCATTAATTCTACAAAAGTGAAACATTTTGTACAAAATCCCATATTTAAATGCTTATTTCCTTAGAGTATCAATACAATTAGAAAATATATATATATATATATATATATATATATATATATATATATATATATATATATATATATATATATATATATATATATATATATATATATATATATATATAATATATATATATATATATATATATATATATATATATATATATATATAATATATATATATATATATATATAATATATAATATAATATATATATATATATATATATATATATATATATATATATATATATTATATATATATATATATATATATATATATATATATATATATATATATATATATATATATATATATATATATATATATATATATATATATATATTATATATATATATATATATATATATATATATATATATATATATATATATATATATAATATATATATATATGTAATATATATATATATATATAAATACTATATTATATTAATATATATGTATATATATAATATATAATATATATATATATAAACATTATATATATATTTAAATATATATAAGAAATTATAATAATTTATATATATATATATATATATATATATATATTATATATATATAAGATATAAAATATGGTCTTTATTTCTTCTGTCAAAGAGATACTAAATTATAACAATCTTGTTAAACAAAGTATGTTACACCGAAACGCAAGTACGTCGAGTGACTTTATTGATCGAAGAATTTCGCGCAAACAAAGGAGAATTTTCTTTAATGGTAATTAGGAAGAGAAGGGTTCGCGAGTGATCACACGGTGAAAACACCCCTTGATAAATAATTAATTGAGAGAATAAGTGAAGAGGGTTCATTTAGTATCCCTTCTACAGTTGCTCGCTTAATCAAAGCTGTAATGAAAATTATCAGCTTTCTTCGAAATATTTATTTCTAAGTCTAATGTTGATTTACATAAAGATAATTATGTAAAGTCTTACTTAATTAGCTCTTCACTTATTTTAAGTGTAAATAAATAAATAAATGAATAAATATATACGTGTATATAGTGTATATACATATATATATATATATATAATATATATATAAAATTTATATATATATATATATATATATATATATATATATATATATATATATATATATATATATCAAATAAGGTATTTCCATTTAATCAATATTTAAAAAGTTTATTAACCCATTTTATCCCATTGTCCTATTTAGAGGACAGCTGAAAAATACCACGTGGAAATCACTATTTGTTTGTTGCGAATATTTTGTTAGCTGGAACATGTAGGGGTATGTATTAGCTTCTGCTAACATGAGTTACGGCTCTCGCCCCCTCCTCCTTCCCCTGGACATTTTGTCTATTCATCGCATTAGTGGGCGTGGTTTCTACCATCTCTTTGCGGTTGCATAATTCTTTTTCAGTTTACTTTGGACATTTCACTGGGCATTTTTTATGTGATAGTACTATTTCGTTATCATCTTGGTGATAAATTAGAATTATATTATTCTTAGGTAGGTTCTAGCTCATTATTTTTGAACTGTCCTCTAAATAGGACAGTGGGACGATATGCATGCAATTGACGCATTCTTTCTCCCTTTCTAACTAAGAGTAAAATAAATCGTTTCCTTTCTAGCGTTTTACTCCTGCTGAGTTATGTCAGTACAAAGGTTTCTGAAGTTAGAGGAAGCATTGAATTTATTAAATAGTTTAGATTCAGATGAGAGCGACATTGAAATTGCTGTGTTACCACCAGATGCTAGTGAAGTAACTGGCGAAGATGAAGGGAAAGATAACGAAGTCAATACTGGTGATA
>CM063510.1:126606714-126639214 GCA_032207245.1 Pardosa pseudoannulata
ATGTAATGGGAAAAAATATTTGTGGGCTAACGTCTCCAATTCTGACAAACATTCCTTATAGTTGAGTAAGGATAATAATTTGGAGGAAATCTTTTATTTCTGATTGACCTTTCTTATAAGGGGGGTTTCATACTTTGATGCTGAGATACAATAAAATTATACATGGTTATAAGAAGTAGAGGAATTTAGAATCTTTATCTGTGATACAGATTATTTATCAGTATTCTGTATCAGATTATTGTAATGGAAGTAATTATTAAGAAAAAGAAATTAATTTAAAGCTACATTTAATCTACCACTTTAATAAATGAACTTTATAAATGACAGTTTTTCCCTTTAAATGAAAATATTTAGTAACAAGATACTTTTTATCAAGGGATGTAGTGTGAAAACTTTTTGTGGGCTAACGTGTCCAATTCTGGCAAACGTTCGTTACAGTTGAGGAGTAGGGATATTAATTTGGAGAAAACATTTTTTCTCCTATTTACCTTTCTGAAATGAGGGGGGTTGCATGCCTTGAAATTACACAGGATAAAGATTTTTTTTTATTGATGTAGAGAACGAACTTCGGTGCATTGTAAATGAACAAACAAGCTGATATATAATAAAAATAAATGTGGTTATAAAAAGTGAAGTAATTTAGAATATTTATCTGTGATACAAACTATTTATGAGTATAATCTATCAGATAAATATAATGGTAGTAACTATTAAGAAAATAAAACAATTTAAATCTACATTTAATATACCACTTTAAACAATGAACTATATAATTGACAGTTTTTTTTTTCTTTTCAAAGAAAATATTTTGTAACAAGATACGTTTTATCAAGGGATGTAATGGGGAAAAGATATCTACAAGTAGAGTTCTGACGTGTAAGTTATGTCGCCCAAGTGAATTGTAGTGATCGCTAATTGGTTGGCACAATTAACTATAAAAGCAGATGTATAGTATCTGGGTACGGGATTTTCTGGTGTTCCTGCAGTTTCGATATCTTTGACAGGAATAAACTACGATAGTTTTGATATTCTATCCTGTTTAATTTCGTTCTCATTCTCCTTGCGGTTTCCACGATTGCTTGGAATTTTTTTCACATTTTTTTCATTATAATGGACAATTTTTTGCGTATGCACAGAGTCTCCAAACTTGTATTTTCATAGATTTAATGGGTAAAATATTAGGAAAAACCAAAAAATATATATTTAATTTTCGTTCGTTACTTTTTGAAAACATTGACAGAAAATGGTTTTTGAATCAAAATGATCCATCTTTCGACTTTAGTGTTAAGTTATTTTATACGAACTAATTAAATTCATTTTAATAAATACAAAATATTTCTTGTTTGATTAAGTTGTATTCTCTCATTTTAATAGAAGTTTTATTTATATCTATGCAGTGTACACCTTTGTCAAATTCACAGTTTATAATATTGCAATAAGTAATAATTTTGCAGCAGATAATGTACTTCCAATCATACAGAAATCCTGAAAAATAAGAAACTGCAATCCCATCTTATGTGCCACGTTTTCCTCACACACGACTTTCGTAGATACCACATGAGTATTGTTTTGGGGACCCGCAGATAATAGAATAATATATCTTCTAAACAAAGTTATTTTTCTCTCGAAACTGTGACAGCAATCGATCTCCACACCTGAAGAGATAGAGGGCAGTGGTCCAAGATATTTCTTGCATTTGATGTGGGTTCCTCTTTTACGCTCCAGTGACAGCTTCTTCCGACTGATGATCCACGTTCCGAGGGAAGAAATGGGTGAAAGATTTGTGGTCTAACGTGTCCAATTCTGACACACACTCCAGATAGTTGAGTAAGGAGAATGATTTGGAGGAAACCTTTTTGCTCCGATAGACCTTTCTTATGCGGGGGGTTGTGTATGCCTTGAAATTACACTAGAAAAAGATGTTTGTTCTATTGATCTAGAGAATGAATCTAGGTGCATTGGAAATGACTAAACAAGCTGAGATACAATAAAAATAAACATATAAGAAGTGGAGGAATATAGATTTATTTGATACAGATTATTTATTAGTATGCTTTATCAGATGAATATAATGGAAGTAACTGTTAAGAAAAAATAAAATCTACATTTAATATACTACTTTAAAAATGAACTTTATAATGACAGTTTTTTTACTTTCAAAGAAAATATTTGTAAACAAGATACTTTTTATCAATGGATGTAGTGGGATGAATATTTGAGGGCAAACGTGCCCAATTCTAACAAACATTCCTTATAGTTGAGTAAGGATAATAATTTGGAGGAAATCTTTTATTTCTGATTGACCTTTCTTATAAGGGGGGTTTCATACTTTGATGCTGAGATACAATAAAATTATACATGGTTATAAGAAGTAGAGGAATTTAGAATCTTTATCTGTGATACAGATTATTTATCAGTATTCTGTATCAGATTATTGTAATGGAAGTAATTATTAAGAAAAAGAAATTAATTTAAAGCTACATTTAATCTACCACTTTAATAAATGAACTTTATAAATGACAGTTTTTCCCTTTTAATGAAAATATTTAGTAACAAGATACTTTTTATCAAGGGATGTAGTGTGAAAACTTTTTGTGGGCTAACGTGTCCAATTCTGGCAAACGTTCGTTACAGTTGAGGAGTAAGGATATTAATTTGGAGAAAACATTTTTTCTCTTATTGACCTTTCTTAAATGAGGGGGGTTGCATGCCTTGAAATTACACAGGATAAAGATTTTTTTTCTATTGATGTAGAGAACGAACTTCGGTGCATTGTAAATGAACAAACAAGCTGATATATAATAAAAATAAATGTGGTTATAAAAAGTGGAGTAATTTAGAATATTTATCTGTGATACAAACTATTTATGAGTATAATCTATTGGATAAATATAATGGTAGTAACTATTAAGAAAATAAAACAATTTAAATCTACATTTAATATACCACTTTAAACAATGAACTATGTAATTGACAGTTTTTTTTTCTTTTCAAAGAAAATATTTTGTAACGAGATACGTTTTATCAAGGGATGTAATGGGGAAAAGATTTGTGGTCTAATTTGTACAATTTTGACACACACTCCAGATACTTAAGTAAGGAGAATGGTTTGGAGGAAACATTTTTGCTCCGATAGACCTTTCACATACGGGAGGTTGTGTATGCCTTGAAAATACACTAGGTTATAATTTTTGTTCTATTGATTTAGAGAATGAATCCTCGTGCATTGGAAATGAATAAACTAGCTGAGATACAATAAAAATAAGCTTGATTATAAGTGGAGGAATATAGATTATATTTGATACAGATTATTTATCAGTATGCTTTATCTGATGAATATAATGGAATTAACTTTAATAATTACTTTCAAAATCAAAAAAATATATTTTTTGAAAATGTAAAAAAAATTGAATTTACATTTAATATACTACTTTAAAAATGAACTTTAAAAAGGACATTTTTTTCAATTTCAAAGAAAATATTTAGTAACAAGATACTTTTTATCTAGGGATGTAATGGGAAAAATATTTTGTGGGCTAACTTCTCCAATTCTGACAAACATTCATTATAGTTGAGTAAGGATAATAATTTGGAGGAAAATTTTTAGCTCAGATTGACCTTTCTTATATGGGGGGTTGCATACTTTGATATTACCCTGGGTAAAAATGTTTGTTCTACTGATTTAGAGAACGGATTTCGGTGCATTGAAAATGAATAAACAAGCTGAGATACAATAATAATATACATGGTTATAAGAAGTGGAGGAATTTAGAATCTTTATCTGTGATACAGATTATTTATCAGTATGCTGTATCACATGAATATAATGGAAGTAACTGTTAAGAAAAAAATAGATCTACATTTAATATACCATTTTAAAAATGAACTTTATAAATGACAGTTTTTTCCCTTCCAAAGAAAATACTTGGTAGCAAGATAATTTTTATCAAGGGGTGTAATGGGTAAAAAATTTGTGGTCTAACGCGTCGAATTCTGACACACACTCCAGATAGTTGAGTAAGGAGAAACCTTTACCATTCTTATACGGGGGTTGTGTATGCCTTGACTTTACACTAGGTAAAGATGCTTGTTCTATTGATTTAGAGAATGAATTTCGGTGCATTTGAAATGAATAAACAAGTGGATATAATAAAAATAAACGTCGTTATAAGAAGTGGAGGAATTTAGAATATGTATCTGTGATACAAACTATTTCTCTATTTAATCTACCAATTTAAAAAATAAACTTTAGAAATGACTATTTGTTTCCTTTCAAAGAAAATATTTTATAACAAGGTATTGTTTAGGGTCGTAATGGGTGAAAGAAATAATTTTATAAAAAAACTAACTGTTCAATTCTGACACATTCCTGATATTTGAGTAAGGAGAATGATTTAGAGGAAACCTTTTTGCTCCGATAGACCTTTCTTATACAGGGGGTTGTGTATGCCTTGAAATTACAGTAAATATGTTTGTTCTATTGATTTAGAGGACGACATTTAGTGTATTGGAAATGAATAAACAAGGTGATATGTGATAAAAATAAACTTGGTTATAAGAAGTAAAGGAATTTAGATTATTTATCTTTGATACAAACTATTTAAATATAAAGGAAGTAACTGTTAAGAAAAATATATTTCTGTATTTAATATACCAATTTAAAAAATAAACTTTTAAAATGACTGTTTTTTTATTTTAAAGAAAATATTTTATAACAAGGTATTTTTTAGGGTCGTAATGGGTGAAAGAAGTAATTTTATAAAAAAAAACTAATTGTTTAATTCTGGCATATTCCTGATAGTTGAATAAGGAGAATGATTTTGAGGAAACCTTTTTGCTTCGATAGACCTTTCTCAAACGGGGGGTATATACGGTGGTTTTGTATTCCTTGAAATTACACTAGGTAAAGATGTTTGATCTATTGATTTAGAGAACGAATTTCGGTACTTTCGAAATGAATAAACAAGCCAGGTTACAATAACAATAAACGTGGTTGTATGGAGGGGAGGAGTTTAGAATATTTATTTGTTTTACAGATTATTTATCAGTATGCTCTATCAGGTGAATGTAATGGAAATAACTGTTCAGAAAAAATAATTTTAATTCTATATTTAATCTACCAATTAAAAAAAATTAACTTTAGAAATGACAGTTTTTTCCCTTTCGAAGAAAATATTTTGTAACAAGATACTTTTTATCAAAGGATGTAATGGAAAGTAACTTTTTGGGCTAACGTGTGCAATTCTGACAAAGACCCCTTATAGTTGAGTAAGGTTAATGATTTGGATGAAATATTTTTGCTCCGATTGAGCTTTCATATATGGTTGGGGTTGCATGCTTAGAAATTACCCTGGGTAAAGATGTCTGTTCTATTGATTTAGAGAACGAATGTCGGTGTGATGGATATGAATAAAAACGCTAGGTTACAATAAAAAGAAAAGTAGTTATATGAAGTGAAGGAATTTATACTTTATATCTTTGACAAAAAATATTTATCATTATGCTCACTCAGGCGGATGTAATGTAAATAACTATTAAGAAGAAAATAATTTTAATTCTACACTTAATCTGCCAATTAAAATAAAATGAACTTTATAAATGAAAGAAAATTTAATTGCATTTATTTTTTCGAGTGTCATAAAGGGTGAAAGAATTGTCTGCTAACGTGTTTAATTATGACACATTCCTGATAGTTAAGAAAGGAGAATAATTTGGAGTAACACATTTTATAAATTACAATAGATAAACAAAATGCAATAAGAAAGTTCATGGTAAATTAATTCAGAATATAAAGAGTTAAAATGTAGATTTTATAACTGTTTTTTATTATAGAAACAATTTTATAGCAATGTATCAAATTTTAGTTTTTGTTTTATAATTACCTTTTTTTTTACTTTTAAATGTGGATTTTATAACTGCTCTTTTATTAGAAAAACATTTTATACCGCCGGATATTTTTTTAGATTTAAAAGCCTTTTTTTCGAAGGAAGTAATGGGGGAAAGATTAGTGGGCTACTGTATCAAATCCTGATACACACTCGAGATACTTGATCAAGCAGATATATGATTGATTTCGAGAAGCTATTTTTGCTCCGACAGACATTTCTTTTATTAGGCGTTGTGTTGAAATTACAATAGGTAAAGGTATTTGTTTTATTTGTTTGGATAACGAGTTTTGTTTTCCTGGACATGAATAAACAAGCTAAGATACAATACAGATAAAAGGGATTACATGAAGGGATTAATTTTAGGTCATTTGTGGTGGAGAGAAATGTTTTGTCTACTATCTATATCAGAATAACACAATGGTAGTAGCTGTGTAGAAATAAATTTTATTTTTATTTTTCTAATTAATTATACCTATTTAAAATGTCTGAATTTATTGTTAATTGGCCTTTTGTCAAAAGAAAAAAAATACAGCAATAAAAATGTTTTAATGATCTCTATATAGGTATATATAGAAGTCTTTTTTTATTGGGAAGAACAAGTAAGAGGTTGGAATTTATACAAGGTACAGATATATGTTTTATGTAGATATAACATTTCTAGGATTACTGAAAAAATAAGTAAGTTGACAAATAATAAGAGGAAAAAGAAAAAGTGTTATAAGAAGTTATTATTTTAGATATTTTGACTTTCATAGAATCACATTTACTATTTCGGATAAATGAAATAGAAGTAACTGTGTAGAAATAAACTTTAGTTTCAGTTTTATAATTAGTTTTAAAATTAATTTTTAAAATTAACTGTATTTCACTTTTTAAAAATGAAACTTTTTTGATAAGAATAATTTTTAGGTTTGAAACCCTTTAAGATTAAATGGGTGAACGTTTTGTTGGTTAACTTGTCCATTGCTGATACACACTCCATTTAATAGTTGAATAAAAAATAATTTGAATAAAATATTTTTGATGTTACATATCTTGGAGATTATGATATATATGTTAGAACATACACTAGTTATCTGTTACGTTTTCAATATTGTTTTAGAGAATCATCATTCTCGTATGTAATTGTAGAGTTAAAAATTTGAAAAAAATAAAATTAAAAGTGGGTTTATGATGTGATTATTTTTATATTCTACATCTTTTTTATCATTCATTTTTCCTAATTATATTCTGATATTTTGCGAATTATAATCTGATGATTATAACAATGAATAATTTTCTAAAAAGAGTAATAATTTTAGAGATAAACTAATTATATGTTTTATTTTGGTAAATCGCACTATTTGTAGTCATAAGCACAAATTATAAAAAAAATTTTAAAGCAAGTTTGCAAACATATATTTAAATTTGAAAAGAAATAAATGAAATGTTGCCATTTTTTGAGAGTTCAAAGTATTGAAAATATAAAAAAATTAATAAATTATATACATATGTATCTAAAAAGAGCAGAAAAAATATGTCGAATTTGGTTTCGTGGCACAGCCATCAAACACAAAATTATTAAATATTTGATTTTCAGAAAAAGAGGGACCAAAAAAAAACAGTTTAATGTTATAAATTCCATTGTTCTTTAACAAATTTCAGCTTGCATATGATTAAAATATGCAAACAAATGTGGAAAAATCGACATTATATCTCTTTAACAATATAATAATTCAATTATCGTTTACAATTTTTTTTTCATGAATATTTATACCCTTTTTAAAAAAAAGAAAAAAAAATGTTGAAAAATATATGATAAATGATTCAAATGAAAAAATGTATAATTTTCTAAAAAGAGTGTAAAATTTTATACATAAACAAATTATATGTTTAATTTTGGTAAATCGCTTTATTTGTTGTCATAAGCACAAACCATCAAATTTCAAGTTTGCAAACATATTTCAAAACAGAAAAGAAATAGATAAAATCTTGTCATTTCTTGCTAGTTCAAAGCATTGAAAATATAAAAATCAGAAAAATTATACATATGTCTCTAAAAAGAGCAGCAAAATTATTTAGAATGTGGCTTCGAGGTACAGCCATCGAGCCCAAAAGGATTAAATATTAGATTTTCAATATAAGATAGACCATAAAAAAAAGCCAGTTTAATGTTTAAATTCCATTGTTCTTTAAGAAAATTCAGCTTTTATATAATTAATATATGCAAAGAAATATGGAAAAATCGACATTATATATCTTTAACAATATAATAATTCAATTATCGTTTAAAAAAATATTTTTTCATGAATATTCATACAAGTTATAAAAGAAAAGATATGTTGAAAAATACGTTTAAGAAACAAAAATAAATTAACAAATACACTTTCAAGAAATATTTATTTTGAGTACTCCACGAGCTTCCATATATTTCAAAAGTTCCCCAGTAACTAAGTGATTCTCCTCTTTTCGAATTTTATGGAATCATACGACAAGTTTTGTCATAAATTTCGGGAGGCATCCTCTTTAAAAAGAGCTCTGGTTTAAATTAAATTTTTCAAAGAATGAAAACGATGATAACCGTTTTATTTCATACGACATATCTTACTGATGACATTTTGACGATCTGCGACGGAAATTTATTCTAATGTTAACTTTTTTTTTTCAAGAAGAGCCTTTCAAATGTTCGAAATTTTGATTTAATTTTCTGCAAGTATTAAATTAAAACTCTGTTAAAGTAGATTCTACTAAAAAACTCTGTGAGATATGACAAGAATGCAGAAAAGTTGTATCGATTCTTGAGTTTAAGAACTTGCGTTATTATCATTTTAGTTGAAAGTTTTGAACGATCTTCTTTGAGAAGTATTTTTATTTTATTTCTATAACTCGGAAATTTTTAATGTGTCGAATATTTCCTTTATTATTCTATAATGACTTTTGATGTACAATAAATATTAATAGTCAAAACTTGAAATTGTCATTCGGTTAAAATTATTTTTATAAGTGCTACTGCTTTTTTCTCAATGTAACTTTCAACTTTATTAAAAAATGAAGTGTGATATATATTTAAGAAAATAGTTTCATGCTAAAGCTGAACATATCTGATTGTTTTTAACACATTTCTCATAACAATTAAACATTTTATTTTATATCAACTGTTCTATAGATTTTACTTTCTTAATAATGGCTTTATGATTATTAAAAATTAAATTTATTAATATTTTTTATATTATATTAAAAAACAATATAACTTTTATTATTTAAAACATTGTCGTTGTTGACTTATGCCACTTGGTGAAAATATACGACTTAGCCGCAGAATAGCATATTATTGGCAAAGGGGTGTACCTTTCGTTTTAAAGAGCACCTCAAGAGTGAAAGTATGCGTTATACTTAGGTGGGTCCTCGTAATTTTGAAGCAGGGACCAAGCAGAAAACCTGGCCTGCCACCACCAGAGGTATTGATTGAGAACTTGGAGGACATTGTGGCCACAAACGTATTTTACGTGCCCCAGTCACCTTTAACTAACAAGGTGAATCTTAGTGCCACTCGGGCTCCGAAACCTCAAATCTTCAGTTGCAAGAGCGTTTGTCTTTGTCGACTGAGCTACTGCTTCTCATAATTTAAACATTATTACGTTTATTAAACATTTATTATTCTATAATTACATTTGATCTACTATCTATTGATACTCAAAACTTGAAATTTTCATTCGGTTAATATTATTTTTATAAGAGCTACAGCTTTTATTTTTATGCAACTTTCAACTTTATTTATAAAAAATAAAGAGTAGAGATATATTTAAGAATATAATAGTTTAGCATGCTCAATCTGAAACATATATAATTTATTTTATACATTTCTCCCACAAACAAGAGCGTATATTTAAACCTTCAGCTGTTCTTATATACATTACTTTCTTAATAATGCATCTGTAATAACAAAATTTATTCCTATCAAAGCATTGAGACATAAGCATATATATTACAGGAAAAGTAATAATCTTGTGAATTATTAAAGTTATTACTCTTATTAAAGTCTCTCGTTTCATTATCTTTAAATTTCATTAGAAATTTAATACATTTTAACTACATTAAAAGTTAAAACATGCACCTTTTTTAAACTTATCATAACTTTTACAACATAACATTGAAAAATATAGTGGTTGAAATTTGTTTTTCTTTTGTAAATAGAATCTCTTTAAAAGCCCAATAGAAACATTTTTTTCACATTTATTATTATAATATTTTTAAAAATTACATTATACACAACATTCCGTATTATTTATTTTGATTCACATTCAGTTATTCTCAACTGATATTACACAAATATTATGTTGTGCAAAGGAGTGCACTATCGCGATGTTTCAATTTTAATTAGAGTTAAATATCCATTTTTTGAAATTCTAAAGGAATATATAATTTATGTTGCTTTCCTGTCAGAAACATTAAATATTGTTTTCAATGCTCCATTTTTCAAATAAATTGTGTTGACTTAATGTGAACTTGAATCGGAACTTTTAGTTGTGCTTTTCATTATGAAGAAAGTTGGTTTTGCAATCAAATACCTGTAAAATTAGAGCTAAGATACATGTAAAATAAAAATTTAGAAATTAAAAATTTTTTTTAGTTATATTCTAGGGATAGATAAGAAAAATGTTTTTAAAAATGCATGTTTTAATTAAATACATGTATTAAATACTTCAGAAATTCAGAAAATAATGAAAATAAGATTTGTCTACTGTTCCAATAATTATAAAAATAACAAAATGTTATATTTCCTTTATGCTGTTATGCGCTTAAAATCTTAAGCTTAAACTGAAAGTGATTAATTTTAACTATTCTCAAAATTAACTCCTGTCTGGTTATATTTATGTTAAATATGATAGTTTATGTAAATTTTCATTTATGCATGCTCCTACAATAAATTAAATCGCTGCAGTTGTGTCATATGTTTTATAACACATAGTTACCGAACTTTACAGGAAAAGTCATCGACTGCCTTTCAGAACTTTTTTTTTCTCGGACAAGAATTTAATGCCAAGACATTATAAACTTGGCATCAATATCAGCTTGCGATCAGATCTTTGAAAGTGACAGAATTTTTATTTTCAATTTGAATACGATAATATATTATCGCGTGTAATGCTAAATTAAAAAGGAGAAAAAGATTAATTTCATTTAGACATGTATAAAGATAGTTTTTGCATTATTAAGTTATGTATATTAATAAAAAAAATATGATGTTATTAAATATTATTTTTGATACCTTTTGAGCCAGTTAAAACAGAATTAACTGTGGTAGATGATTTCATGTTACATCATATGTTTATAAAAGAAAATTACTTTTTATTATTATGTTTTAGTACTGTAAAGTAGAAATTCAGAAGCAGTTTCTCAAAAATACTAAACGCTTTTATTTTAAGAATTTAAATAGTTACTCTAAAAGTATTTAAATAGCTGTGTTAAGACAATATAATCAATAGTTAGATCTCAACTAACAAAAATACTCCATCGCTTTCCTAAATGAAGAGACTTTAAAATAAGCAATTAATACTAGTGTTATGTAGTCAGTATGGAAATAAAATAGGGAGAAGTCTTCTCAAACTATCAAAATGCATCCTCACTAGATAGTAATCAATTGATAATACTAAAGAATAAGGTGCCCCTTGGCAAATTTTTCAAAATTATTGGCAATGTTTACTAAAACACAAAGGTATTCCATCCTAATATTATATCTCTTTCTTTATGGGCCAGTTTAGCTGATGTGGAGTGTGATATTGTAATGTAATTGTGTACTTTTACTTAATTAACCAAAACTACTTAGAAACCGGCCATTTATATTTATGGGCTATTAATTTGTCAACAGTTTACAAAGTCAACAGCTCCAAATTATTAAAAAATTAGCAATAGTGTACCATTAATAGTTCATTATATCTAATTAAGCATTACGCGCGTTTAATTTATAAGAAAGGGATTCCACAAGGACTGCTTGATACCAATATAATATAAATTAATATATAGCTACAGATTTTTTGGGCAAGATTATGAAAAAATATCATGCTTCCATGCTCTGAGTTTTATCTCCAAGTTGGCTGGGGCCCCCTGGTCTTCATTCATACCTACAGAATTTTAAGAAATAAAACGATACATGTGATGCCACATGATTTTGTTTTATATCCATAAAATAATACAAATTGTTTCATGAGCCTCATGAAAACTTACATATTTATATATAAGATATGAATCTTTTTTTTTATTAAAGTGAACAGTTACACAATTGATAATATTTATGCAGTATTAATCTAACCAAAAACTAACATCTATACAGTATTAATCAACAATGAATAAAATTTAACTCAACAATGAGTAGAGTTTTATACAACAATGAGTAGAATTTTATACAGCAATGAGTTTTATGTTCAAATAACAATGACTCCATTTTTTTCTTAAAGTAAACAATTACAAAATGTCTAATATACTATTTTAATAACACTAAAAATGTTATACATTTTTAATTCAACATTGAGTAGAGCTGAAGTATTCTCATCTACTCTAGACCGGTAACATTTTAACTTTTGTCCTCTTACAGTTATTTTTATAAAGAGTGTGGATTGTAATTCAAAGTGCAGGTGCACCATTAGGTATTACAACAGTCCTATATATAGGAATTCAACATCCAAAGAATAAACGTTTTTGGGTAATGCCCGGCAGTGATAATATATATTATATTGACATGCTTTTCTATATAGAACCTATAGATTACAATAAAATGTGAAAGAATACAACTATATGTTACAATAGTCCTCTTATTGTTAGTCGTACCATTGGAACAGAAAAGCTTACACAGGTAAAAAAAACTCCTTCAAATGACAAAATTGTGTTTTCGTATTGCTGTTGTAAACAACACTACAATCCTAAATGATTACGTTCCTTTAGAAGTCAACAATTCGCTTGGATTTCATGACACTATTTAATTTTGTAACATCTAAATTTTAGATCGAATTGTATCAATTTTGTAAAAGAGATTCTTTATTAATTTTTTTATAAATGTAAATCTTTATTTTTTTCATAAAAGTAAGGATTGATAATGGTGACTTCTTCACTTTCCTGGGCCTCGGCAGCTAAACATTTGGGTTTTCTGCAAGTTTTAACGTTTTACAGTTCTAAATACAAAATGTCAAGGCTTCACTGCAGTTTAGAGTGTCCTCTGAACTTGATTCTTTATCCATATTTATCATCACAAATTATGGGGGTTTTCCCACCTATGACAACCTACAATTATATATAAAATTTTTGTACATATTTTTACATATTGTACATATTGTACATATTATTATTTGTTTTACATATTTTAATACTCTGTTTGTATTTTTATTGCATTTTCATTGCTTTTATAATGTAACAATATTTTCTGTTAATTTTCAGTATGATTTGGAACATATAAAAAAAATTGTTCTCCATACATTTGTAAATTTAAAAATTTTGGTGTAATTTGCGTATAAATTTTTATCTAAACTCTGTTTTTTTGCTTTTTAATATTTATATTGCTTTTATGCTCTTTCATGCTTCTTATTGCTCATCAGGAATTTTGTCTTCGCCATCTTAAATCAGATGTTGGAACAATTGGCGCTAACAACAGTGGGATACCTCTTACTGCATTTTCATCAATTCCAATAAACTATCTCTAATCGTTTGTAATCAATTAAAGATACACACATATCAAAACGTCAAAAACCTCAAAACAAAACTATTCATAAAGTGTTAAGGATTGTCGAAATGCATATTTTAGGCTTTAAATTTAAAATATCTTTGACTGAACGGAGACATTTTCCATAATGTTGTCCAATGGGATTCAAACATTTTTAGAATTATTATGTGCACTAAATATTAGAGACTGAATTTCTTCAAAATGACAATATTTCTTTTACTTGGAACAAGGAAGTAAAATACAATGAAATGCAAAGACGGTTTAAAGAATAATTGTAAAGATAAGATTTCTGAATTGTCTAATGCAGTACTTATGTTAATTATGAAATTTTAATATTATATACTAATTTCTGTTTATTTTAAAATGATATAAATCATCCTAGTTGTGTCAAATATGCGTCATATACTACATGACACATATTTAAAGAGTTTTTCAAAGAAAGGCAATGACCTACAGGAGAACTATGATTGATCTGGAAATTATGCCAAAACATAAGAAACTTGGCATCTACATTGGACTAGCTGACAATGTTTCGAAAATTACAGAAAAAATTCTTTTATTCTATATTGGATTATTTTATCGTGTGTAATGATTATAAAGGATGGAATAATGTATTTTTAAAAAAACTGTACTGTAATTACAAAAGTGTTTGTATAAACTTTTACACATAAAATAATAAATATGTAATTAGGAATGTACTTTTTAAAATTCTTGTAAAACCTTTAATATCTGGCGTTATCTTTAACCGTTTAAAATAAACGTTTAAAACATTGGTACATCATAGCATTAAGTCTCTTATTTTTATTTAAAAAAACTTTTAATTAATCCCTTTAAAAATTAATTAACCTAAAAGGTATTTAATGAAATTCTTAATAACAATTACTAACACTTTATTTAATTTTTAAATATTCGTTATGATATCTAAAACTTTTGTTTCTCAACAACTACCATTGCATAAATATTTTAGAATACAACATATGAAAGATAAAAAAAATAAAATCATCAAGAGGAAAATTTAATGACAAAATATGTTGTTCCCACAAACGAAGGAAACAAGCATATTTCAAAAAAATATTGTAAATGTTTTATGCAAAATATATTTTAACACTGGATACGTAACCCTGCATTACTTAATCTTCCTGTAATATAACTTTATTATCTAAAGAACTGAAGAAGTGTCACATGTTATTACTGAACGTTCTCTCCTAAACGGAGAGTGTCACATGATATCTCTTAATCAAATAGAATATTCCCGTCTAATATATCAACTTTTTTAAAAAACTTTAAACAATTCCAAATTTATTTTAATAATAACCATATACATAATTTAAAAAATGAATTATATCTTGATTTAATGATTGATTTTTATTTAATAATCTTGATTTAATAACTTATAATCACCATTTAATATGTATAGGACTACTGAATTATATTAATTGCAGGTTAGAGTAGTAACAACGTTATTTAAAATTCACTCTGTCATATTTATCAATAAATGTAAATGGTATTACGGAAATATAAAGAATTATAAGTAATGGTGAATTACTTTTTATACTTTAACTACTAAAAATGATCCAACACTGTCCTAAATAGAAATACTTTAACACGAACACTTGACATGCATGTCACCGTACTCTATTTTGTTGAAAAGATAGGATTTTTCTACGCAAACTTCCTTTACGAAGAGCCATTTTGATCAGAGAATAATCGATCCACTACAGAGCTCCACATAAATCCCATCCGTCTGAAAAACGTGACCTGCTCATTAAGCATCTTTGATATTATTTGTTTGGATGCTCTTCACAGACCATCTAGTTCTTGGGGAATGTGATGAGTTGGATAGGGATTTCCGTAACTGATTTTCCCCCAGTCTCATGTGATATGGAGTGAATCTAAGTTTCCCAGCAGGCATGTAAATTGTCAAAAAAGTAATAAGAAAACAAAGAACGTGCTGAGAAAAATCGCAACGAGATGATTCATCCATTGTTTCACACAAAATAAATAGATCGAAAGGGAAGATGTGGATTTTTCACAGAGGAAATTATCTTTGAATTAATGAATAAAACGTGCTGTGGAGTAATTATCCATCTCAAGAAAAGGTTATTTCTTCAGTAAAAATATAAGTATTGTATAACCTTATATCGAAATTAGATTTTTTTCAGAAAAAATAAAATAGATGTATTTTTATTAGATACCTTTAAATATAAATAGAATAATAAATAGATGCCTTATTAAGCTATATAAAAATTAAACATTAATTTAAAAGATGTGTTAATTGATTTTTATGCCTTCATATTAAAGCATAAATTATAATTAAACTATTATACACACATATATATGTGTGTGTGTATGTGTGTGTATGTGTGTGTATAATAAGGACATAAAATTATAAAAATCATTATTTTGGGAGCTCACAGATTAACTCAGTATATAATACATGATAAACAAAGATATAAATTTTTTATATTCTTAACATGTCTATTAATTAAAATTTCGTATGATTTGATCTGGAGTGATATCAGTTGTAATATCAGTTTGTTGCAACAGAATAATTAGTTATGTCACTAATAATTCTTATACTAAATATTATAAAATTTCAACATACTATTTTTGTCCAATAATTTATGCTTTATCTTGAAAGAAACGCTAAAAATCTTAAGCAAAAAGACGAAATGTATTGCAGTATATTACGTATCTTTAACTTTAGGTAACTAATGAATATGTATTTCGTGCTTGCTTTATTTAAAACTAATTACTTCTAAAATATGATAATTGGTAACTTGGCAATAGAGTTACTTTGTGAATATGAATCCTTTTAAATTAAATATTATTACAGTAATTAAAATTATACTTTTAACTTCCCTAAAAATACGAATTTAATATATTTCTAAAGATATTTTTAGATTGAAAATTCATATTATGTATATTATTATATAGAACTTAATTTTCAACACATTTTTAATTCAAATTGGAGTAAATAAAGTGAAATATATTCGATAGCTTAAAATATTTTCTTATTATTCTGCGAAGTAATTAATATTCTAAGTCTCTTAAATTTATATCATACAATTGCTTTTAATAAATTAAGAATTTGCACTGCACCTTCTTCAATAAATACTCTTCCAATGTTTCTGTCAATATAATTTTATACACTTATCACTAAAGCTCTTAATCTCTTCTAAATCATGAAAGCAAATGACGATATATATAAATGTTAGTCTCTAAACTTAAAAAATTTCTTCTAACTTTTTCGCCTCCTTAAAATGAAATTTAAAATTTTAAATACAAATTTCTTTTGTTTATCATACAAGTTTTCTACTAATTTATTTGTTTCAGACATTGATTTCAGAAATATGTTAAAAAAAATTAATATCACAGTTGTTTGAAGACTATAATTTAACTACTTGATAAGCATCACACTTTAAATGAGTCTTAACTATTAAATATATATATATATATATTATATATATATATATATATATATATATATATATATATATATATATATATATATATATATATATATATATATATATATATATATATATATATATATATATATATAATATATATATATATGTGTATATATATATATATATATATATGTATATATATATATATATATATATATATATATATATATATATATATATATATATGTATATATGTATATATAATGTATATATATGTATGTATATATATGTATGTATGTATATATATATATATATATATATATATATATATATATATATATATATATATATATATATATATATATATATATATATATATATATATATATATATATATATATATATATATATATATATATATATATATATATATATATATATATATATATATATATATATATATATGTATATATATATATATATATATATATATATATATATATATATATATATATGTATTATATATATATATATATATATATATATATATATATATATATATATATATATATATATATATATATATATATATATATATATATATATATATATATATATATATATATATATATATATATATATATATATATATATATATATATATATATATATATATATATATATATATATATATATATATATATATATATATATATATATATATATATATATATATATATATATATATATATATATATATATATATATATATATATATATATATATATATATATATATATATATATATATATATATATATATATATATATGTATATATATATATATATATATATATATATATATATATATATATATATATATATATATATATATATATTTATATATATATAAAATATTACAGTATCTTCCGCATTCTTATAGGGAGATAACCTACTATGTAAATACATAAAAATACTTTTATATACAGAAATTTTAAGAAAAGCATAAATTATATTATTATGAAAAACAGCCTTTGTAGTATAGAGCATATTTTCGATTTAAATATATACCAATAAAACTCCCAAAGGTTTGAAAGTCTACAAACTCTAAAAAGTAAACATTTTTTAATAATTAATGTTTACTTTTTAACATAATAAACGATTGGATATATGTATCTTTGAAGTTATATGTCATGTACACTATATGTTGGAATGTTGAATTCTTAAAAAATTAAAGACAAAAAGATATTAAAGTAATAAAGTAAAGGTAAAATACAGGGAAAGATTATAAAGTATTGTTTGAATAAATGAATCACATTGATGTTCTGTTGATAAATATATTAAGATATTTATGACTTTTAAACTACTTGCTTCAATTTAAAAATATTAATCAATTATAAGGTATTTAGATGTACTATATATATACTTTTAAATAATCATGTTTATTTGTGAACAGACATAGTGTTTAAGCATAATCATCTATCTCGATTGAGAACGTTAAAATTCAGTATAATGATATTTAACATTATATAGAGTACATGAGAGATTTTAATACCAAAAGTCGAAAAGGGGATTCAAATAACGTAGGTCTAAAATATAGTTATAATCGCCAGTCATATTCTGAATATCACCTCGCTATTAGACATGTGAAGCATTTCCAAGAAACTGGTCACATTTTGGTAAATAGTTGATATTTGGTCATATTTGTTTAGAAAAATAATTTTAGAGTTTAAAATTGGATCATCTTGCGAAGAAGACTGAGCTGTTGTAGTGTAATGTATCACAATTAGGTGTTTCACACCCAAATTTTGTCCAGTATTAAGTTAATAATTGTGAATAGGATATCTGTTACTCTAGGACAAACCATGTGGGTTTCTATAAAAAACAAATGTAGAAATATGTGTTCAGTGCATATATTCAGGTTTATGTTTTTAGAAGTACTCTTAATTTTACTTTGATTAATTTGAACAAGAATTTACATCCAAATTCCTCTGCTAAAATGCCTTCGACTTTTACATTGACGAGAGACAGAAAAATTCTTCAAAAGGGAGAGTAAGTCATGAGTGACAGGTAGAATATCTTTAAAAATAAAAACGCTTTGAGCTTTTCACCGTTCAACCAATTTTCTAAAGAAACTTACCCATAAAAATGAAAATTTTCCACATATTGACTATAATAAAGAAAATGCATAATACTAACATTTTAAAAATACAATGCAATTCTCATAAATTTATAGATTCCTTGCTCCTCTATAATTTCCGGTTTGGACTAAAATTGCATGAACGGAAATTAAATTACACCATGCGATCAGCCCCATTTAACTCAATTGCTGCATAATATTTCTGAGCACGAAAATTCATAACAGCATTTTTCTTCGTAAATTGGGAGCATATAGTTTTATAACGGTGTTTGGAATTTAATATCTATAGAAACTTTCGAAATTTTTTAATCAAGTTTAGGATATTTGCCCGTATCGCAGTTGTTTATCTTGATTATACTTGTTGATAAGCAGGGAAACAGTATTTTCGGCTATATAAAAACACGGTATGTTTTCTACCTTAAAGGATCTATTTACCTCATAACGGTAAAAGAAGTAAAAAAAATGTATGCATAAATATGTTCCATTATGCCTTGGAGGTATAATATATGTTGTTGAATATCTGAAATAACTTAGCAATTTTTTCATAGATTTTCATAAACTACAGAAGTAAAATGGCCATAGGATCATGTGCCTTATATTAGTAAATATTTATTTTAATTTTAATTAATTCCTGTTAAATTAAATTGTTAATGCACTTATTTTTCTCATTTGATTAAATTATTTTGTGTTTCAAAGTTTCATTGTTTGTCTCTTTCCCATTTCCATTTCCCTGTCATAATTCGAATATCACCCCGCTCTTAGACTTGTGTAGTATTTCTAAAAACTGGTCACATTTTGGTAAATATTTGATATTTGTTTATATTTGATTTGAAAAAAAATGTAGAGTTTATAATTCGATCATCTTGGAAAGAAAATTGTGATGTTGTACTCTAATGAATCACCTTCAGATGTTTCGCATCCAAATTTTATCCAGTATTAAATTTGTAATTGAAATACGGTGTTTTTTTATTTTTTTAAAATGTGCTATACATTAAATCAATAATCAAATTTAATATAATTTCAGACGGGGTAACAAAGTGTCTTAAAATACACTATATCATCACAATATTATAATATATATTAAATTCATGAGATTGACAAATCAGATATAGAATGAAATAACAATATTGCTGCAAGGGTTCATGGTTAATTTTCAGTAGAAATTTTAATTGTTTTATTTATGAAACTATTCTTAGTAATTTAACTGTAATTAAATTATGTATTATTTTACTTAAAGTTAGGGGTAAATTTTGAGCTATCCAAGGAAAAATTTAAAATATGTCATTATGCTAAACGTTTTTACAAAATAAATTTCTTATGGTGAAAAACATGATATAGTTTGAGTATCATGTTGAAGCCAAACAAGTTTTTTCTTATCAGTTCTGAACAATTAAAACTTTAAAAATCCAATCGGTTTATTAAAAGAAATACTATTTAATTCTGTTATATTCCTTTACATTATTGTAGTAAATATGAATTTTGTAAAATATTAATTTATATTTTACTTAAAGGATTTCAAATAAACCTTTCTATCCTAATTTGCAATAACACACATAGGAATCCAAACAATTTTCAAACGTTTTTCTTGAAATAAATTGCGTACTAATTTAACATTCTTTTATACATATTTATATTTTTATTCAAGGTATAAAATTTGAGAACATTTCTTTAATCTTCAATGTAGCATATTTTATTATAATTAAAAGTGCACTCCTCTCTCTTGCTCTTTGGTTTCACTCCTAATAACTCTTAGTGTCAAACAATTTCATAAAATATACTTGAGGTTCGATTCTCAATAAATTTTTTGAAGTGTATCTGAAGTTCTTACAGAAGCAAGTTCCTTCTTTTATATGGTATTACTATAGTAATATTACCAATTTTTGTAATGAAGTTATAACAAAAGTTAGAAACTAAAGGAAAACAAGAATTACTTGGTGTTACAATGGAACTCATTTTACATTAATTATAAAGAAATTTATACTTTTAATGTATTCTGTGAAACACAATTGTACTGCAGATTGAAAAGAAATAAATTTATACCATACACAACAAATCTTTATATCTTATGAAGAATATTTTTGAAAAAAGGGCACTTAACCCCTTCCCTGTTTTGCCCGTACGCCGTACGGGCACAGCTTTCGGGCCTTTACTGATTTGCCCGTACTGCGTACGGGCAATCTGATTTCTATTTTGCTTACACTGTTTCGGCAGTATTTTTTCCAATTTTAGTAACAAATTATTCATCGAGTAAATGATAGTTTGCTGTTTATTTTATTTTCTACTCTGATTGGTTCAAAAGGGCGGGTTTTTTCGCCTGTTTTGTATCAGAAGACGAATTATTATCTTTCAGTGTATAGCTTTCTGGTTATATTTTACTAACCGCCTGATAATTTTATTGATGTAAGAATTGAATAATATATTTTTACTTTTAAATAATGGATAATTCAGAGAGTATGGAGCTAATTTCTTGTGATTCGAACTGTGACTCGGAATCAGAAACTGAATTATTTGTAAATGATAGTAGCGAAAGTTTACTAGATGACCTGGATAGTAGTGACTCTGATTGACAGATTGAATCAGTCAAGCAAGACAATTTTTTTAAAATTAATTGTGATAAACCTTCGGATCAATCTCCTAGATTTGCTTTCACTGGAATTCTAAAAATTAACTTGATATCGATGAGAATAAAGGTAAACTTCAGTTCTATGATGCTTTCATAGAAAGAAAAAAAGTTGTAATAAATGCTTTAAAATATTAGAAATGTTAATTTTAATAACATATATTTACTTAAAAACATGAACAAAAAATTCAATAAAAAATGCGACATTTTTTTGACCGAATTCTGGAAAAAAATGAAACTGTCAAAGGGTTAAAATATATTCGTGGTTCTCATAGTCCTCTAAGTTCTAAAACGATACCTCTGGGGGTGACAGGCTAAAACCCTTAAGTCTTCTGCTTGGTACCTAATTCTAAATTATGAGGACCCAGAGGGGTAATCTTACTTGCCTCCATAGCATATTGAAAGCTACACATGTTCCTCGGGTGATACTAAATAGATAACAGCTTCTCAGTGCCTGTATTATTAGCTACATTAGGAAAAAAACTTTCGGCAAAAATTAAAGTTCTTGAATTTTAACAAGATTCTTTAAAACTTTAAATTTAAAATGCTACTTGGTATGAAATTTAGTTTTTATTATTTTTTCATAATTATTTAAATTCCAGACATAGTTTATTGGTTAAATTTTGAACAAAGGACTTTTTATTGGATGTGCAAATGTAATCAAAAGTACTGAAATTATACTGTTATATTAGGTATCACTCTATATGGGAGTTAGAAACCCAAAACTCAATTATTATTGGGCTTCGACACTTTAATATGGTTTAAACGGGATTCTGACAACTAATAAGGTGCAGCCTTATAAGGTATTACTAGAGCAGAATTTTCCATGAATAGTCCATAATACAATTACATCTACAGTAGTTGATTACAGAAGTGGAGGTTTTCGATTTTATGGAAAATATTCATCTAGATTAGAAATAATACTAAATCTTTATAAGAATTTTTTTGTGAAGAACAAGAATAGCACATGTTACAAAGGAAAAAAATCAACATTCTTACTAAAAAATTTCATTATTATTCTCTTGTCGAATCTAAATCTCTATACTGATTCTGAAACATGCATTAAAGTTTTCATGAGATAATTTAAGGTTTTGCATAATCAATAAAAAAGTATTAGAAAAGAACATGATTTCATTTCTTTGTGCATATAAAATAAATTCATAACATAATCTATAAGCTCGTTTATCATACTCAGGAAATATCACTTTCTTTAAGATTCTTTAATCTAGAATTTTTTTATACTTCTTTCTATTTCCTGATTAGCAAAAGAAAAAAGTGAAAACTTAGACCCTTGAAAATTAATCGGCTGCAACAAAAGGCATTGTTTCACAAAGTAACTATTCAATGGGTAACTTTCTAAAATACTTATGTTTTTTTTATACTTTTGTAAATAAAATTCTAAACAATGATACACAATATCAAAGCATATTGACTGTAAAATTAAACATGTGGCGTGTTTTTTTGTAGCATTTGCTTTCAAATTTATTCTTAAATTCAATTAAAGTCCTTAGATCTTCTTAATTTATTTATTTCCTTGTAGTATAATTCAACTATTAAATTTTTTATTAAATAAAATGATAAGAATTGGTAAGAATGTATATTCAAATTTAATACCATAAAAATTTATTTATAAAAACTATAAATATAGAACAAAACTAATCCATTTGATATAAAACTAGTATTATACAACATCAAATTTATAGTCAAGCGCAGTACTAGTTTTGAATATAATTTATTGAGGAATAAACAATATTGTGTAGTTCTAGATGCTTGCCTCGAAGTACAATGGCCAACTTGTTACCTTCGAGGAAAACAGCTGATGCCCTGCTTTATTCTCGGGCAGATGGGACCTCGGTAACAATGGAGTGGATCTGCAAAGCCTGGGGTTGTGACAATATAGCATAATAGCGATGGAGCCCCTGATGGCTGGCCCTCCTAACCTCCCGAGCCTATGAGGCCCCCGGAAAATGAGTGAGGTCATGCTGTACGGACGTCACTGGGCCTTTAAAAGCAGGAGCGAGCCCATCATGATAGGGATTATCATGTTAGAGCCAAATCATATCAATAGTTTGTTTTGCCAATCCCATTAGAATCGCAGAACTAGAGGGTTAGGCCAATTCAGTTCTGTACCAAAACCATCCTGTGATCGTGTGATCTCGGGGCTTCTTCTTGGTTATTTTTTTCGGAAACAGCTACCGCTTGCAGAGCGACGTGTCCACTGCTCTAGAAAGAGGTAACCCTTGGTGAGTCGCGGGGTGACCTTATCTTCTTTTTTGTGGACTTGGTCAGTGAGACAAATCTTGGTTATAGGCTTATTGGAGGTTAAGGAGAGAAGGTTTCTCTTCCTTTGCTGCCAAGTTGCCTGATCAACCATCGACTTATTTCCTTATTGCGGACCCGGGAAGCAGCGAAGCAGTCTACACCGGTATTTGATATCCGAGGATTTCCTTCCAGTGAAACTTTGAATATAACTTGTACATATAAGTATTTAACCAAGTTCCCTCAATAAATGGAATTTTAGTATCTAGTTGTCTGAGTGGTCTAACGCCGGTGCACTGCGGTCTAGGTGCCCCTAGAAAACGTTACAGTATGAAGCTGCTATTTTTTACTTTTTTTTTTCAAACATTGCCAAGGATAGGAAAATTTGTTTCAGGGATGGTCTGTTGTAAGTCACTGCTGTAACATTTAAATTTCAAGTTATTCAGTAGGCAGAAAAAAAATAAAACCAAGTTTCAAGTAGTAAAATCTGTTTTTAAATCTGATAGTGTTTCTATACGTATTATTAAAAAATGTTCAACAGAAATGCAACAATATTTACTATTGACGAATGTTTTTACCTTTTTAATTTTCTTACTGTAAGATCTAACTTTATTTGTATGTATGTTATGTGATTATTAGAGTCAGGAAAAATATTCACTGTATAATGTTGACCTGGTAATTTTGCTTTAAATTACCAAAAAAATGGTATTTTTCATAAAGGTGTAAACACGTTATTTCTGTTCATGTACATAAGTTTAGATGCAAAAAGCATTCTCTAGTTTCCTTCTTTGTTCACAAGCAATATTTGGCATATAAAAGTGAACTGCATCGAAAGATTGTTAACATTTACAATTTTTCCTATTGACGAATGTTTTTACTTTTTTATTTTCTTCCTGTGAAATCTATCTTTATTTGTATCCATATTAGGTTGTTAATAGAGTCAGAAAAAAGTATTCTCTGTGTAATGCGCACTTGGTATTTTTGCTTTAAATTACCCCCCAAAAAAGAATGTTTTTCCATAAAGGAGTAAATAAGTTCTATCTGTTCGTGTATATAAGTATAGATTCAAAAAGCATTGTGTAGTTTCCTTCTTTGTTATCAGGCAAGATTTGACAAATAAAAGTAATCTCCATCTAAAGATTGTTCCCATTTTACAATTTTTCCTATTGACGAATGTTTTTCCCTTTTTATTTTCTTCCTGTGAAATCTATCTTTATTTGTATGTGTATTAAATTATTATTAGAGTCAGAAAAAATTATTCCCTGTATAATGCGTACTTGTTGTTTTTTCTTTAAATTACCAAAAAAAGGGTTTTTTTCATAAAAGAGTAAATACGTTATTTGTATTTATGTATGTAAGTATAGATGCAAAAATCATTCTCTAGTTTCCTTCTTTGTTATGAGGCAAGATTTAGCAAAAAGTGAACTGCATCTAAAGATTATTCCCATTTACAATTTTTCCTATTGACGAATGCTTTTACCTTTTTATTTTCTTCCTGTGACATCAATCTTTATTTGTATGTATATTAAGTTACTATTACAGTCAGAAAAAAATATTCCCTGTATAATGCGCATCTGGTATTTTGCTTTAAATTACCGAAAAAAATGTGTTTTTTTTCATAAAAAAGTAAATACGTTATTTGTATTCGTGTATGTAAGTATACGTGCAAAAAGCATTCTTTAGTTTTCTTCTTTGTTTTCAAGCAAGATTTTGCAAATAAAAGTGAACTGCATCTAAAGATTGTTCCCATTAACAAGTTTTCCTATTGACGAATGTTCTTACCTTTTTATTTTCTTAATGTAAAATTTATCTTTATTTGTATATTAAGTGATTACTAGAGTCGGAACAAATTATTTCTTGTATAATACGCACCTGGTGATTTTGCTTTAAATTACCGAAAAAAAAGTTTTTTTCAATAAAGAAGTAAATATGTTATTTGTATTTGTCTATGTAAGTATAGATGCAAAAAACATTCGATCGTTTGCTTCTTTGTTCTCAAGCAAGATTTGGCAAATAAAAGTGAACTGCATCTAAAGATTGTTCCCATTTATTTCATGAAACCTGAATCCCAGAGAGGAAAAGTCTAACAGGATTAAACTGAATTAGTCGATGTCACAGGAGGCTTCATTTAGGAGGAGCACAACCTTTAATGCTCCTCTGAGGTCTGTGCAGAATGTCTCATGTTGTGCTCCTTACTTGCCATCAATCATTTTGAGCGGCTTACGGTTCAAAATGCTTGAACGCGTCAAAAGTTATTAAATGATGATTTTACTTATGATGTGGGGATTTATTTTAAAATAATGAATAAAGTATGCAAATTGCAAGTGGAATTTATTATGTGATCTCTACCCGGTGCTTATGAAATTAATTCAATTTTAACAACAGCACCGCTTTGATGTAATAGTTAGGTTCGAAAATGTTGGTTAAAATATAATTTGGAATTAAAATTCAGGGAATAAATTCAAAAAATTATTGCCAGTTTTAAATTTTAAAAATATAGGTAATAAATATATTTTTGAATGTGACAAAATTAAAAGTATTTCAGTAGTTTTGTAATAATTATCTTTTTTTGTAATACACTATTAAAAACGCATTCTAAATTTAAAGCGTTTAAACAAAACGATACATTTAACACATTCTGTGCCGGTACATTTCGCAGCGGAATTGTACAGGGAGCGGTCATTTGGCGCGTGCAGTTAATTACTCAGTTAAATCTCAATAGATCGGAATCCATCTAATATTTTAACCCATTTTTCATATTTTATATTGAAATATATAAATAAATATATAATTAGAAATATATAGATAACAACCTTAAGATTTTTGTAAAATGAATAGTTTTTTATTTGTGCCCGTGATTTTCCTAAGGTATTTAAAAGAAACCAGGCAAAAATACTAAAACAATCTATTTTTATGCCTTTCATTTTATTTCTCAATCTATACATCCAATGGTAATGCCAGACTATTGTAATGTGTTTTATCAAACTATTTTTACTCTTGAGTTTACAAAAAGCAGTATATCAGATACCACTGCTAAAAAACAGACAAGCTTTTATAATAACCCCCGAGTATTGAAAGGTATTTTCTAGAAAAATACATCCACTCATAAGAAACGTCAACTATTAAGAAATAAAGTTTGTTGTTCTATGATGAAACAATAAGAAATGCAGGAAGAAATTTACTACTGTGCATATTGTAATATTTTTTTTAAATTTTCACACAAGAAAAAAATTACTAATATTATTTATACTATAAGTTTAAATTAATAAAGCATATTTCAGTGTTTAAAATTTTTTTTTATACAATTAAGGAAAACTAACATTTAGTCATAATAAATAAACATGTATTTTGGCCCTTCCTAAAAAATAATTTATTTATTTTAACCTCAAATTGAACCCGAAATTCAAAAATGAATACATATTTTAACCACTTAGTTTTACATATTTTTCCTGAATAAAAGAAATAATACTTCATGACCGTTTCCTCAAAATTTTGTGTTCGTTAATTAAGATTTTTGTAAAAAAATATATTTTTAGTAGATAAATTTATAATAGTATCGTAAATATGAAAATTCAAATAGAAATAGTAGTATATAGTTTTATTTTTTCTCGTTATGTGGTTCTACATCGATTGATGTAAAACCTAGTTTTTATTTGTGCAAAATTTTCCAGAATCTATGTAGTAGGCAAGAACATTCTGCTCCTTTTTTCTGTATATACCGTTATTTTTGTATCCACAAACAAAGCATGTTGATACACTAACCCGTACTAGTACGTGACCCAAGCTCAAGTATCAATCGTCAGAAAACGTACTAGTACGTGCCCTACATACAATGTGTTAATAATAATTTTGCAGTACTTGTTAAGTTCTTGTTTTATGTTTTTCACACAGAAAACACATTACTTGAAGCCTCCGAGGTTTTTTCTAAGTTTAAAATATTATCTAAACCAATTCAAGGAGTTGTGTAGATTTCGTTGAAAGGTTTCTACACGTTAAAGCGTTATCGATGCATGGCCATACATGATCAAAAGACAAATTAATGCATACTCTACAGTAGGTAAGGAAAATAAATTCTATATTATGTCTTCACAAAAAATATTAAAGAAAGCATCCCTAGGCCAATTGAAATTGATAAGATTTTTTATCACCTGTTGTAAAATAAAGAGAGCTGATGAAAAAGAATTATAGCATACATTGACGTACATAGAAAATGCGTATATTATGCACTTTGTGATTTTGCGGCTATTTCTTTATAAATTACACATATCTGTGTCTGTAATACTTTTTATTACACAGAGTTTTAAAAATTAACGAATATTTTATTGAATACCGATAGGAATTCGAAATGCACAAATGGTGTAATTGGAATACCTATACTTGACTTTTTTTCAAAAAATAGTGCTAAAAACTTTAAGAATCACAGTTCTAAATGTAAATAGTATTATAATGTTATATGAAGTGAAAAATATAACTTTACAAAATAAGTTACAAAATACGTTATACATCAATAGGCATAAAATACTACCGAAAAAAAGAGAATGTTATCAATGGCATCCGTATATTGCAATCATTAGTAAATACTTTACATTTTTACTGTTTAGTTTATCTCATTTTTTTTTCCAAAATTGACTATTAAATTCCAAACTTATTTTAATGCTAAAATCATATATTGTCTTTTTTTTTATTTTTTTTTAATTTATTGAGATTCAAGAAGAAACTGATAACTCAACTAACTTTTATATGTATGTCAGATGTAATTCTCATAAAGAAATAAGGATTTATATTAACAAATATATTTCAATTCATTTATTTATTTTAAAACTTTTGTGTTAATGCCATATATGGATTCTAATATGCATATATGGATTCTATAATTCTAAAATGCTCGGAAGATTAATGAATAGGTAAATGTGTACCAAAATGTAAATGAAATTTTATTATTTTGATCCATATATAAACCTCGCAATAAATGGACAACATTTAATAGGTTATTATATGTACTTTATTTTTATAGCTCAAAATATATGAATGAAGTATTTTACAAAAAAGTCGTTAGACATGCTTCAGTCGTTGAGTCAAGCAGTCGGGATCGAATTGATGTTGTCGTGGTAGAGAGAAAGACAAGAATTTTTATAGGAAAATTAGCAGCAGCTTTATTTGGTCATCTTCAACAGTCAACTCTTACGAAAATTAGCCTCTTACAACCTTACAGACACCACCAGCGTGAGGAAGTAATCCTAAGTGCGGCCTTAAGAATTTTGTTGCGAGCTATTTAGAAATCTTAGTTCAGATAAATTAGGTCGGCTAGTATTTGCCACCATGAGAAAGAATATTTTATCTTTTATAAAGAGTTTTACTCCAAGAGGCTACTATAAACATAGAGAAATCACTGACTTGATGTATTTTCTTATATAGGAGTTAGTAATTTTAATTCTAAGATTAAAGTATTTAATTTTTTACATCACATATGTGTAGATTTTCATGATTTTTTTCTTATTTGTGTAGTAATCATATACAAGAAAACTAACACTATTTCAAGTTAAATAGCTGCTAAATTAAAGAAAACATAATTATTAGGATTGAACATTCAAGCATCATCCTTTCATGAATATTTAACCATATATATTAATATTGTCGTGAGAATAATAATGTTATAAGTAGAAGAATATTGTTGTGAGCAATTTAGAAATCTTAGTTCAGATAAAGTAGGTCGGCTAGTTCTTGCCAACATGAGAAAAATGATTTCATCTATTATAAAGAGTTTAACTCCAATAGGCTACTAGAAACACAGAGAAATCACGGACTTGGTGTTTTATTAATATAGGAGTTAGTAATTCTAATCCTAAGATTAAAGTATTTAAATTTTTACATCACATATGTGTAGATTTTCCTGATTTATTTCTTATTTGTGTAGTAATCATATACAAGAAAACTAACACTAGCAATCTTGTAATTATTTCAAGTTAAATATCGCCTGAATTAAAGCAAATAAATTTATTAGGATTGAACATTCAAGCATCATCCTTTCATGAATATTTAACCATATATATTTAACCATAATTCTACTCCATTAATCAGGAGCTACGTAAGATTTTGAAGCCTATCTAACATCTAAGGAATAATAACATACATAATTTTGATATTAACATTAACAAAGTTGCAATACTTCAGAAGAAATAGTCAGAAATAAGGAAACAAGTTGATCGTACACTGGATACCTTTTATCTCTTGCTTCTCCACTCCAGTTTATGACTCGTAAAATTCATTCAGCACGTAAACGGTTATTGTCTCTACCAGCGTCGTCGCTTGTTTCTTACCACATCTGTGATGTGTTGAAGCACTCAGAATAAACTAACAATGTCAGACACTAATAAAATCTTTTTATGTCCACGTATATTGTGCTACTCTGGAAGTTGTAAATTTAAGAGAAATATTATATAAAATTACTGAAAAAGCTGTACCATTTAGGAATAATCTGTCGATAACTTTTACAGTTTCTTCTATATAGTGTACGTTCTAATAGTTATTGCGCACAGTATAGGTAATGTGGAACTCAGCAGTGTGTAATAAAATTGAAGGAGCCTATAAAATTTACCTTTATATTGATGCCTCTTCATGGATATTATTGTTTTATTAATTATAAATAGATTTTCATATAATAGATAACAACAGTATAAATGTAGTTACGACCAAACACACCTGCAATGCATAAAAATTAAATTAATCACAAAGGACGTTTCTGAATCTTATTTTCTCTTAATTAATCTTCAAAATTTTAAAAATGTGTGATTTTGTTATGGCATGCCAGTGTTCGGCCTTGCCGATTGGATGTATTACATTAAAAGTGAATAACATTTTCGTATACACATATCCTTTATCTCTCTCCATAATGAATGTATATATACATACACACATATATAATATATGTGTATGCATCTGTTTTCGTATGTTACACCTCGGCAACGAAAGTTTGCTTTGTAATAATCAACGATAACACGAAGTGTTGATATCCATCTAAAACTATTCGAGATATAAAATAAAAAAGGTATCCCAGTTCTGTTTTGCTGGAGTTAGACTCAGCAGAGACCATGCATTCAAAATCCGAGTTATTTTAGCACTTATAAATTAACTTTTTATTTGAAGATAAATCTTAGAAAATAGGTCTTACATATTTGGTTTTCTAACAGTGTAAAATACATTTTTTAGTAACTGCTGTTAAAAAAAATGTCCATGTTAAAATTCCAGTCAATGTTTAACAAAAATAATGATCGACAAAATAAAACCAGTCAATTTTCGACAAGATAAAAAAAGCAGAATTTTCTGGGAATTAAAGAAATATTAGCATTGATAATATAAAAATATATTAATATATTCATAGATTTAATTTAAATTAGGTTTTTAATGATCTTATGTACACAATATCTACTAGAAGCAGAAAACAATTCTTACTGAAAATTATTCAATGGTTCAGTTAGTTATGCGTATAAATCTTCAATGATGTTGAAATCTAATTGTTTATCTTCTGAGAGAAACAAATCATAAGATATATACCAATACAGCTTATACGTAATTTATAGCACACACACAAACACACACACACATACTCACGTATATATATATATATATATATATATATATATATATATAGTTCTTGTGTGTATGCGAAGAAGGGGATAGAAAGAATGAGATGAGAAATGAAGAGTAATAGTTGTTTTATCCATTGAAAAATAATGACAATATGAACACATACACATATATGTACATACATATATATATATATATATATATATATATATATATATATATATATATATATATATATATATATATATAATATATATATATATATATATATATATATATATATATATATATATATATATATATATTATATATATATATAATATATATATATATATATATATATATATATATATATATATATATATATATATATATATATATATATATATATATATATATATATATATATATATATATATATATATATATATATATATATATATATATATATATATATATATATATACATATATATATATATATATATATATATATATATATATATATATATATATATATATATATATATATATATATATATGTATATATATATGTATATATATATATATATGTATATGTGTATATATATATATATATATATATATGCATTTATATATATATATATATATATATATATATATATATAGAAAGTATATATATGCATATATATAAATATGACATATATATATATATTACTACTCCGATTTTCAATTGAACAATTCATTTTCATATATATTATAACTTATAGTCAGTATATATTATATTTAATTTTCTATAATATATACTATACATTCGAAAATTAAAGTCTGCAATCATTCAAGGGTAATAACACAGAGTTCTATGATGGAAAAAAATATAGAAAATTATTCCTTTAATGGAATTTAAATAAGAATTCTTATTACAATCA
>CM063510.1:126644214-126699214 GCA_032207245.1 Pardosa pseudoannulata
GGAGACTTACTCTTACATAACAACTTTAAGGTCGATTTTTGTAGATTTTTTAATGTTGAAATATTAGTGATATGTATAAGGAAATTCAGTCATATATATCTTAAATCTTAATAAATACAGTAGTAAATACATATGTGAAAAGTATAGAAGAATATGCCTTAATATACTACTTACAGATTGCAGATGCATATAAACAACATAGAATTTGTTCAATTTTACCTCAAATTAGGAAATATTTTTTGATTTTAAACATTTTAAAACCGTAGTATACTCATATGTTTTGTACTTATTTATAGGACTCGCACCGTAAATGAAAACTTATTAAGTAGGCATAAGTATTGAGCTTTAAGTAGTTATTACTCCCTTTTATATGCTTTTATTTATCTTCCACTGTATGTGAGATCTTATTAAATAAGCTTTCTATATTTATTAAATCTTAACAAATACTATAACAGTTACATATGGAGTGAGAATAAAACAATGTACCATGATAAAATTGTTTTCATGAAAATCAAGTGTAATTAAGAGTTTAATCAACTTTATATTTATACGAGATTTCAGTACTCAGTTTAATGGAGAATTTTGAATTTTATACCCGCATAAGGCATGAGATACTTATGCAATTTACACTCTTTTGTTTAACTCACAGTGTACGTGGTCTTTATATCAGTAACTGAGAACCATTCTTCCTATAAATATAACTTTGTTTAGTTCTATAAGCACTGTATCTGTAAACTCAAGTAATATTACTTACGATCACACTTGTGTATTACAACTTATAAAAAATTATTTTTTTATTATATCAACGTATTTTCAAACAAAATTTAAAATCTATTAAATAGTACTAAGGATATTCAACCAAAACTAAAATTTATCTTTGTTTGAAACACCAGTAATGTATCATATGAAATTCCTGGTAATATTAGGATTACTGGTTTTTCCTTAATAGCAACTAGTACAATATTAAAAAAAATTATAAATAAAATTTAAATGCATTTTTATTTACAAAATATTATTTTATTATTATTATTTCATATGCTTTTATATCTATTGTCATTAATAAGGTGCAGATATTTGTTAGCCATTTTATTATGTGAGCACCATACATGAGGCAAACATTACTCCATAGAACACACAAACAAGGCAGTTACTTGTAATTTAGAAGCAAGGATCTTGAAGAATACCCTTTGGCTTACCCTGCCTCCTCCTGTAGCATCATTTATGATCACGGAGGACATTGCAGCGACTAACTAATCTTATGTGCCTCAACCATCTTTAATTAACAGGTCAAATCTTTGGCCTGGCCAAGCCGCGAACTTATCCTCTGATTAAGAGACTGAAGCCTTTGCCAACTGAGGTAACGCGGCTACAACTAAGAAAAAAATTAACACACAAAATTTAGAGGAAGTGAGAATTCTAATGCTGTAGTAGTGGAATTTTTTATATCTGTTCTAATAAAACAGTAAAGGAATATTTAACATTATTACTATTGCTAGTTAATCCAGTGCTATGAATTTGGTAAAATTAAATACGGGTTGACTGCAGAACAGCGTGCCCCCGCCAACTTGGCGATAAAGTTCTGAGCGTGGTAGACTAACATTTTCTCCAGATTTCGCCGAGTCCAAACAATCTGTATCTATATTTTAATTTATATTGTATTTCTATCCAAATCTTCTTGTGAAATCCATTTCTTATATATTAAGTGCGCGTATTACTAAAACAATAGCTATAATGAACCCTTAATGGCTCACTATTTCTAATTTTTAATAATTTGGAGCTGATGACTCTGTGAGAGATTAATGCCCCATAAATGTCTAGTTTCTACGTGGTTTTAATTCATTAAATAAAAGTATATAAATCTATTACAATGGCTCAGTCTACATCAATTAAAGTCGTTCCAAAATCAAGGGATATAGTGTTCGGATGGAATACCTTTGTGTTCCATCCGAACACAAAGTCACAAGACACAAATATGCAAAGATAATTTCGCCGAATATGCCAATGGGCACCGTATTTTTCAGTATTACCGTCGCTTTCTTAAGGAGATATTATGTCGCCTTTTACAGAATCCGTCATCCAACTGTAACATATTTTTGAGTATTACCATTAAATGCATGTAAGCCTTTAATAGGAATCGATCCCAAATTTATTGAGTGAGAACATTTTTACAACATGGACGGTACACTTGAAAGGACAAATATTAAAAAAATATATTTGTTTATGCATCAAATAATGCCATACATATTAAAAACTTAAAAATTTGAAACATAGTTTCAACTTGACAGATACACTAAACAACTTCTTCGTACGAGAATTCACACTTCCATAAACAATATCATATTCTTAGTATCACTTTAAAACAGGAATCTAAAGAGCGTCGTTTCCTAGTCAATATCGAACAAGTCTTCTGTCATCGTGTCATATCACGTCAGAAAATCTAAAATGTGTTTTCGAAAGCAGGATCCAAACATAGAAAGATAAGATAAAAGTATTTTCAGATCAAATAGAAAGCTGACCCAAGCACGTCCGCTATTTATGTTTGTTATTACTGTCAAGGGAAAATTGCGGTTCCCCAATTTTTATCAAAACTTTTTTTCCCTTGCGTTTAAACTTGAGCTTATTTAAATAAAGAAGTTGAAAGAGAAACTCGATTCTTTTAAAGAAAAGAAACCCCATGTCACACAAATGTATATAGTTTCAGTGAAAGAATAAATATATTATTATTTGTTATACAAATAAAATATTTTTATATTGCATAAAAATGAAATATTTAAAATTCGTACCTATAATATTAATATACTTGCATATGTGACATGAACTTAAATTTATATTTTAAAAAGTTAGTGTTAAGACGCAATGTGCAATTTATGCATAAAATGTTTAACTGATTTTAGTAATTACTCGATATACGTGTATCCCTATATTTTAATAGCCTAAGTTAGCTGTCCGTCTGTCCTCGAAATTATGAAGCAGTTGGACCTGGAATGGATAGAGCATCTGTATTGGATTCTTGATGAGTTTATCTTCTCCTAATTTATCGATTCGTTTTTAAAATAAATTGGTATAAATATGCTTCATATCACAGCGAAAAATACTGTCTTCTTTAAAACATGTATTGGATTCTTGATGAGTTAGGGTTAGCAAAATTCAAACCGAATAAAGTTTATCTTCTCTTAATTTATCGATTCGTTTCTAAAATGAATTGGTATAAATATACTTCATATCACAGCGAAAAATACTGTATTCTTTAAAACTTAGGAAATCCACCCCTTCTCCCCTTTTCTAGCGTTTAATGCCCTATTTTCCCCGGTTAAGAGCATGCGATTAAATTTAACAGTTTATCACATTATAAGTAGACGAAAATAACATTTTTTTTAATATTATGACGTCATTCCTGTAACCTTCTCATTCAAGCATTTCTTATTTTAAATTCTGTAAATATCTTCTGCATTATATTCATGCGTTTTACCACTGAACTTAGATATTACGTAAATAATTTTCTTTTATATTTGGCTGAAATAATTGTTAGGTACATATATGATAATTTTAAATTTAATCACCGATTTCATTTTGTTTCTAGATAATACTCTGCCAAAAAACAAACCATTCTTTTTGCCTGCCTCATAAGGTACTTTACAAATCTGGAAAATTAAAATTCTCATTTAACCATTGCTTATTTTAAATTATTTAAATATCTTCTGCATTATATTCATACGTTTTACCACTGAACTTAGATATTACGTAAATAATTTTGTTTTATATTTGGCTCAAATAATTGATTAGCTACATTATGATAATTTTAAATTTAATCAGCGATTACTTTTTGTTGTTCAGTAATAGATAATTCTCAGCCAAAAAACAAACCATTTTTTCCCTACCTCATAAGGTACTTTACAATTCCGGAAAATTAAAAATTTTATTGACCCCGTCATATGACGGGCTATGTGCTAGTAAATAAAGACTAGCATGTAAGTAAAAAATTAAAAATGTAAATAACAGAAATAGAATTATAGATACATTAATGCTTACTTAACAGAAACATTGTTTCCTCTATATTATATTCTATTTCGATTTTTCACTAAATTTGTGCTAGGAATAGTAATTATTAAATACGTTTACTAAAATTTCATTGAAGGAGAGCTCCAAATTTCTATTTCTTATTGCACTGCTTGAAACCTAAATGCTGCAGAAAAACTTTGTTTCTTTTCCTTCTTACATACCCGTAGACACCAAACAAAGAATAATGAAAAATATTAAGGTATGTGAGAAAATACAATCCATCTTGAGATAAACCTTAAAATGACGATGTACGAAACATTATTCAATTTCAATTCAGTCGTTCACATAATATTAATTTAAATACTCCTAATGACTTTAGAAACCGACGACATGATTGAATAATTTCGTTAAGAATATAATCATCTTTTATTTTAATGTCATTAAAAGAGTGTTGAAGCTTGATTCGTAGGTCTCGGAAGTAACGTATGATGCCATATTTTAGGCTTCCTTTACTCAATATCTCGTTACCTTCTCTTGCAATAAATAGGCTACGTGATGTACTCGGATGCGTATTATAAACTATATGTTGAGATTCTAATTGTTTTTATCTTTCTTTAACTCTTTATAAAATTTTGAGTTCGAAAGTTGCAAAATACCTTTATAAATCAATTTTGATCATGCGTTGTGTTAGCTAAATAACATGAATGATCCTAACAATCGGTAATTCATTTTAAACAGTTGATTCTGAACTTATTTCCTGTTCTGTAACAAAATTAGCAATACTAGTGCTAAAAAAAACCCCAACATATATATATATATATATATATATATATATATATATATATATATATATATATATATATATATATATATATATATATATATATATATATATTATATATATATATATATAATATATATATATATATATATATGTATATATATATATATATATATATATATATGTATATATATATATATATATATCTATATGTATATATATATATATATATATATATATATATATACATATATATATATATATATATATATATATATATATATATATATATATATATATATATATATGTATATATATATATATATATATATATATATATATATATATATATATATATATATATATATATATATATATATATATATGTATATATATATATATATATATATATATATATATATATATATATTATATATATATATATATATATATATATATATATATATATATATATATATTTATATATATATATATATATGTATATATATGTATATATATATATATATGTATATATTATATATATATATGTATATATATATATATGTATATATATATATATATATATATGTATATATATATATATATATATATATATATATATATATATATATATATATATATATATATATATATATATATATATATATATATATATATATATATATATATATATGTATATATATATATATATATATATATATATATATATATATATATATATATATATATATATATATATATATATATATATATATATATATATATAGATATATATATATATATATATATATATATATATATATATATATATATATATATATATATATATATATATATATATATATATATATATATATATATATATATATATATATATATATATATATATATATATATATATATATATATGTATATATATATATATATATATGTATATATATATATATATATGTATATATATATATATATATATATATATATATATATATATATATATATATATATATATATATATATATATATATACATATATAAATATTTACATATATATATGTATATATATATATGTATATATATATATGTATATACATATTTATATGATATATTTTTCGTAAGAATGGCGGTGAATACTCATTTCCTGGCACCTTGAATTTAGAATCGCTGCCCCGTTGATTCATTTTACCCGCGCATTGTAGAGGTACTATATATTCTAGAATAAACTAGAAGTAATTAAAGTGAAGTGACTGGTTCCTAGAATTACATCATTCCTGGACCCACTCCCCTTCCAATAGTTGATTAAAAAGCTGAAACATAGACTTTTTCCTTTAACATCGCGATGTAAAAGATATCATAGACATTTTCTTTGTTTTATGTATGGGGATTTATGTGCTTAGTGTCATCTTATATTCTAAATAAAAGATGTTTTTGTAAAGGAAAGTGTGTATCAGTATACTCTGCTACTACATTTAACAATTCCCTTACAGTAATGACTCCAGTATTTTTAAAAGTTTTGGAGATATTTTATAAATATTAAAATATTACGATTTATCATACAGAGAACTGTTATGTTTTTTATTAAATATTTATTGTAGTTCTTTAAATACTACTGATTTCTCACAATGTAAAATAAAGTGGTACAGACTGATCTGAAGAATTAATGTTTATTATTGTCTAACTTTGAGATTTGCGTAAATTTTGAAATCATAAATATTTTAATCCATAGATTTTAAAGTTATCAAATATGTATATTTAAGTCAGAGAAAGGCATATTTTAAAGACTGAATCATGTAAAAACTTAATAAAATATAAAATATGTATACAAAATAATCTTAAAATATTGACATGTTACTCTAATCAAAATTGAAGATTTGTTATTCTAATTAAAAAGTTATTTGTCTTCTTTTTAAGATTTTTTAAAAATTTTAAACGTTTTCAACATACATTTTTATTTGTTTGCAAGCGCGTCTCAAAACATGAATGTAATAATTTTATTAATAATAATTTTCATCATATTTCAGAAGTAAAAAAAAATTGCACATACGTACGCGCACATATGGGTATGCATTTCTTTGCAGTATGAACGTCTCTTATCCTCGAATTGTAACGTCAGGTATAAAATTAGCAAGAAAATACTGTCTTTGAAACTAACAGAAATGCATTTCTGTGCAAACAAATAAAAAAAATACAATCACTAGGAAATTAGTGCTTTTTTCTGTGTTTATGAAAACTGCACCGGATAAATTTCAAATGCAAAACTAGATGTAATTGTCTTTTCTTTATTTTAACAAACCGGTATAAAAACAAGCTCTGCATAAATCAAACAGTACTTTGTAACTTATTTATTACTTTAATAACACAAATTATTTCGAGACATGTCACATTTTGTACTATTTTTTTTTCTTTTAGTGTTTTAAGAAAGCAAGGAAATAATAAATTAACGGAAACTTAAACATTATGGTACTATTTGCTTAGTTTTTATTTCATTTTCTTCTGCATTTTTTGTAGATTTTGATATTTAAATATTTTTTGCATCTTAGAACAAACACATTATTTAGTGCTTTTATCTCCCTTTGAGACATGCAAAACAAAACGATTTTAATAGTCTTATTAAATATGATGGCAAAATATACATTAGAAGAAAAAATAAATTTTGTTTCTAGTCATAATGGACTTTTCTTTTAAAGAACAGTTTTACATGCTGACAAAATATTTTTATGTAAATATGAGCATATATTTATAATTGTTAAACAATAAGAATTATTGTACTGAATTTCAATAACAATTTATTATTCTAAAAGAACTGCTTTTTATAATGGCACTGCTTATCTTCGTTTTTATATCCCTGTAATTATTTCCCTGTATCAAAAACTAATATGAGTAAACAGAAATTATCTAACACGAATATTCACTTTTCTTTTAAAGAATAGTTTTACATGCTGACAAAATATTTTTATGTAAATAAGCATATATTTATAATTGCTAAACAATAAGAATTATTCTACTGAATTTCAATAACAATTTATGAGTCTAAAAGAAGTGCTACTTATAATGGCACTGCTTATATTCGTTTTTTATCCCTGTAATTACTTCCCTGTATTAAAAACTAATATGAGTAAACAGAAATTATCTAACACGATATTCACTTTTCTTTTAAAGAATAGCTTTACATTCTGACAAAATATTTTTATGTAAATATAAGCATATATTTACAATGGTAAAACAATAAGAATTACTGTACTGAATTTCAATAACAATTTATCAATCTAAAAGAACTGCTTTTTATGATGGCACTGCTTATCTTCGTTTTTATATCCCTATAATTACTTCCCTGTATTAAAAGCTAACATGAGTAAATAGAAATTATCTAACACGAATATTCACATTTCTTTTAAAGAATAGTTTTACATGCTGACAAAATATTTTTATGTAAATATGAGCATATATTTATAATTGTAAAACAATAAGAATTACTGTACTGAATTTCAATAACAATTTATCATTCTAAAAGAACTACTTTTTATGATGGCACTGCTTATCTTCGTTTTTATATCCCTGTAATTACTTCCCTGTATTAAAAACTAATATGAGTAAACAGAAATTATCTAACACGAATATTCTCATTATGAAAAGACTTTGACAAAATTACTGCGTCATTAAGCGAGCTAATGTTATTCTTGGTGCTAGAAATAGAAGTCCAACATCAAAATATTACCTAAATATAGCTCTACGGCTTTATTAATTAACACTGAACAAGTCATTTTTACTCCTGCGTTGTTACGAATTCTGCATAAATTTTATATTCTTCGTTAACTGTAGCTTGCATATATTAGCGTGTTTCTAAACGAGGGAAAATGGCCGAAATTTAAAATGTTTTACTACTAAAAAACCTTCACTTAATTTAATAACTCATATACAAGTATTAAACTTTAGATATGAGTTTTATGTCTATATACCGATAAATTGTTTATATGTAGACATAGTTTCTTTACTTTAGTAATTAATATTTTTAACTGTGATTTTCACAAACTATTGGAAAACCAAGCTGTATAGTTTAGTTAACATATAAGTTTTCTTTAACTTATGAATAATATAAGCTAAATTGAGTAGCATTATACGGTGATAAATATTAATTGGGTTCAGAACGCCAGAATTTGTTATTTCATTTTGAAAAGTTCGAACAATATTAATTGGGTTCAGAACGCCAGAATTTGTTATTTCATTTTGAAAAGTTCGAACTAATTTTTTTATATTAAATATAGTTTTTAGTTTCAAGGAAAATTTTACAACTGATCTCAAAGAATAGATGTAAGTCAACAAATTAAATTATTTGCATTATGTGTAATTCTAATACATAATGTGACCTTTAAAATGTTTTTTCTCAGATTTTATATATATTTTTAGATAAGGAGGTCGTATATTACATACGTTTTCTTATATCATAATAAGTTTTGAAGAACAAGGGCCTTTATGTATATAATAGAAAAGTGGAAAAACCATTTTGAAAAGTTCTTCGAATTTTATTATACAAAGTATTGTTTTTAGTGTCATGGAAAATTATACAGCTGATCTCAAAGAATAGATGTAAGTCAACAAATTAAATTATTTGCATTATGTGTCATTCTAATACATAATTCTACCTTTAAAATTCTTTTTCTCAGATTGTATATTTTTTTAGACAGGGTAGATCACATATTACATACTGTTTCGTATAGCGTCATAAATTTTGAAGAACAAGGGTCTTTATGCATATAATAGAAAAGTGAAGAAACCAGTTTGAAAAGTTCTACGAATTTTATTATGCTAAGTATAGATTTTAGTTTCATGGAAAATTTTACAACTGATCTCGAAGAATAGATGTAAGTCAACAAATTAAATTATTTGCATTATGTGTCATTCTAATACATAATTCTACCTTTAAAATTCTTTTTCTCAGATTGTATATTTTTTTAGACAGGGTAGATCACATATTACATACTGTTTCGTATAGCGTCATAAATTTTGAAGAACAAGAGGTTACTTTCTGCATATAATAGGAAAAGTGAGAAAAACATTTTGAAAATTTCTACAAATTTTATTATACTAAGTATCGTTTTTAATTTCATGGAAAATTTTACAACTGATCTCAAAGAATAAATGTAAGTCAACAAATTAAATTATTTGCATTATGTGTCATTCTAATACATAATTCTACCTTTAAAATTCTTTTTCTCAGATTGTATATTTTTTTTAGACAGGGTAGATCACATATTACATACTGTTTCGTATAGCGTCATAAATTTTGAAGAACAAGGGTCTTTATGCATATAATAGAAAAGTGAAGAAACCAGTTTGAAAAGTTCTACGAATTTTATTATGCTAAGTATAGATTTTAGTTTCATGGAAAATTTTACAACTGATCTCGAAGAATAGATGTAAGTCAACAAAATAAACTATTTGCATTATGAGTCATTACAATACATAATGCGACCTTTAAAGTCCTTTTTTTCATATTTTAAATATATTTTTAGATAGGGCAGGTCGTATATTACATACGTTTTCTTATAGCGTTATAAATTTTGAAGAACAAAGATCTTTACGCATATAATAGAAAAGTCAAAAAACATTTGAAAAGTTCTACGAATTTTATTATACTAAGTATAGTTTTTAGTTTCATGGAAAATTTTACAACGTATCTTAAAGAATAGATGTAAGTCAACGAATTAAATTATTTGCATTATGTGTCATTCTAATACATAATGCGACTTTTAAAATGCTCTTTTCTCAGATTTTATATATTTTTTAGATAGGGCAGATCGTATATTACATACTTTTTCTTATATCATAATAAGTTTTGAAGAACAAGGGCCTTTATGTATATAATAGAAAAGTGGAAAAACCATTTTGAAAAGTTCTTCGAATTTTATTATACAAAGTATTGTTTTTAGTGTCATGGAAAATTATACAGCTGATCTCAAAGAATAGATGTAAGTCAACAAATTAAATTATTTGCATTATGTGTCATTCTAATACATAATGCGACTTTTAAAATGCTCTTTTCTCAGATTTTATATATTTTTTAGATAGGGCAGATCGTATATTACATACTTTTTCTTATAGCGTAATAAATTTTAAAGAACATGGACCTTTATGCATATAATAGAAAAGTGAAAAAAGTATTTTGAAAAGTTCTACGAATGCTATTTTACTATGTATCGTTTTTAGTTTCATGGAAAATTTTACAACTGATCTCAAAGAATAAATGTAAGTCAACAAATTAAATTATTTGCATTATGTGTCATTCTAATACATAATGTGACATAAATGCTTTTTTCTCAGATTTTATATATATTTTTAGATAAGGAGGTCGTATATTACATACGTTTTCTTATATCATAATAAGTTTTGAAGAACAAGGGCCTTTATATAATAGAAATGTGAAGAAACCATTTTGAAAAGTTCTTCGAATTTTATTATGCTAAGTATATAGTTTTTAGTTTCATGGAAAATTTTACAACTGATCTCAAAGAATAAATGTAAGTCAACAAATTAAATTATTTGCATTATGTGTCATTCTAATACATAATGTGATCTTTAAAATGCTTTTTTCTCAGATTGTATACTTTTTTAGATAGGGCAGGTCGTATATTACATACGTCTTCTTATAGCGTAATAAATTTTGAAGAACTAGGGCCTTTATGCATATAACAGAAAAGTGAAATAACATTTTCCTCAAGAAATTATAAAAAAAATTAACGTTATCTAACGAAACAATCAAATGTTACATATAGATTTAAGATAACTGCGAAATTTGTCACCATTTGAGATATTTACAAATAAATCGAAACTTTAAATAATACCTTAGAGAATACCCAAGAATTGTTATCAATAATGAGGTAATTGAATATCATAGTAATAATGAACTTTAATTACGTGTAAATGCACTTTAATAAGATTGCATACAATCCAATCAAATAACATGATGAATAGTTTTGATAGAACAATGCATCTTCAAGGAAAATCATTGAAGTGGCTTAATTTGCAAATTCAATTATATTAAATATCTGCAGACAGAGCTATGAAAGGCCTTATATGATTATGCAGAAATTGAAGACAATCCTCTAAACATATTTCGGTGTTCCTGGAAATCAATCATTTGCTTATTTCTTATAAGATATCATCTTTCTTTTCAATGCTTCTATTTTACCATCGTCAAATCCAATATTTTCCAGAAAAATCAATATTTAAAGTCAAATATCATGCTCTTAAAGAGTACTTTAAAGTAATTGCTGTATTGTATTTCAACATTCATCCAATAAAACATGGATGGAGTAGCATTTTAGGTAGAATTTCCTGTCTGTTAACCGGGATGTAAGTTACATTTTATTGAGCTAAATATAAAGCTATACACATGTATATGTATTCAAGCGTAAACTTAGTTTAAAATAAAGTATATTTGCAATGCTGCTGTTATCTTCTAATTGCATACTGATATAAATATTTTTGTTGAGTTTCTTGCCCGTTATAAGCCTTTAACAATTTAAAGGTTATCTCCATAAATTCTTTGGAATTTAATGAAATTAGTTTACAAATATTATCTATAAACCTTATAAACGCAAAATGTTTAACACTTTGACTGCCATGGCTATCATATGTGATATCCAGTGATATTTACCTTGAGACACTGGCTATCCGATATGATAGCCATGGTGTTTTAACACTTCAGGCCATGGCTATCAAAGATGTTATCAGTTACATGAAAATTGTATTGGAGTTTGATTGTTGGGCTCCCTACGATGTGTTAGGTATACGTGGTTTGCGCAAATTGGTATATGTGACGATTTTATGAGCTAAGTTTTATGAAAAATTAAATATTTGGAACATGCAACAAAAAAGGGAATATATATAAATAGAGAGAGTTTGTTTTGAAATATTGTTTTTATATATAGTTTTTTGTTGAAAAAATACAAATTACACAAAAAGAAAGTTTTGCCCCGTTGTGAACATTTGCAATTTTGGCTTGGCAGTCAAAGTGTTATAAGAAATTACAATCCTTAGAGGGTTTTGCCTTATAGGGCACCGTAAGAGGGATTGAGGGGGGGTTAACTGAAAAACCAATCCCCTTTTACAGCGTGACCACAATACTTTTTAAAATTTTAGTAACATTGGGAGAACAAAAAAATAAGTGTTCTTAAAAAAGTAAAATTGATAAACATATCAACAGATTTTAAGTGCTGTTTGAATAGATATTTTTATTTGGGGTCATAATTGATAAAAATATCGAATCAATAACTTTCCAGGCAAAGCAAATATAAATACATATACTTGAAAAGAAAAATTAAATAGAACGTAGTACTATCATCTATTGTAAGTTTTAATCCTTTAAAGGACACCTAAATAAATTCATGGGAATTTAATGTAATTTGTTTATAAATGTTATCTATAAATATTGTATATGGAAAATGTATAATTATTCTTTACATTCCTTAGAAGAGATTGCCTTAGAGGATACCAAGTTAGGGTTTGAGAAGTGGTTTAACTGATTAACCCCTACCCTTTTACAGCTTGAATATTATGCATTTTTAAAAGTTGAACTATATATTTTAAAAGTTGAAGAACAATAAATGATAATCCTTAAACTGGTATAATAAATAAATAGCTTAACAACTTAAAAGTGTTGTTTGTACAGATATATTTATTTGAGGTCATAAGTAAGATAAATTGAATCTGACTTCTCAAGTACAGAGAGTTTAAATACATATATTTCAATAGAAAAAGAAATAAATAAGTTAAACGTAGAACTATCATCTGTTATATATTTAAAATATCAAAAATATAATATGTATAAAATGTATAAAATATGTATATATATAAAAATATATAATGTATAAAATGTATAAAATATATATAAAATATATAATGTATATATATATATATATATATAAATGTATATATATATATTATATATATATATATATATATATATATATATATATATATATATATATATATATATATATATATATATATATATATATATATATATATATATATATATAATCGAAAGCTCATCCATGTCTCCAAAAAGTTTTTTTTAATTGCAAAAGCACTTGATTCTACATCATAGGCTTCAACATATCACAGATGTATGAGATTGGGGCCGTAAATAATTATAAAAAGATAAAGTAAATTAATCCAAAAAGTAAAGTTTAAAATAAAGATGTTTAATAGGGGTTTTTGCTACGAAACCTCTGTCCGTTAAAGTGTTAAATGCCAAAAACAAAAACAAAATGAAAAATAATAAAATAATAATTAATACTTCTCTAAAATTTAGAGAAAAAAAACTTAACAAGAGGTTTTGCTGTGAAGTCACTGTCCACTAAAGGGTTAAACAGATTTATAGTCTCTTTTCAATACAGTTTTTTTTTCATATAATTCACTCAATATCAAATAATTCCCAATAATATAGTAACTCTAAACTGGATCCATAAAAATCATATCATTCGTCACGTATTATTCTTTAAATGATATCAAGGGAGAAAAAGAACTGACTCCCAAAATTTATATAGATTTCTAGAGGACTTTCTTCGAATATGTGAACTGCAAAGCCCTATACCGTTCACTGATTTCTCGGATTTATTACACGATAAAGCTTCAGATACTGTCTCCAAGGATCTTTTATTGCTGCAATATATTGTGGTCACTGGTATATAAATCTTTGATAACTGTAAAAATAAGCTTCCTAGTTCCTTTGAACTACTTTCTCTTTCGTGCATGCTCTAAAATATATTTTGCGATACCACTTTTTAAAGCAATGATTTTGAATTTCTTACATATTGTTGTGTTCCGGATTTTTCATTCTGTTAGCTGTAAAAAGGGAAATGAAACCAAATTATGTAGAATATGTGTTATGCATTTCTGTTTATGACTTTGAGTCTACTTCTTTCAGTATACTAAGCAATGTACAGAAGTAAACTGAATACAATGCAGTCGAAGTATATTTCTAAACATATTTTTTATATTTCTCTATTAAACTATATATTTTTTAAAGATCAAAATATTGTATTTTGTTATAAATAAGTTACACAGGAATATAATTGTAAATTTCAGATTTTTGTAGCGACAGACGATTTTTTATGGCAATAATTGCAATTTTACTACCTTAGAGTAAATTTTAAGGGAATATAGTTTAGAGTTATAGAAGTGATTGCACTGAGGAGACGTAATTGGTGATTTACTATAAAATCAAAATGAAGTTATTTCGACATGATTAAATTCACTGTCTAAAATTAGCATTTGGATACAAAATATTGTTTCATGCCTCTGTATTCAGATGGTTCAAATAGTTTCATAGAAGTTGAAGTTCTCTGTCGAATGAAGAAAATAAAGGAAGTAACTTCGAAGCTGTAGTCCCAAAAACATGTTATAGAAGGCTAATCGATGATAGTATTAACAAACAATACAGATGGAAATTAATATTGAATCCGCAAATATAAAATCATTCATGAAGAGTTTCCTATGAAAAAATAATTTTCCGCTAGGTGCTCCATAATTAAATAGAACACCAAAAAGCTGAATATATCAGAATTTCAAAGAAACTCTAAAACTATTTGATGATGGTGGACACCCTTTTTTTTTAAATTAAATCTGCTGATGAAACATTCATGGCTTTTTTAACTGTCCTCCACGTCCAGAGAGTAAAATATAGGTATTTGCCGATGTCAGTGAATCAACAATGGTGGTAAGACAACGATAAATAAAAAAAGTAATGTAGGTCGTTTTCGTCAGACTGGTCAAATTTATCAGGCTGGAAAGGCTGAAGACATTTAGAGTAAACTGGTAAGCCATTATGTTTCTTCCAGAAATTGTTTAAGAAGTAACTAAGAGGACATATGCTTCTTCAAAATAGTGCATTATCTTACAAGGGAAGATAGTTGGGTTTCTTATAGAAAAAGACATGTGTAAGGCATCATATTCCAATATTTCCACTGATAACACTACACGTGACTCTTTTGTAGTTCTCGAGCCTAAATAAATGTTAACGGGTTGCAGTTATTATTTAAAAGATAATATTGATGATTGCATAAAGGAATATTTTCCACACAGTCCAAGAAATGGATAGCTTAAGACTTTTGAACTTTGAAAAAATTAACCTGCAAATTCATAGATGCAATATCACTTGCAAAGACGTTGATGCATTATTCTCTGATCATTAGTTTGAAAAAGGAAATTACTTTGATAAGGAAATTACTGAATAAATTTTATCTAACCATAAATCAAGCATCTAAACTCTGAAAGTGGCTGGCTGAAAAGAGCACTATCTTCATATACTTTCCACATTTTAATGTTTGCATTTACATGATTAGGAATAATTGCTTATTTGAATGATACTATTCTATTGAAATAAAAAACAAATTGTTTTTTACTTAATATTTTATGATTTATTTTTATTCTTTTGGCTATATTTTTAGCCGACAAAGGAAATAAAGGTAAATTTTAGATAACCCAAAATCAAGCAACTACAACTAAAGATGGCTGACTAAAATCAACACTAATATTTTTATATGTTTTATCCATATTTTAAGGCTTACATTAGCATGATTAGAAATAAATTTAAATCTGAGTGATGCTACTCTAATCTAATCCAAACACATAAAATTTATTTTACTTATTATTTTATGCTTTACGCAGGTGTGTAAAAAGTAATCCACTCTTTCAGATGTAGAAATGCTATGTTTTATTTGATCCATCTTTTAAAAATTGCTTCTTTCAAAAGCCCTTTAAAATTGCTTCCTGTTATGTAAAGTAATCACAATTCAGTCTGTTTTCATTCACTTTAGCTTTTCCAACGTTCATCCCTCCTGCCACGGTCTGAAGTATACAATTTCTTTGTAAGTGGAGTAACGAATAGAGTTTTGCTTCAAAATATATCGGATTTCGTAGAATTATGTTCTGACATAACGGACCATAAATATTGGAACTTTAGAAAATGGTTTTGGTATCAAAGCGGCCGATCCCAGCTGCGGCCAGATAACGAAAAATCGATTGTAGCTGTTTGTTCTCATTTTCGAAGCATTTTGTACCTAAAAATGTTACATTATTCCATCATAAAATGCTTACATTCCCTTACTTAAAAGAAAGATGGTCTATGTATCAGAATTAATGCATTTATGTTCTATTATAAAGGAAAATATGTCATAAGAGGGCTTGACTGGGTTCGAAAACCATATATTTCAAACAACAAAAATTATGAAATGTTTACAGTATTTTTCATATTTTTAAATTTAAAAGTTTTTAAAACTTATTCAAAAAAGTGTTTTTTATGTAGGGAGAAAATTGAGTAATTTTTATACTTACCAGTAGCTCTGTAAGATAGTATAAATTAACACAAAATAATTTACGTAGGTTACATGTAAACTTCAGATACTGAAGAATATAATGAAACTAAATCTAAGACCTACATTAAAATTTTGAGCAATATTTATCATATAAATAACAATTAAGTTATTTTCTTAAAATTTTCTATGCAATTTTTAAGGAAAGCAGTTGTAATTTTCCAAGAAACGTTATAACAATGCAACTTTCAATTCAATACCCTCACACTATTATGCGGGTTTATAAGTTCCGTATAGTTATAATAAAAACATCTTAATTTTATCACATTATTTCTGAGCAGCTAATAATTTAAAATATTTTCTCAAGAAATGCACTTAAAGTACTTGCTGCGCGATTTTATGCAAAGTGTTTATTGGACCCAGTGAAAAATCTCCAGCTATAAAAGTTGGAACTTATCTATACTTATCAGCAAAATAAAAACTGAGATTTACCTAATTTTTCACAAAAGCAAATCAATTTTAAAAAAGTAACTTTCGTCCGTTTATTTATGATAAAGAGCCAGATTTTAGATCAAAAACAAAAACTGTCATCATTCACATTTCATAGATTGTAAATAAAAATGAAAAACTGGTTTAGAAATCTATAACTATATACTTTTGAATAAAATTTATAAAAAAATCTAATTTTCCCCATAAAAACCGTCATTTAAACCCAGACAGTTACATTAAATTACTAAAATACATTATATACATATAGTTATATACATTATATACATATATATATATATAACTAAATAATGTACATATATTTTATACATACTAGTATATACACTTAAAACTCAAATATACATATTTATATATATATAAAATATATATATATATAATATATATATATATATTTTAGCCTATATATATATATATATATAGATAATTTGACTCGGTATAAAAATATTATATATATTAATATTTGTAGTGGATAATTTCATTAATGGAAGAGATATAAATATATTGACAGCTGTATATTAGCAATATTTTAAGAATACATCATTAAATATATTACTTCTTTACCTTAACTGCACATTTATTACATAATTAATAATTATATATATTCTAAGTAAGACGATATATATTTGGTTATTATATATATATAACGTCAATATCTTAGTATTTGCATATATATCATATATATATATATAAATGTTTAAATAATGTATGTATGTATGTATGTATATACACTATATTGCCAATGAGGACGGGCGCGATTTTAAACATTTTGTTGAACATCTAGAAAAATGCAAGAGGAATTATCCCGAAACCTTAAGCTTGTAAACAGAATGGTAGATGTTATATATTTCCACTACGAATTTTTCCTGAACCTCCATAGGGGACCGTAAAAAAATTGAAGAAAAATGAATATGTTTTGTATAAACATGTAAAACGTAATGTAAGAAAAGAGTTGCAAGTCCAACCGCTTCTAAAATTCGAGGACAGACGAGGATAGAAAACTTAGGCTATTATTGTATACAAGTTAAACTAAAAATGTTTATACAATGTATTTATTTCATATACCACAAAACTCTGATCAATATATTTAAAAGGTACCAAAGAAATTCATTTTCCTTCTATAAAAGCCAATACAAATAATTTTATTTTATATCAGTAGAAACAATATCTATAAATTAATAATTACAAAATGTTTACTCAATAAATCACTTTGAACTCTGTTAACTACATGATATTTGAATTTGAATAAGTATCTCAGACGGACTTTAATAAAACGTTGCTATAATAATAGAGATTTATTCATCTGTAAAACAAACTATGCATTGATGAAGAAACTATATTGCATAAATATAAGCAAGATCAAAAACCAAACCAGCAATAACAGTGTTTTAAATTTCTGATACGATAGCAAATTTACCTGCAGTTTTCCATATTCCATTAAATTTAAATAAATCTCTGATTATTTAAATATTTCTTCATAGCTGTAGAAAGTCAAAATTGAAACCTATTTGGAAATCGAAGAATATAGATGTAAAATACGAGAGTTTAAAATCAGTATGCAGTCCAAATAACCGCTCCTTATTTTCTATGAATAAACTAAATATTTATATCATACACTATTAAAAAGTAATCAATGTATTCAAAAGGTATTGAAGAATTGTAATTTTCACTTTGTAGATCCCAGTAAAAAATCATCCAATTTCAAATCAGCAGAAAGACTAATCATTACAGTTGTTAATTACAGAACATTTTCCCAATTATTCTATCCCTTTGAACTGTGTGTACCAGAACATAGCATCCGGGATTTAAATTTTTATCACAAACGGAATTTAAGGTTTAACTATAATTAACTACAGAGAAGAATTAACTGGCCCGAATTTTTCTTCTCTGTTATATTTTTTCTTGGAAAATTAGAGAACGAAAACCCATTAAAATGCTCTAAAAAATCCCAACTCTGCAACAATCTCCGCTGGATTAAAACCAAGCAAGAGAGAAAGAACTAAGACCTGAGCACAAAAAAAGAAGTTATAAGGGCTGTAAAAGCTACCGATACACCATTGAAAGGTACATACACCATTGAAAGGTAATCCATATATCCAAAATGTATTGAAGAACTGTAGTTTTTACTTTATAGAACAGAGTAAAAAATCATCCAATTTCAAATCAGCAGAAAGTCTAATCCTTACAGTTGTTAATTACAGAACATTTTCCGAATTATTCTATCCCTTTGAACTGTGTGTACCAGAACATAACATCCGGTATTTAAATTTTTATCCTAAACGGAATTTAAGGTTTAACTATAATTAACTACAGAGAAGAATAAACTGGTGTGAATTTTTCTTCTCTGTTATATTTTTTCTTGGAAAATTAGAGAATGAAAACCCATTAAAATGCTCTAAAAAAATCCCAACTTCGCAACAATCTCCGCTGGATTAAAACCAAGCAAGAGAGAAAGAACTAAGACCTGAGCACAAAACAAAGAAGTTATAAGGGCTGTAAAAGCTACCGATACACCATTGAAAGGTAATCAGTGCATTCAAAAGGTCTTGGCGGTTCCCTGCTATGGCACGACGATGATGAATGTAGTATCCGCAGGGATCACCACATATATATAACCATCCTCAAAAGGGATTTGTTGGTACAGTTAAAATAACACAACTAACTTCCGACGTACACATTTATTTAAGATTATATAAACAATAAATAAACAAACAAACATCAGCACCCTCGATGCAACCGAGCCTCCGTGCTACTGGCGAGCTGACTCTTATGTAGTAAGGCAGAATACAGATATTTTGCATATTTACAAGGGTGTGCTGCCACAAATAGAACTACAATAATAAAACTTCACAAACGTGAATAAATATCAATACATATTACCACATGTCAAAATACATTACATAATAAAACACTTTATAATGACTAAAAATATACAAGACATTGATGTACGAGATATGACGTCAATCAACGCCAAAATTGTGTAATCACCACAAGGTACTGAAGAACTGCACTTTTCACTTTATAGAGCCCACTAAAAAAATCATCCAATTTCAAATCAGCAGAAAGACTAATCCTTACAGTTGTTAATTACAGAACATTTTCCCAATTATTCTATCCCTTTGAACTGTGTGTACCAGAACATAACATCCGGGATTTAAATTTTTATCACAAACGGAATTTAAGGTTTAACTATAATTAACTACAGAGAAGAATTAACTGGTCCGAATTTTTCTTCTCTGTTATATTTTTTCTTGGGAAATTAGAGAATGAAAACCCATTAAAATTCTCTAAAAAAAATCCCAACTCTGCAACAATCTCCGCTGGATTAAAACCAAGCAAGAGAGAAAGAACTAAGACCTGAGCACAAAAAAAAGAAGTTATAAGGGCTGTAAAAGCTACCGATCTTAAGCTCAAATGAGACTTGAAACAAGTAAAGCAGTTGAGCTCATCCGGCACTCCTAATACATTTTTTTCTTCCGCTCCTCGAAAGAGGAGCTCGAACTTAATTGGTCCCTTGGAAAACTTCAAAAGGCTGCAAGAGCGATAGTTCACCTAGTAATGATGGACGTCTTCGAACACTTTCTTAGCTTTAGAATAAACTCACTGTTGCTTACGGGAGAAAGAAATAAATCAGCTTCAAATTGAACACTGGGGATATTAAGGTAGATAAATGAATGTCTCTGTACTTGGTTATTTAATGGCATTTACATGCGTTTTACGTTTGTAAAATATATCATTACATATTGTTGACTATTTTTGAATGTAAAATTAATCATTTGTTAATGTATTTTTCCTTATAAAAAGCATTTATATACCCCTATTGATGATCCCATAGAAGAACATAAAATAAATGAAGTAGTATTAAATTTTACTTCGTCCAAGATAGTCCAAGAACGTTGTATTTTAATTTATTACTTTTAGAAATATATCTTCTAAATTGTTGACTATTTTTTAATGTAAAATTAACCATTTGTTAATATATTTTTCCTTATAAAAAGCATTTATTTACCCCTACTTATGATCTGATAGAAGAACATAAAATAAATGAAGTAGTATTAAATTTTACTTCGTCCAAGATAGTCCAAGAACGTTGTATTTTAATTTATTACTTTTAGAAACAGATCTTCGAAATTGTTGACTATTTATTAATGTAAAATTAACCATTTGTTAATGTATTTTTCCTTATAAAAAGAATTTAGTTACCCCTACTTATGATCTGATAGAAGAACATAAAATAAATGAAGTAGATTTTAGTTTTACTTCGTCCAAAAACGTCCAAGAACGTTGTATTTTAATTTATTACTTTTAAACACAGAACTTCTAAATTATTGACTATTTTTGTATGTAAAATTAAACATTTGTTAATTCATTTAACTATTAAAATACATTTATTTACCCCTACTGATGATCTGATAGAAGAACATATGAAGTAATATTAAGTTTTACTTTGTCCAAGAACGTCCAAGAGTTGTATTTTAATTTATTACTCTTTTAGAATCATTGCTGCTTGTACGATGAGTAAAATTCCTACATTCTTCGGTTTCAAATACAGTCTAATTATAGTACATTTTATAGTCAAATTTGGTATTTTATAACAGATCTTTTAAATTGTTGACTATTTATGTATGCAAATTTAACCAATTGTTAATGTAGTTTTCCTATTAAAAAATTTATTTACCCCTACCGATGATCTGATAGAAGAACATAAAATGAAGTAGAATGAAGTAGTATTAAATTTTACTTCGTCCAAGAACGTCCAAGAGTTGTATTTTAATTTATTACTCTTTTAGAATCATTGCTGTTTCTATGATGTCAAAAATTCATATAGTTTGAGGTTTCAAATATAGTCAAATTATAGCACATTTTATAGTCAAATTTGGTATTTTATAACAGATCTTCTAAATTATTGACTATTTTTGTATGTAAAATTAACCATTTGTTAATGTATTTTTCCTATTAAAAAAATTTTTTTACCCCTACCGCTGATGTAATAGATGAACATAAAATGAATGAAATAGTATTAAGTTTTACTTTGTCCAAGAGTTGTATTTTAATTTATTATTTCTTTTAGAATCCTTCCTGTTTCTATGATGTCTAAAATCCATGCATTGTGTGGTTTCAAATAAAGTCAAATTATAGTACATTTTCTAGTCAAATGAGATTTTATAACAGATAAAATCTTCTAAATTGTTGACTATTTTTGTATGTAAATTTAACCTTTTTTTAATGCATTTTTCCTATTATAAAGCATTTATTTACCCCTACCGATGATCTGATAAAGAAACAAAAAATGAATGAAGTAGTATTAAGTTTTACTTCGTCCAAAAACGTCCAAGAGTTGTATTTTAATTTATTACTCATTTAGAACCATTGCTGTTTCTAGGATGTTTAAAATTCATACATTGTTCGGTTTCAAATAAAGGCAAATTATAGTACATTATATAGTCAAATTTGGTATTTATAACAGATCTTCTAATTCCATGAATTAGTTATGGAAAAATTAAAACATAGCAGGCATTTCTTAAAACTTATAGCAATTTTGGACGTTTTTTGTTTTGATTTCTTTGCTTTCCTTTTGTATTATTGCAACACTATCAGTGAAGTAAGAATAACTTCCTAGAACGTTGTGAAGAAAGAAACCGTTATTTCAAAACAAAAGAATACAATTGTGAAGAAAATCTATTAAAATATTTCAACACATGTTACTTTAAAATAAAAGACAACTTCTATTAACAAAAAATGAAAAATTGAAGGTATAATAGATATAAAACTTACCAAATTCCTATTTATTCAATCTCTACTTAGTGTTGTAACATGAATATTGTCATTTTTGTTCTTTTTTAAATAAAGGTTGTAAAGTACCAAAACAGGCCTTCCAAAAGATCAAATTTTCAGAAACAATTCTTTTTTTATTATGTTCTTGGGTACCGCTGATATGATGACATAACTTTACTAAACCTAGTTTTTAAATTCTATACATTGCATTGTTTTCATTTCACCTTATGAACTTTAACTATATATATAAATATATATATAGAAATATATATATATATATTATTTATATATATAAATAAATATATATATATATATATATATATATATATATACATATATATAATATATATATATATATATATATAAAAATATATATATACATATAATATATATATATATACATATATATATATATATAATATATATATATACTATACATATATATATATATATATATATATATAATATATATATATATATATATATATATATATATATATATATATATATATATATATATATATATAAATATATACGGTTGTGTAAGACAGAGAGTGTTTTAGGCATGCATAGCATGTATATGCATGTATAGCATTGTATGAGACAATAATAGAGCAAAAAATAAATTATAAATGGATGTAAAATTTTTAATAATCAGAGTAAATCAATTGATTTAGAAATTTCAGAGAATAGGATGTAATGAAATTTGTTTCATTGCTGGGAATATTTAGTTTGATAGTATAATAAATGAATTAAACATTTTTTCCGAAGAAAACTTTTTTTAATCAACAAAGGGAACAATAATTCGTGTGAAACGTAAATTTTGTGTGCGGGAATTAATATAAAAAGAAAATTATTTATATAAGTTCTTCAGGATTGCGTAATAGGTGGGCTTAAGTAATAGGTAATGGGACACAAACCAATTATTGGTGACATAGAAAAATCCCCAGTCTCTTATGAATATATAATAATATATGATCATAAGAGATTTAAATGGAAACTAATATTTAACTTTACAGTATAACACAGTTCTTTGTAAAATCAATTATAAAACGCAAGAGCAAATTTTAAATTTTATTACTTTCACTTTCACTCATATATACTCTAAGGAATTTATTTTTAGTTTTCATACAATTATGCAATGCGGAATTCATTAAAATGTTATTAATTGACATTAAAAAGTTTTAATTTATTAGTTATTTCCATAGCAACGCTATGCCATAAAATCGTTTTTTTTTTTCATCGTAAATTTTAATTTTGCATTTTTCTTTTTAGAAATTTATTACTAATCACATTGATGTATAAGTAGATACATCAATAACTGGTGCTAAGTTACATGTATGTAAAATAATTTTTCATTATAGGAATTTTTGTAATTATATCATCAATCGTTTCATACCTAATGAATAAGTGCAAATGTCTCTCAGCTAAGAAAGCAATGAAATTATGCCTCTCCTATTTAATTTAGAATTTTAGTTTTTTATTTTATATCGCCTTGTAACCTAGAAGAGGGGCCAGTCCAGTTTATGCTATTAATTCTCACGGGAATCTATAAAATTACACCAAAATGTAGTGTTATATTTTAGCCCTATATAGGTGTTAAATATTTTAAAGTTATTAACGGTTTTGTAATTTTTATTAATTAAATCAAGAGGAAACTGAGAGAAATTAAATTCTTACATTTTTTATAAAAGATAAAGTGCATCAAAATGTATTAGAACAAAAAGTGAGATTTCAGCTTTTTACTCATATAGGAAGTTTGCAATTATTCAAGTTTAGAACACCTTCTCTTTTTAAAAATATTCTTATTTCATTATGGCAATTTATTTCGCACATATAAAGATATAAAATTTTAATGAAAACTGATATTTAGAAGTGACATTACTTACTTGCACTAATTTAATAGTCTGTTTTAATTTCCATTAAATAAAACGAGTTCATTTTTATGGAAATGAAATAGAAATTTTAAGTTGTATAACATCAAAAGTGCAAGACGATTATTAAAAGAATAAACGCTCCACTAAAAAGAATGAAAAAACATTATTATTTCCTGTACTATCGCAAAACTATTTTTTGCGTAAAAATATTTTTGTTAACATAATAGTTCTTTGACTTTTTGTTATGATAATATTACCATTAAATTGAGAATATCATATAGATTTCTACTAAAAGACGTTAATAAGTATAATATATATCGATACATACACACACACACACACACACACACATATATATATATATATATATATATATATATATATATATATATATATATATATATATATATATATATATATATATATATATATATATATATATATATATATATATATATATATATATATATATATATATTATATATATATATATATATCTATATATATATATATATATATATATATATATATACATATATATTATATATATAATATATATATATATATATACATACATATTTCTAGTAATAAACCTTAATAAGTATTAAAAATATTATAGCCAGAATACCATATAATAAAAAACTAAAATATTTTAAAAAATATTCAGATTTATTTCTGTTACAACTACAAAGTGTTAACTACAACATAGCTTTATAAATATTTACTACACAACAAATTCTTACATAAAACAGGTTGAATTATTTCTTAGTTGTTGACAACGCTATTATACTTAGTAACTGGCAGTCTATGAATTATTAGAACAGAAATTTTAGATAGTTAATATTATTGCAGAGAACCAGTAGAATTGTTAGTTGTTCATTGGAATATAATATCGAATAACTGACAGTTTTTATGTCCACATGTTAGGTAGAATGTTAAAGAAATATTAGGTGGTTAATTAACAAAATGAAACCCTCATCTTTAAAAACGTTCCATTTACATAAAAAGCAAAAATTATAAAGGACCCTAGAAATTTCTAAGCTTGCATGATAAATCTCTTAATACCTTGCCATACATCAACATGTACATGTTTAGTTTATAATTCTTTATACTGATGGAGAATGTCCGTGTGGCTTATGTTACAGTTAAAAATATTTCATTGAATTTCTTTTAGTTCAGTTTGATTTGTGTTAGGGTATTTAATTGGTTGAAAACAATTTCTGTATCAAGGCAGAAATCTTCGTATGTTTAAAAGGAAAAGGAATGCTAACCTGATCTTGTTGCTTTTTTTTGTTTGGTTTGGTTTGGTGCTTTACTTTCTACTGTTCTGCTCACAATGGCTAATGAGAGCTGTACCTAGTGCTTAAAAACGATTCCGAACTGCTACGAAAAACCATGTAAGCAGCAGGATTTGAACACTTGAATTCCGGTACAGAAGGACAGCTCTCTACCATTCGGCTAGCTGCTTTTTAGACACGTGATGATTTGTGATAAGGTTTAGTTGATTTGATTTGGAAAGCTACGATTTATTTTTTGCTTATAAGGGCTAATGATACCGGGACCTACTGCTTAAATCCGATTGCCAAATTTTATTACGAATACCAATGCTATCAGCGGGATTCGAACCCGCGAACTCAGGTACCAAAAAGCAGCGCTGTACTATTCGGCCATCATTCGACCCTTTGTGATAATACTCTAGATTTGTAACAAAATCATACACAAAATTTTCTAAATGAATACTCAATCCTTTAAAAGACACTCAAGTACTCACACCACTTTTACATCCGACACTTGATTGGTGTAACTGTAACATTCATTAAGGCGGAAACAAAATAATTAGACACAGTGCAGCAATTACAACTAATTACGGAAATAGTTCATTTGTTGAAGAGTTTCAGTAATTAAATTCCGAATGAATGTCTTTAATATTCTCTTGTTTGGGCCAAAGAAAACTATTTTGACAACAGCGGTATCATAAATTCGGCTGACAAATGATTCTATGTACGTTTTGAGATTTGGATCAGTGCGTCTGTAAAATTTGAAACTGCAAGATATAACGAAATGAAAAAGTCGTTTATTCACTTCGAGTGATTAATTTTTTTCTCTCCAGAAATCATCTTAAATGCATGCGGTAAAAAGGCTAAAAACAAGAAGGATAAAAATAATTTATAAGCCCTGTTGTTTCACTCTAATGAATTAATGCGTTGAATGAGGGAAAAAATTAAGGACGAGAATTAATTTTCTTTCATCGATTTTCAATTTATTTGTGGACAAATGCGCTTAATCAAGGGAGTAAAGGCTTATTCTCGTCCGAAATGACTTCCTTTGCTTTCATCATATAATTATTAAGGTAAATATTGATTAAACTGGATTTGTATCGTAAATGAATAGAAAATTAACGCTAATGACATCCTGGTTTAACATTTTTAAAATTGAAAAGACTGTTACTGTAAAATATTATAAAAGTACACAATTATTTTATTTTTTATTCAAATATAGTTCCATTTTTAAAACTGAAGAAAATATATTACACTTAATGGATAAATAAACTGAACATTTCATTCCAATTAGGATTTTGTTTTCTTGTCTTAAAAATCTGAAAATTATTTTAAGATAACATTTAAAAGTTTCATATAATACTTTTTTGTAATTACTTATCTTTATCTGTTACTAAAAGTTGATATTTTACACCTAATTACTTATCATATATTCAAATACATATAAATTCCTGGTCCGTGTATTTTGTGTATGGGATTAAGCATATTATACTCCAATACAAAAAAAAAAATATAAGTAATCCTTACAAATTTAATTTTTCTCTCGTGATCTGATTAGTAAAGTGTATATCTTTACTTTTCTTTTTAATAAAAATCTATAAGTAATCCTTAGAAATTTAATTTTTTTCTAGTGATCAGAGTAGTAAAGTGTATATCTTTACTAATCTTTTTTTATTAAATGTCTATAAATAATCCTTATAAATTTAATATTTCTCTCTATGATCTGATTAGTGAAGTGTATATCTTTACTAATATTTTTTGTTTAAAGTTTATAAGTAATCAATCTAATCTCTCGTGATCTTTAAAAGTCTATAAAATCTTTAGAAAGATTTACTCTTTAAAATAAGTATATCTTTACTAATCTTTTTTATTAATATATATATAAATAATTAAAAGAAATCTTTACTAATTAGTTTTTTTTAAAAATGTAAAAATCCTTAAAAAATTTCTTTCCTGATCTGATTATCTTTTATCTGATTTTACATATATATTTTATTAACTTAAAGTAAATTTAGACAAAAATTACAATTCTTATATTATTATTGTGATTATTATCCAATTGTTTTAAAAATTTCCAGTATTTCCGACAAAATTCTATGTCCTTCCAACTTATTATCTCTATATTTTTAAATAATATTTTAATTGAAAACAAATTACTTTTGTTATTATTGTGATTATTGTGAAATTTGACAATTTCATAAGCGTTGCCTCTAATCTTATCTTTTAATTGTATTATATGAAACTTTTTTACTTTTTGACTTTAATTTATAAATTTTATACAAAATGATTTTAACTTTATTATAAATCTCTTTTTAGACTTTAATAACATTTTATGATTGAATAAGGAATATACTTCTACTTTAAAACTGAAGACAAAATATACACACATATGCAAGCATTTTATGGCAATTTGAGTTTTTTTGCTTTTGGTCTAAAATTGAAATTGCTGTGAAAAAAGCAATTAAATGTCTTATTTTAATTTTCCTCAATTTTGTTATATTTGATGTGTTACTAACATTTGACATTTCACACCTAATTAATTATCCTATATGCGAATTTATAAAAAATTCATGGTAATATCTTTCATCTTAATATGAAACCCTTTATTCTCCAACGCTATAAATCTATGAACGATTTTCTATTATAAATTAATTATTTCTTGATATAATAATCAAATTTTATATCTTAATTCAAAAGGATAATGTACCGTAAATTAAGCAAAAATCAATCCTAATGACATTTTGGTTAAACTTTCATAAATTTGAAAATACATTTAATCTACAATATTACAGATATACAGAATAATTTTTTCATTGAATTATGTTTTCCATTTTTCAATCAAAAAGAAATTATTATATGAATAAACAAACCAAGCAATTGTTTCAATTTAGTTAATTTTTCTTTTATTGGATTAATTCAAAATCCTTCTTAGAAAAATGACTAACTTTATGTCATATAAAACATTCCTCTATTTCTTCATCCTTTATCTCTTACTAATATTTGAAATTTTATTCCATATTACTTACGTTGAATTTACGTTGAAATTACGTTGAATTACGTATGTTAGACAGATTTGGAAAATTAAATTACAGCATTTTTGGCTATGTAAACTGCAAATCATTCCATATTTTCCAAGCCGAACGATGGCCGATTGGTTAGGGTGCTGGCCTTCGGTACCGGAGTTCGTGGGTTCGAATCCCACAGTGGCATGGATGTTCGTAGCCGTTCGGATTCGGCTTTAAGCTGTAGGTCCCGGTCTCATTAGCCCTCGTGTTGCAAAAAGTAGACCGTAGCACTCCAAACCAAACCAAAAACCATATTTTCCAAGATTTTATCTGTAGTTTAAATAACGATTAAAATGTTGAATTTGAAATTACTTCACAAATTTCTGCTATAGAACAGCTTTAATAGAATGCTTAAAATTATTTTATAATCTCAAATTTTTAATATAAATTTAACGTATTATATTTATTTTTAAAGAAGTGAAAGCACTATTATCCCTAAGAATGTTAGACATATTTTTAAGATTTATCTTTAATTTTATAGTTTCCTCTAAAAATAATATATAAATTATTTATATTAAATAACCCTTACTCTCATTTTTTTCTGTAATTTTATAGGTAGGGCAAGCAGAATTTAATATTTTATATATGAAACAAATTCACAGTTTGTTATTACATTACCTCTTACTCAGACTTCAAAGAATTTTTATGATTGTAAATCAAACATTTGTTATTCTATACTGAATACATCTTTTTGTATTATTCACAAATATTACAGTTATTATTCCATACTATCTCAGTCAAATTTCCAAATTTGAATATTTCCCAATTTTTAGATGTCTTTTGCAAATTAATTTGAGAATCTTTTCTATCACTTCCATGGTATATTATTTTTCTATGTTTCAAGGAGTCTCAAGTTATTTTAAAATCTTATACAATAAATGACTTTACATTTTGGCATTGTGACATCCCTTTCAAAGAGTTGAAAACTACACATTTGATATAATTTGTGTCTATTTTTGAATTGTTTATTCCCAGATAGCATCATACTTGCAGCAAGTTTAATTTTTTCTGGATAATATCTCGACATGACAAATTTTGCACGACAAACTTACAGCAAAATTCCTGCAAGTTACACTTAACATAAAACGACAAATCCTTTGCAAAGCTATTTTGCTAAAAACTGTCGTAACCTTGTCATAACAGCCTTGAAGCAATTCTTAGACTTGCTGCAGTCTTGTTTCAAGCTTGCAGACTTGTTATGCTCAACTTTCTGCAAGTTTGCAGTCCTGAAAAGCAAGACTGTTGAAAGTTTGTTGCAAACTAAATTTGATATCTGGGTGGTAGCTAACAAATATATGGGAGATCAATCTGTGTCGAAATGTCTGCATGTATGTAAAGAATATATTTCAGATAAAATAGAGTTAACACACAATGCATTTTGATAGTTGTTTGTACATGATATAGAAATATAAATAAAGATGAATAGAAAATTATTTTAGGAAACTAACAGAATTATGTTGATTAAATCTCTAAAAAAGGAATGGAAAAATAATTGAAAAACAAGATTATACCTTCCTAACTAAATGACTTAAAAATCCATGAAATCAAACCCAGTTTGAAGAAAAAATTTTCCTCGAAAAGTGTACATCTAATAAAAGTATCTTAACAATAAAATTACTGAGAAATGTGTACAATGAATTGCTGAAATAGCTAGCCTATTCCCAATATTTCACTCAAGCCAAATTTTGGATGAATTCTCTTCAAAAAGAATCTTTTCTTTACTGTTTTGTCCCCGTGGATTACAATACTGTATGTACAAGAAACTAGTATTACAATTAAGAAAAGTAATAATTTTCTGTTTTAGTGAACAATCCTACTTAAAGCGTTAAGAATGAATTTGCACATCCTTATCTGATAGAAATAAATGGCTTTTCAATTTGTTTCAAAATAACAAAGATAGATAGCTAACTAATTTTCTAATTATATATCAATTAAAATAATTCTGCAACATTGTAACTATTCGAAGATCATTAAATTTTAATAACATTGTAACTGCTCTTCGAAATTAATGTTTTGGGATTAATAGAAAATCAATATTTTTAAAATTTTTTTTTTCTTTTTTTCTTTTTTTTTTCTTTACTGTATTACATATTTCAATGTTTCAAGTGTAAACTAAGAATTTCATAAGGATAGCAAAATAAATTTATTAGAAAATTATTTAATTTCGAAAAAAGATAATAGCACACTTTTTCTAGATATAAATTTTTTATTGTTTAAATATAAGAAAATACGAATTCTAAATTATTTTATTAATATTTTCTGATTTTCAAATAAAATATCTTTAAAATTTTAATAACAGAAATGCTTTTTCAATATTAATGGGTGATAAAAATCATATATTTCTTTTATTTAGTCTGAGATTATTTTTTCTTTTACAAAAGAATTCATTTTTATTTTCATTTATTATCAAAACTGATAACATTTCATGTAATAAAAATATTTTATAGTAAATATATTAAAATAGAAATTTTTGCACACACTTTCTAAAATAAAGATTTTATTTGTAAAGAAATATATAATCTTAAAAGAAAATATCGAATTCATATAGTTCTATTTTTACTTTCTTAATACATAAATAGACAATTTCATAAGCGTGGTAGAATCATGCAATTCAGTACTGGTTTCGCTATATATCCTGATGGTTTAGTAAGCTTGAGTCCCAGTTAACATCAGTCCTGGTGTAGAAACATCGTTGACTTTAGCGTTCCCAACGAAATCACACCAGCAATAACCGTGTTTTAATCTAAGGTACTGGAAATAACATTACATTGTGAAATCAAAATTACTTTTAGGAGAACAATCCATTTGCTAAAATAGAAGATTATGTCACATATCTGTTTGCTAAAATAGAAGATTTTATCAGTTTTCTTTAAAGCAATATATTGTACTCAGATTAAAAGGAAAATATCATTCATATACTGTTCTATTTTTACTTTCTTAATTACTAAATAGACAATTTTCCATAAGCGTCGTAGAGCCTTACAATTCAGTACTGGATTTCGCTACTTTGTAACCTGATTTTGGCTTAGTAGCAGCTTTGAGTCCCAGTTAACATCAGTCCTGGTGTAGAAAATTTGGACTTTTTCCCAAAGATTGTGTTTTCTAATACTGGAAATTTCCATTGTGAAATCAAAATTACTTTTAGGAGAACAATTGAGTAGTTAAAATTAGAAGATTATGTCAAACATTTTGCTAAATAGAAATATCAGCAATAACCATATTTTAAATTAAAAAAAAATATACTGTATTTACTTTCTTAAATTTAAATAAAGCCATATTAAGTTTTTCGCGAAATTGTACCTGCTTTTGGCTAGAACATAGAGTGTAGATATGACAGTTAAAATCAGTAGAATCAAATAACTCCTCCTGTCTTTCTAGTGTAAATATTGAATAAATATTTGATGTGTTTTAAAACAAATATTTAAGTATTTATGTAAATTCAGCGTCCCCAACGAAACCAAACCAGCAATAACCTTGTTTAAAATTTCTGATACGATAGGAAATTTACCTGTAGTTTTCCAAATTCCATTAAATTTAAATAAAGCCTTAACTGTTTAAATATTTCTTCACAGCTATAGAGAGTCGAAACTGAAACCTACTTGGAAATCAAAGAATATAAAGGCAAGATATGAGAATTTAAAATCAGTATGCAGTTCAGATAACTCCTCCTGTCTTTCTAGTGTAAATATTAAATAAATATTTGATGTTTTTAAAACAAATTTAAAGTATTTATGTAATCAGCCCAACGAAACCAAACCATCAATAACCATGTTTTAAATTTCTGATACGATAGCAAATTTACTTGTAGTCTTCCACATTTCATTAAATTTAAATAAAGCCCTGACTATTTAATTATTTTTGTCGAAATTGAAACCTATTTGGAAATCGAAGAATATAGAGGCAAGATATGAGAGTTTAAAATCAGTATGCAGTTCAAATAACTCCTCCTGTCTTTCTAGTGTAAATATTAAATAAATATTTGATGTTTTTTAAAACTATTATTTAAGTATTTATGTAAATGTAAATTCAAAAAAAAAATAACTTCAGCAATAACATAATTTAAAAATTTTGATTTTTTTATTTTTACTTTTTAAATAAATAACATAGGTATAATGACAAAACTTAAAAATTTGAAATCTAGAAATAGAAGGATTGAAAATGTAAATAGATAACTCTGTCTCTAGAAATAATTATAAAAAACGATTTTAAAAAAAATAGGAAATTTATTTAATTTAATAGAATTATATTTAAACAAACACATAATTTTATGTGTTTTGTTTATTGTTACGAATACTTTACGAGTTTAGAAGAACATATCTGTTTTAATGTACTAAATATGTTTAAACTTCCGTACCTGGTTCATAATTTAATTAGAAAATAGCATCTCATCTTCATATAAAATAAGTTTAAATGCAGTGTTACAAAACATGTGCATAGTTGATTGGGAACAAAAGCAAATTATGCAGCATACACATTAGAATTTTACATATGATAAAACCACAACCTTATGTGTTTTAAATGAAATCTGAATTGCAAGATTTTTACTAGTTTTTAATAATTTATTTTAATGCATTCACCACCTTCAAATTTTTGTATAATTCATATTTTTTTAAATACAATTAAAATTCTAAAACTAAGAAAGAAAAATGAACAGGTTTTATCCTAAACCTAGAAGTTAACACAATGAATTTTAGAATTCAACCAATTTTAGAATGGTGGTGTACATTTTACAAAGAGTAATTTTTCTTGATATTGTTTTTGTTGCTATTTAGGAAAATAGTGGGCAGACGCATGGATAAAAAATTTATCTCTTTTAATTGCTTTCCTTTTACTGTGTTTATCTTTTTAAAACATTAAGCCATTTCTTGCAGGCATCAAACTTTTTTTTTATGGAAACGCTCATGTTTACTTTTTCAAAAACAAACAAAATGAAACATAATCTGCATGCAATTAGTAAGGATTAAATTTTTCTTTTTCCATAACGATTGAAAACTTGCCTCTAGAAAAATAGAAAAAAAAAAACCTTTTTGTCTCAAAATTTCTTTGGTGTGTTTTTTGCGCAAGTTAAATTAATATTTTTTTTTACCTGAAAAATTATTTTTTAATCACTTATCCATGGCTACATGCATCTCTTGGATTCTTGAAAGTTTTTCTGTAAAGAAATTGCAGACAGAGAAATATACATAATTTAGATTAAGGGGCAAAAAGTAAAGTTTCTTTTTTTCTCTAGTGTTTGAGATAAAATATACCTTTACTTCATAATATATTAAACGAAGGGACTCAAAATGGTTCCAATTTTTTTCCTTCTGTTATTTTCTTTCATATTCTGTATGGTTATTACAAAACAAAGGAATACAAATATATTTTTGTCCTTTTGAAACCAAAATTAATTTTTAAAAATGCAATTAATTTATTTATTCTTTTATACGTAAAGACAATAGCTATATAATTATTGAAAGAAAATATATTTGAGATTTTAGAACAAGAGGGGATCTTAATGTATAATATTATTTCTACAATTTTAACTAATTTATATAAATCCTTAGATTAAGCCCTAAAATAGTATTTTTTATATTATATAACATAAAGTTATTTTATGGCAAAATAAATTAATCAGTCTCATTATTTGTTACTGAAATTTCTCTCTAGTCTTTACAAAAAAGGTATTGTTATTAATTTAAAAGTATTTTAAAAGCATAGTACACAGTACTAATCACTTAATATTTTTTTCTCTTATTCCTATCATTATTGAAAGAAAATATGAGATTTTAGAAGAAGAGAGGATATAAGTATATAATTTAATCTCTAAAATTTAACTAATTTTTAAAAATTAACTAACTTTTTAAATATTAACTAATTTTTAAATAATATTTTTGTAACACTAAACTAAACTGAACTCTTCGCCACAACAGCACTAGGGGACCAGGGCCTATGGCCTCCAATCTCCATGTCTGACACCAAAGGGTCCTGGGGTGAGAAGTATATGTTCCGGTTAGGTGGTCAGACTTATGCAGAACCCCTAGTGTTTAGTTACTATTTATGCTTTGTTTTCAGTTTCTCTACCTACCTCAGAAATGAAAAACTGAATCAACCTTGTCGATTTCGGGAATCGAACCTCAGACCTGTGTACCCCACTGCCATTTTTATAAAGTTAGACTACTTAAAATTGATTTTTAGGGTAAACTGGAGGATCATATTATTTGTTACTAAAATTTAACAACTAAAAATTATTGAATTTCTAAATCCTTTCAAAAATGGTATTTTATTAATTCATAAAATAATATTTAATTCTGGACATTTTTGTTTTTATTTGTATATTAAAGATTATATTTATTTTAATTGTGCTCAAATTCTATTTTAAATTTAATAATTATATTTTTACATTTTAACCGATAAACTAACTGAATAATGTAAAATATTAAACTATTTCTATTTATTGGAAATAGTTTCAAGTAACTAATTTGTTGATATATAAACATACAGCATACAAAAATTTAATGCATCTTGAATTATTTATATATATATATATATATATATATATATATATATATATAAATATATATAATATATATATATATATATATATATATATATATATATATATATATATATATATATATATATATATATATATATATATATATACATATATACATATACATATAATATATATATATATATATATATATATATAGGTATATATATATATAATATATATATATATATATAATATATATAATATTTGCCAAACCAAATGTATAATAATTTTGCCAAACCAAAAAATGAAACATTAGTGGACATTCTAAGTTGTTTTTAGTTATTTTCAAATATTAGTTAGACAAAACTGAAAAAAAATTAAAATTATTTCTATTCTGTTACTGAAATGTTCTGTTTTCGGCTTAAGGTTGGTCTGATTTTTAAAAGAAAATCTTTAAAATTTAACTATAATCTCAAGAAAATTTTTTGTGAGCCAAATTTATGGATAAATCGTAAACTAGCTCTAAATAAAGCACTTATATAATTAATAAATTATCAGAAATTAAATTATCCTACAAAAATGTTTTAAAAGGCCAAGTGAGACCAGTTATTGTGAATATCCAGAACAAAGGCTGGGCTCGAAGTGACAAATAACTGATATTATCCGTTGATATTCTTTCTATAATTTAAAATAACATATTTGTAAGTGTATAACATAGTTTACCAATCCCTTATTTAAACTATAATTTAAAAAAATGATAATTTAAAAAATAATGTTTTTTAAAAATATTCATGATAATGTAAAAATATTTAGGAAACAAAAAAATCATTAATTCTTTTTTCATTGGTGTGCTGTAAACATAAAATTCTTGCAATTAATTAGCCACCCATATAATAATACAAGCAATATCTAATGCTTAAATAAACACCATTACTGCCTTAGATCATTTCTCTCCGTAACGAATTATGTTTCGAAAGCTGAGTGGGCATTCATGATTATCTTCATGTGTAGCACAAATGTGGTTTTGTAACTAGAGTAAACACTCCAGAGAGGAAATGCTTAATTGTGCAGTGTAGATGCATCCCTGGGGAATATCCAAGCAACAAGAAGTAAGGAAAAGTTATTTACAAGCATGGGTTTTCCTAGGAAAATAAAGGAGGAAATCGTAATCACTGAAGAAAAAATTACGAAGTGTTGCCCATAAATGTAGATAATAATGCGTATCATACCCATTGAGTAGTTCAGCACTTTCATATTTTTCTGTGATTGAGTAAATGTTTAACTAATATTTTATTTGGAATATTATACTGCAAATTCTATTTATTCTACATGATATTGTTTAATAAATTTCTCATGTAAATTATTTATCACTGTAAAATATTGACAAGAAATACATTACGGAGAGACATTTTTCTATTATATTGAAAATGAATTTATTGCGACACATTTGTCAATAAATTGTGTCAAATACATTTTTCAGCTACTGTTAATTCGATGGTATTTGTTATCTGCTTATAAAACTGTCAAGTTAATATAGGAATAGAGTCTTATTCTTCTTTAGAAAACAAAATTATATCTATATTCGTAAATTAATTTCATATCTAGGCTATACATAAATATGCAACTCTCAAAGTATTAAAAATAGATCAACTAAATTGAATTTGATGTAATCTTTACAACCATTAATCAAATTTTTAAAGAGTTTATTACATGCGCATATCAATTTGATAGCGATTTATGTAAAATATGTATGGGTTTATATAAAATTCTGTAAACATAAAATTATTGCAATTAATTAGACATCCATACAGTAATGCAAGCAATATCTAATGCTTAAATAAACACCATTACTGCCTTAGATCATTTCTCTCCGTAACGAATTATGTTTCGAAAGCTGAGTGGGCATTCATGATTATCTTCATGGGTAACACAAATGTGGTTTTGTAACTAGAGTAAACACTCCAGAGAGGAAATGCTTAATTGTTCAGTGTAGATGCTTCCCTGGGGAAAATCCAAGAAGCAACAAGAAGTAAGGCAAAGTTATTTACAAGCATGGGTTTTCCTGCGAAAGTAAAGGAGGAAATCGTAATCACTGAAGAAAAAAATTACGAAGTGTTACCCATAAATGTAGATAATAATGCGTATCATACCCATTGAGTAGTTCAGCACTTTGATATTTTTCTGTGCTGGAGTAAATGTGTAACTAGTATATTATTTGGAATATTATACTAGAAATTCTATTTATGATATTGTTTAATATATTTCTCATGTAAAGTATTTAACACTGTAAAATATTGACAGGAAATACATTACGGAGAGATACTTTTTCTATTATATTGAAAATGAATTTACTGCGACACATTTGTCAATAATTTGTGTCAGACACATTTTTCAGCTACTGTTAATTCGATGGTATATTTTATCTGCTTATAAAACTGTCATGATAATATAGGAATAGAGTCTTGTCCTTCTTTAAAGGGTAAGAAAACGAAATAATATCTATATTCGCAAATGAATTTCGTATTTAGGCTATACGTAAATAAGCAACTCTCAAAATATTAAAAGTAGATCAACTAAATTGAATTTGAAGTACTCTTTACACCATTAATCCAATTTTTTCAATTAATCCAAAAGAGTTCATTACATTCGCAAATCAAATTGATAGTGTTTATGAAAAATATGTATGGCATTTTTAATTTGACTGTCAGAGTACTATCTTGAGAAATATCCTTAAATATTTATACAAGTTAAAATGTTTAAAATATTTAAGGATATTTCTAAAGTAATGCATGAAAGCCTGTACAGAAATGCTTACATCAGTTTGCATTAAATGTAATATGGCATATTTCCTGTGATATATGCTATATATGGTATTGAAATACATAACAAAGATGACATGAGCGAAAAAAACTATCTATTATTTCTCACCGGTTATTAAACTTTAAAATTACACACACATGCCCCTATACGTTAAATTCTTAAGGAATTCCTTAAAAACACATAGTGGTGTACCAAATGGTTCTAGCTTTCATCACTCCTTTCAGCTTGATAACTTTCACCAGTTCTCTCCTTGTGAAGAAAATGGCATATATTACTTTTACTATACTCGTTGTCGTTTCACGATTGTTATTTTGTATTAAGAAATATTGGTACAATAACTTACAGCAACTATATATTCTCAATTTTATCCCTAATATTATAAATTTCTAAACTATGTAAAACTACAAGTTCGTAATATAGTGTATGATACCTGTTTGGCTTAACCCTCCGAGTGGATCACACCGAGAAAAAAATCTCCAAAAAATACCCTAAAGTTTTACTGTGTCAGTGGCCAAAGCGTTCTATGATTTTTTCCTGCACTCTTTGTCGACTAGAATGGAATACAGGAAACCCACCCTCGTTATTGTTACTTTACTTCTGGTTATAAATAGTTGTATAAATAGATATTATAGATTGTTAATTTTTAATAACATAAAGCTCGTCAAGACTGGAATATTATCCCATAAGAAATAATTCATTCTAAAAGTACAAATACAAAATATTCTTTGAGAGATTTATTTATATTTTTTTACGAAAGTCAACCAAGATATTTAAGTGGTGCAATTAGAGATACATCTGTTACCGCAAATGAAATACTTCGAAATAGAGATTCATAAAGCCAAGAAAAGCTAACAGAGTCTTTGTGCCTCAGGGGGTAGGGGTGCATTCCTCAAGAAATGTCAGTGAAAGAGGGGTGCAGTTCTTAAACAATTGACCTCACCCTCCCACCTCAAAACTTCATGGAGAAAAGCACTGGCAGAAATGTACATTACATCTATTTTCGGAGCGTGTTTGGTGGTCGAAAATTGTACGTTTTGAAGTCATCATCGATTTGGCGGAATTGTACGTGCGAACCGCCTAGATGGTTAAGAAACCAACTAAGGTCATGATTCCTTAGAAATAGGTCTGAAAATATTGAGTATAAAATATCAAGTCCACCTGTAGAGCTGTAGGTTACAGAAAGCCAGATATTCTGTAAGCATATCAACAACAGACTACCAATTTTGGAAATAAAAGTACTACGCAGAATTTTTTAGACATTCCTAACAACAACATCTATTAATATCTTTATAATCATGAAATGTTTAAACGGAATAAGCAGCCGGATATTGTCAAAGTTACCAAATCACTAGAGAAAGAAGAAGAGGGAATCTTGGACACTTATTTATATCAGAAGATAAAGAGTTCCCAAAACAATTAATTTTCAGTCGATATGGAAACAGTAGGAAACAACGAGTATATCCACTCAGGTGTCTTGATGATGTTGAGGAATGATTAAACATCAAAGATTACAAATCTGAAAAGCATAGCACTTGAATAATTATTGGGGTGTCAAAGGCTTCATGTGGTATGTAGTAAAGAAAAATATTATGTAATGAGTCGCAGAAACCCAATGTCGGTGAATCTAGTCTTCTCTGGATAGTCACGATGAATACAAAAACTTTTACTTTTATTTACTTAAAGATATATGTTGAGTTTATGTGTTATTAAATCTCCAATAGTGGAAGAAACATCCGAAAGCACACAAAAGTATGTGTCATTATCATATATAGGCATATATATATATATAATATGATATAATATGATGATATGAGTTAAATATAAATACGTATATGGATATATGCGTGTATATTACATACATAATAGAAAAATTTATGTTTTATTGAATCTTAATCACTTTCTCGCATATTGACAATGGGCCACACTTTTGTCTAATATGAGTGACTAATATGAGTGACTTTTGATCATATACGATTCTACATTATACACCAAATGTCATACCTCTCTCTCTACCCACACACACTCATATATGTATATATATATGTATATATATATATATATATATATATATATATATATATATATATATATATATATATATATATACATATGTATATATATATATATATATATTATATATATATATATATATATATATATATATATATATATATATATATATATATATATATATATATATATATATATATATATATATATATATATATATATATATATATATATATATATATATATATATATATATATATATATATTTATATATATATATATATATATATATATATATATATATATATATATATATATATATATATATATATATATATATATATATATATATATATATATATATACATATATATATATATATATATATATATATATATATATATATATATATCGTATATATATATATATATATATATATATATATATATATATATATATATATATATATATATATATATATATATATATATATATATATATGTGTGTGTGTGTGTGTGTGTGTGTGTGTGTTTGTGTGTGTTATTATGTATCTATAATGATTACAGAGTCTAAATTAGGATTGTGTTTTAGTTCTATGCATTATTTATTGAATAGCATTAAGTTTTCAATCTGCTTCTGTATCATTTTTCAGTACCTTTACTCGACATTTTTCATATCTTTTCAGAATCAGAGCAAGGCCCGCACGAGAAAAGACTCCTAAATAAACTTCTAAACGATTACAACGTCCTTGAAAGACCCGTCGCAAATGAATCAGAACCCCTCCTGCTCAGTTTTGGCCTAACCTTACAACAAATTATTGACGTGGTAAGTTGAAAAACGCTTCTTTCTGTAGCCTAAGGAAACATTTGAAAATATTAGTATATGAATATTTCTGAATTATATGCTTTCATTTAAATTTAACTTATTTCGTATTTTTGTTATTTTATATTGATGCAAATAAGGTAGAAAAATATTTCAAAAGAAATTCAATGACTTCTTTTGTAGCAATTTACTCCAAAGTATCAATTTAAATAAATTAAGGAGAAATAAATATGGTTATATAGTTTTTTAAAGTAACTTCATCTATTTCTTTATAAATTAGTTAAAATAAATAATTCATTGAATTAACAATAAGAAGAAAGTAAATAATTTTTAAACATATTAATTCTTATTATAATGCATATACAAATTAATCTAGTTACCAAAAAAATTTCTTATTTACTTTTCAATATAATAGATATATAATATCGTATCAAGCCAATACAATACTTAAATATTAACTGGGGGTTAAAAAAGTTATATTTTCAAATCAGAAATTAAAGAAGTATTCCTTTATGAATTAATATACCAATATTTTATTAAATACATTTTAAATATAACCATTAGTTATAGTCTTATTTCATTCTCTAATAATTACCAAAATCTTCGCTTTGAAAATTTGAATGGTTATATTGTTTGAATTTAGTGATGCATTTATAATTTCATAAACTAATGTTTAAAAAATTAAAAATTTGCTTTTAAAATCTTAAACGTCTATGAGGGAATAGTTTTAATTTTTTTAGGAAAATTATTTGATAAATTTTAAACAATTTTTATCTTTAAACTTGTAGAATTAAGACAAAACTGATGCCATCATATAGCAAAGTGTATGTTCTTATTTGTAATATATGTTATATACTTCCCTTAATTTAAAATGAATTTTTAATGTATAACTATTAAATGAATTAATGAATTAAATAAATGATTAATATGTTTTATTACAAGAAGAAACATGTATTATCATTAGTTTTTATATTTATACATGGATTATCTATGTTTATTTATAAATAATTTATATATGCCTCATTTTTATTATCTCACAAATTATTATTATCATTAAGAGTATTTTTATACAGATACTCTAAGCAAAGTTAAAAGTCTTTACAATTTTTAATAACTTTATAAGTAGTAATACTATTTAACGGTATTTTGTTTAAAAAATCCAAACATAAAAAGGATTTGCTTTGTTTTACAAAATTTGAAATAAGCATATATTCATTAATTGCCTAAATATATGCTGTTTGAAATAAGCATATATTTATTAATTGCTTAAATATATGCTGTATTTTTATGAAAAATAAGAACTTTTATTTTATTCATTTGTAAGTTTAAACATAAATTAGAAATTATGTTTCAACTATAAAAAAAATACGAAATTCTCAAAAGAGTTTCAATTTAAAAAATAACTGTTAAAATATTGACATTATTTCTACAGAACATTTATATATTCTAATAATAATAAGTATAACAATATGGAATTTAAAAAAAAAAATAGGACAAGGGATCTACTGCATTATTTAAAATCTTCTTACATTTCTATTTTTAAATGAAACCGAAAGTATTTATTCGTATAATTTAAACTAAGAATTATATTTTTTGTGCGAAGAATAGGCAATATGTTTGTATTTAAATACACTCGATCACATATATATATATATAAACATACATATGTTTACAAATATATACATATATATATATATATATATATATATATATATACATATATATACACATATATAGGTATATATATATATATATATATATATACATATATATACATATATATATATATATACATATATATATATATATATATATATATATATATATATATATATATATATATATATATATATATATATATATATATATAGATATATATATATATATATATATATATATATATATATATATATATATATATATATATATATATGTATATATATATATATATATATATATATATATATATATATATAGATATATATACATAGATATATATATATACATATATATATATACATATATATACACACACACATATATATATCATGTTTAAAAAGGGTGGTTAAGAATTATGCTAGTTATAAACATAATTAGTAGGAACTCTTCAACTATAACGTAATGGAGAAAATCATACATTCGAGTGGAACTATACAGCATAAAGAAGATACCGCGGAAGTACACAAGAAAATATGCTTAGGTAGCAATGTCAAAAAAGACACTTCTATTGCGTGAAATCGGACTGGTAACCTCCTCCACCCTTGTCTTTTCAAAATGAGAACAATGGATATCTAAATGGTATAGCCATGGACAGAAGGATTAGAATAAAGAAGACTTTAAACATGAAATCAAATGTGTCTTATATGCCTTAATATATATATATATATATATATATATATATATATATATATATATATATATATATATATATATATATATATATATATATATATATATATATATATATATATATATATATATATATATATATATATATATATATATATATATATATATATATATATATATATATATATATATATATATATATATATATATATATATATATATATATATATATATATATATATATATATATATATATATATATATATATATATATATATATATATATATATATATATATATATATATATATATATATATATATATATATATATATATATATATATATATATATATATATATATATATATATATATATATATATATATATATATATATATATATATATATATATATATATATATATACATACATATATAAAACATATATATTTTTAATGACTTATTTTCGAAAACTTTTACAATAAAATTATTAACATGTGGCCTGTTTCTAATCCATAATTTCTTATACATATTTCCGTTTGTCATAATTTCACAAAAGCTTCTTTAAAATATGTGAAACGCTGTTTTTAACAGCATTAAAATTCCCCCAATAAAAATTAGTCTCTGACTGATACTTTATGTCTTAATTTTACGACCTTTTATTTCAGCATTCAAAATTTCATAGCTCATCACGTGAAATCTTTTCTGATGTTGCCACCGTTTAGACGTCAACGAATTTAATTCAACTCTGCCAGAATATTTAATTTAATCATTCAGCTAGGGAACTGCTGAATTGATTTCCGTTGCCCCTCATTTCAGCTGGAACAGAATTCTGATGAATAAATTAATTTCTGTGGCTGCAGTTGAATTGGCTATTTTAGATGTCGCAGTCAAAGAGAGAAACATGATACGCTTACATGCTTTCGAGGATAAAACTTTTTAGAAACAACTTTTAAAAACTAATTCGGATTGATGAAAACTCATGCTCTATTGCTCTTCCACAGAGCATTTGTCCAATTCACTTTCCTAACAGAATTCCATTTTTTTTTTATTTTAGATTATAAACAAATAAAATAGTGAAGACTATAATAATAATCGTAATATTAGAGTTATTATATACATTTTCTTCTAACAGTTACAGAAACACAATATATGCATATATTATAGACACACATAGAATAATAACCAAGTTATTGTCCGTCTGTTAATTTATAAATTACATGGAAGATAGATTTCCATATTAACTAAATTAGGTTAGCAAAATTTAAAACGACTCTTTAAAACGTTCTAAATTAGTTCCATCTTTTTCGAGCGTTTAATTGCCTTATACCAAATTTTCTTAAGAGGTCAATTAAGTTTAACACATAATAAAGGTAAAAATAACATTTTTCTAACATAATAATGAGCTTCGTTTAAATTATCAACTACATTTAATTATTCTTATTTTAAATTATTGAAATATCGTCTGCAAAATTCAAAATATCACTGAAATTAGATATTACGTAAATAATTTTCTTTTAGTTTAATCCAAAATAGTTCTTTAAGCTTTTCTTTAGTTAAATAATAGAATTAGGTACATATTGATAATTTTGAATTTAAATCGATTATTTTTTTGTAGCAATGAAAATTTCTCATATTAACAATAAATCTTTCATAAAAGTATAGGAGTCTGTTTCACAGAATAATAAATAACAGCTTTAAAGTTATAATATTGAAAATTAAGATTTTGTTCACTTGTGTTTTTGTTTTTATACATTACTACATTTTGACTAAAGGAATTCACTTTGATTAAGTATAACAACTTTAGAAATGTTGAAGATAAACAAATTACTGATCTGTAAGATAATTCTCAGTTAAAAAAACAAAAATTTATTTCCGTTTCATAACTTTACAATTCTGAAAAATTAAAAATTTTACTGATTGCCATATGACGGACCATATGATAGTAATTATTTAACAGATTAGTAGTAAATCAAACTACGTAGAATTAGAGAGCAAATATTAACTTAATCTAGATCTTTTAATACAATAATAGAAATTATTAATTTTAATATGTTTTTGCAACTTATTGATATGTTCTTTTATATTACAGAAGCACAAACAAATACATAAATGTAGCGATATATTTTTCTAAAAAATTATTTAGTATGGTAATTCAAAAAATTACAGAATTAGTGAATCCAATAGATTTAGTAACGGATGAAACTTGCAAAGTCATGGAGAAAAAATCTCGGGAAACACAAAACAATATTTCATAAATTATAATTTAAATATGTTGATTACTTTTATTTTCAAAGGTTGTATATAATATAATATTAATTTCATAATATAAAGTTATAATATTAAAATACTGTTTTAATATTTTCTATTTTAATAATTTGTAATTAATATTATTTGATAATATTGTTTCATTATGATTAATATCATATCATGAAATTAGCATTTAACACAAACATAAAACATATTTTTATTGTTCTTTAAGAATATATAAATATATATATATATATATATAAAAATATATATATATATATTAAATATATAATATATATAATATATATATATATATATATATATATATATATATATTATATAATTAATATATATATATATAATTTAGAATATAAATATAAATAATATATATATATTTGTGTTTGTGTAATTAGAATTTTATTTTCACAATTAGAGTGTTTTTATAATAAATCATCTGTTAGAATTTTTAGAAATAGATAAATACTTTAGATATTGGAATTAAAACAGAATGTAAAAATATATATTTTAATATACATATAACTTTTAAAGCATCTACAGTTTCTTTAATTACTTAACAATAAAATTAATTGTCTATAATATTTTAACATTTAACCAAATTTTCTAGTGTAATCACTGACACAAACCATTTGTACATACGCTTTTTCCGTAGAACAAACTTTTGTAGCATCCATGATTTTCTCCCAATCTAAATCATTTACATCACTTAATTTTTTTTATTATTGGGAGATTTTTAATGTTTTAGAGCCCAAAGCTTTTGATGGTTTTATTTTCCTTGTATTATATTCAGATGTGCATGGAAAAATTACCATAAAATGGTGATTGGGACTAAATCATGCATTTCTGCTCACAAGTAATATTCAAGAGAATGGAGAAAAAATATCCTTCGGCAAGATTTTCTTCCATTACTTTTCCTCTGATTGAAGAGTGAACTTTTGTGAAACTGAAGATTTCCTTCTTAAGGATCCGGAATTTGAATAAATCAGTCATATTGGCCGCCATGACTTTCGCTAGTGGCAACTCTGGCAATGATAACTATTTGTGGAAATTGCTAAGATGCCACTAGGAAGTGTCGTAGTGGCATAACACATTACTAGGATGCCACTCTTGAGAGAAACTCACTTTGTAATGCTTCTTGGAAGACTCAAGACTCTTTATTCTACCTAAAGACGTCAATTGGCCTGTGTCAAATATGCACCTCAGGTGTTCCTTGAAGAGAATTTCGTGAATTTGTTCATCTGAAAAATCCTTCTATGCTATGTGAATTTGATTCTTCTTTGGAAATGATCTACTTGAATATTCTCTTCCTGTGGGGAATTTTAAAGAAAAAATGCCAAAAGAAAATATTTAAAAAAAAGATAAAATACTATATTTGATATGCTTCGAATTATTCTATTTGAAAAGCATTCTGCCTGATGTATTTTAACCCCTCGGTTCTATGTTTTTGTAATATTCAATTGATTGAACTCATTTCAATTAAAAAGTAGCTGAATAGGATGGGTTGTGCTCTTGAAAGCTGAAGTTCATGGGTTTGAATCCCACTGCTGGTATAGTTGCATGTAGAATTCGGAATCATATTTAACCCTTTCCCGGTTTTTCCCGAGCTGAACTCGGGCAGGCGAAATGTACCATCCTGGCTCATCCCGAGTGTAGCTCGGGCACTGTGAAATTTTACATGGTACAATCACTCTTTCCCGAATTATCTCACATGTGCATTTTATGGTTTCGAATGCTTTTGTTTACTTTTCTGGCTACTAGATTATTTGCTGATCAAAGAGAGACAGTAGAGGAAAGAAGACAAGGAGAAAAACAAGGTTCTACTGTCCAGATTGCGATGCTGTACTCTGTGCAGTACCGTGTTTTCGATTGTATCATACAAGACCAAATTTTGATTAATAATTTCATAATCATTTATGTAAATGCGTAGGATATAAATAAAATTTAATTCAAGATAAAAGCTAGGTATTCTAAGCTTAATATTTATAGTTAGTGTGAATTGACTCCAAAGTCTAATGATTTCTTGCCGTACAGAAAGCCTACTATGCATGTAAATTACTCATTTATTTAAATTAGTTTTTTACATTAATTTTTAGGAAAGTTTGTATCCAAATAATGTTATTATGTTTAAAAAGCTATGTAAGTATAAAAATAAGCATAAAAAATTCACATTTGTTTACCTATAATCCCGAAATAAAATGAACCTGGAAGGGGTTAAATAGTAGGTCATAGTCTGCTCAGTCGGCAAAGTCAACGATCTCGTAACTGAGAGGTTGCGGGTTCGGAACCCGAGTCGGCCTATGATCCGCCGTGTTCGTTAACCTTTAAGCTTCGGCTGACCGCTGGCTTGCGTTTAGACAACAAATCGGCAGAATTTTCAAACATTCCTCCCCCCTCCTTCCACTTTCTCAACAGGGAAAAATGTTTTGTCCTATTGTCACTCTCTGAGAGTGGAGGACATTACAATGCAGGATTGCTCTAAAACCAGTCTGAAAGTTTTTATGTGACACCTCACTTAGAGAAAGACCTTTAAATTTTGGAGACATGATCAGATTAAATAAAAAAAAATAAACGACGAAGGAAATAAACTTTGACTCGCTTCCAAACGGATTTGGTTCACATGATAGAATAAATAGTTTACAAACAATTTCTGGACTTGGACAAAAAAGCGCCAGTTGTTCCACATGTGGTCAAGCAAAATCACATTCTTCTTTCCCGATACTGATGCACTCAGCAAAACTTCAACAATAGGGAGGGACTGGCCAAATGACAATTGAGTAATGACCCCGTCCCTGCAAAAGGGGAGAAATATCTACTTTACAACTGTTGTACCATAGCCGACTTTTGGGTTTTTAAATATTTATGGTACAACTGCTGTACCAGCCGAAACATAAAAGTTAAAGTTTACTGGGGCACGTAAAATATGTTCGTGGTCACAGTGTCCTCAATTAATACCTCAGGTGGTGGCAGGCCAAGTGTATAGGCCTTTTACTTGGTGCCTGATTCAAAATTACGAGGACCTACTTGAGAGAAGTCGTTCTTTCACCTTAATGGTACTCATTAAAACGAAAGTCGCATCCCTCGGCGTTAATACAAGAGCCTGCATGCTCAATCGTGCTTGGTTTATCCAAGTGGCACGAGAAACAACAACCACAACCGGTCCTAGTCTCACTAGCTATCGTGTAGGACAATATAAGTTCGTAGTGCTTCGAAACCAATCAAACCCAAAGTTTCAACGAAATCTCTTAAATTTAAATAGAAAATGAGAAAAAGGGGATTTAGGAAAGGATAATTAGGAATTTTCTTTTAGTTTTACAGTTAAAAAGTATTTTTCTCATACTAATTGATTATACTTAAAAATGGATTAACAATTTAGAGGCGAAAATAAATGTATGTATTATATTTCATAATATTCTGTCTTATATTACCAATAAGTCTGTATTTGATATTATAAAATGTATTTTTAACTTCAATTTAATGTTATAAATAAATATATTTTCTTTTTAATATTATAAATGAATCTCTATATGATATCATATAAAAAACATAATTATAACTCCAATTTGATGTTATAAATAAATGCATTTAATATTTTCTATCTAATATTATAAAAAAAATGCATTTAATATTTTCTATCTATTCAAATTTTTATTTTATTTTAATCCTTACAAATACTTAGATACATGTACTAGTTATGCTTTCCATTTATTTTAGTTCAAAATAATTACTTCAGTTTTCTAGTTTTTATATTAAATTTTTTATACATTGCTATACATAATCGGGAACGAACGCATCACGTATTATAGATAATTTAAAACTTTTAAATTAATATACTTTAAAGCTTTTAGTTATACCTATCATTACCGAGAAGCATGTTACAAAACTCATTAAATTTAAAAAAATCTATTGGCAAACTAACGACAAATATTTTAATTAGAATTAAGCATGGCGAGAATGCAAACTAAAGTAAGGAAATTAATCCCAAATAGTTACTCTATCCTCTTCATCCCCTGTGAGTACGAATTTTGTTAAAGCTGATAAGCTGTTAGAGATAAGGACAAAACTATTCGGCTTTATTGTTATCCTGCGAACACCTTTTCTTTATCATCAAAAATCCTTACTTACTGGGGTAAACTAGTTCATAATAAACTTGATAAAATTGATAGTACTTGTTCAGATTGTTAAAAAAGTTTGTTATTTTCAATACCGCTTAAAAATAATATTTTATTATTCAAATTTATTTAGTAATATGTTTTTGAAATTATTATTATAATATTAACAATAATCCTTACCTACTGGAGAAAAGTATTTCATAATAAACTTGATAAAATTGATAGTACTTTTTCAGATTGTTAAAAGAATTCATTATTTTCAGTACTCATTAAATGCAATATTTTATTATCCAAATGTGTTTAGTAATATGTTTATGAAATTATTTTTATAATATTAACAATAATCCTTACATACTGGAGTAAACTAGTTCGTAATAAACTTGATAAAATTCATAATACTTGTTCAGATTTTTAAAAGAATTCGTTATTTTCACTACTGCTTAAAAATAATATTTTATTAATCAAATTTGTTTAGTAACATGTTTATGAAATTATTATTGTAATATCAACAATATTCCTTACCTTCTGGAGTAAACTAGTTCATAATAAACTTGATAAAATTGATAGTACTTTTTCAGGTTGTTAAAAGAATTCATTATTTTCAGTACTGATTAAAGGCAATATTTTATGATCCAAATGTGTTTAGTAATAAGTTTATGAAATTATTTTTATAATATTAACAATAATCCTTACATACTGGAGTAAACTAGTTCGTAATAAACTTGATAAAATTCATAATACTTGTTCAGATTTTTAAAAGAATTCGTTATTTTCACTACTGCTTAAAAATAATACTTTATTAATCAAATTTGTTTAGTAACATGTTTATGAAATTATTATTGTAATATCAACAATATTCCTTACCTTCTGGAGTAAACTAGTTCATAATAAACTTGATAAAATTGATAGTACTTTTTCAGGTTGTTAAAAGAATTCATTATTTTCAGTACTGATTAAAGACAATATTTTATTATCCAAATGTTTTTAGTAATATGTTCATAAAATTATTATTATAATATTAACAATAATCCTTACCTACTGGAGGAAACTAATTCATAAGAAACTTGATAAAATTGATAGTACTTCTTCAGGTTGTTAAAAAAAAAAATCGTTATATTCAATACTGCTTAAAAATAATATTTTATCATCCAAATTTATTTAGTAACATGTTTATGAAATTATTATTGTAATATCAACAATATTCCTTACCTTCTGGAGTAAACTAGTTCATAATAAACTTGATAAAATTGATAATACTTGTTCAGATTTTTAAAAAATTCGTTATTTTACCTACTGCTAAAAACAAATATTTTATTATAGAAATTTGTTTAGTAATATATTTAGGAAATTATTATTATAATATTACAAAACACAATACATTTAAAACTAATGTTATTCTTATTTGGAATAGATTTAAAGTAATACAAGGAAATAATAAAGGCATATAAGTAACAAGTATTAAGCAAGAAATCATCTTGAAAAGTTTAAAACATATTTCAATTGACTTAAAACCTGCATTAAAAAAGTCGAGAAATTCCATATAGTTGATACAAAAATGCCTCATGGCCTCAAATTTATCTCACTGTCCAAAGTTTTGTAAAGAAGCCTCATTAGTTCTTACTGATTAGACTCAGTTTCTTGAGAATAATCCTCTGGAATGAAGCCATACTCGAAGACAAGCAATACAAAGAAGTAATAAATACTTAAAACTAGCTTTAATTACACATTGATAACCATAATATGTCTGGACACGTGTAATTAAAAGTTCAGATCAGACTTTCCTCTCCAGATCTTGGTATTACATGCAAGAAAGTTTTATTATAATTCCTTTGGATAGTTCCCTATCAGTTTCGCTAACAACTTACCTTTTTCTTTTCCGGCTACATACTCTGATAACTTTTTCAACTGAAATATCTCCTTAATAATGTTTAATTTAAGATGAGAAGCCTTACACTCCTATCACTGTTTCTAAACTTGTGATTAAAATACGGTAACCAGTGGAGCAGAAAATGACTTCAGAATCTCTGTGCCTTCTACTTACCTCTGGTATTACCTTATGCATTCCTACGAAATATAAGACGCAAAATCTCTTCTCATTAAGCAATTAATTTTGGTGGTTACCGATGTATTCCTTTGTATATAAAGTAATTTTATCTAAATACGTCGAAAACAGACAACTTGCTCTTGATATATTACAGTGATAAAACTTTTGCAAAGTTTGAAAAAATCATATGTTCTTAGCAGGCTTAATTTTTGTAATGTTTACGCTTGCTATAAATAATGTTGCATAAAACTTAGGATGTTATTATATAAACTTAAAATATTTTTTCCATTACAATGTTATATATTATCTGAATACATTATCGAATAATTACCTGATGTACTTTAGTGAAATAAATCATTCTTAAACCTTCGTAGTTTGGATGATATACAATAATGAACTGTAATTTGATGCAGTATTGTTTTCTTATCAGAAGTTAATATGCAAATTTAATAACTCTATTTATGTTTTGATACATTTATAAGTAGAAGAAAAATTACAGTGTTCAATTACGCCTCAGTAAAAAAGATAATTCAAGTTGAATCTATATATTACCATAAATTACTAAAAATATTTTACGACATAAACTTTCAGTTTTGTAATGTTTACGCTTTCTATAAATAATGTTGCTTAAAATTTGTGATGATATTATATAAACTAAAAATATTTTTTCCATTGCAATGTTATATATTATCTGATTACATTATCGAATAATTACCTGATTAATTTAGGGAAATAAATCATTCTGAAACCTACGTATTTTGGATGACATACAAAAATGAACGGTAATTTGGTGTAGTATTTCTTTCTTGTCAAACGTTAATATACAGATTTATTAACTCTATTTATGTTTTAATAGATTTATAAGTAGAAGAAAAATTACAGTGTACAAGTACACCTCAGTAAAAAAAGATATAATTCAAGTTGAATCTATATATTACCATAAATTACTATAAATATTTTCAAGACATAAACTTTCAGTTTTGTAAGGTTCACGCTTTCTATAAATAATGTTGCATAAAACTTAGGATGTTATTATATAAACTTAAAATATTTTTTTCATTACAATTTTATATATTATCTGATTACACTATCGAATAATTACCTGATGTATTTTAGGGAAATAAATCATTCTTAAATCTTCGTATTTTGGATGACATACAAAAATGAACGGTAATTTGATGTAGTATTTCTTTCTTGTCAGACGTTAATATACAGATTTATTAACTTTATTTATGTTTTAATATATTTGTAAATAGAAGAAAAATTACAGTGTTCAAGTACACCTCAGTAAAAAATATATAATTAAAATTCAATCTATATATTACCAAAAAATTACTATAAATATTTCACGACATAAACTTTCAGAAATTAGGATATTGTAAAAGTGTTATGAATATGGAATCAAAAAATAAGGAAAAAATTTTAAATATTTCAATTTTTTGAATTTTTTGAATTTGAAGAATATTTGAAATATTTGCCATATATTAGACTATTTAATTTTCCACAAACTACCTAAGTCACGACAGAATTTTTCGGTAAGGAAGTAACTCTAAATAGATCATAAATATCTTCATAAAAATGTAGTTTTATTTACTTTTATTTATAAATATTGTTGCTGTAATTATTCAAACTCATTCATCTATTTCTCATATTAAGCATAACTTGGTCAGACAAACTACCAGTTTAGTTTTACACACCTCTCACCATTGAATCACGATTAAGCTACCTGCATGGTTTATTTATTTATAAAACAGCAGCTAAAGGGATTTAAACCCTGTGTACTAGGAAGTTAAATTAGTGTATTACATATTACATAAACGTTTCACAACACTCGGATAAACCCCGATCACACAAACAGTGGCAAAATTCGACGTTAAACCCTCGATATGTTTCAAATTTTCATATGTGGTTGTTTGCATTTGCATTTTAGAGCACCATTAAAACTACTCTCAAATATCAAGATATACTTTTAAATCCCAATTACAATTAACTTTATTTTGAGTAGATTTATAATGTTCAATAAGTACTCTCCTAACGTAACTCAAAACTGAATAACAATTTTCAGTTTGTATTACAAAAGTCTAAATACGGTAATTCATTTTCTATCTACGAAAATAGTAATATACACGTTTCTATCTATGAAAATAATAATAAATCAAAAGACTAAAACTCTGCATAGACGACATAGCTTCATACTTTTAAAATACACGTCTTTACTTTGACAATAACCTTTAACAACAGTAGCATATTAAAACTTTTAAAACAAATCTTTTTTTATGTTCACGAGCACTCTTCACTTACGTTTTAAACAAATATCAGTATTCTCAGAGCAGCTTTATTACCCTAAACATCTGTAAAATCTGCTGTACAGTCTCTAATACTAATCGACTGTTCCTATTATTTTTAAAAATGCATATTTGAAAAATATACTTGCTTTAAAGCGGAATACTTGATAAAAGAGCAAATCAAACTTTTTAAACTCTAAGCAATG
>CM063510.1:126704214-126714214 GCA_032207245.1 Pardosa pseudoannulata
TAAAGAAATTTATATTGAACAGTTGTAAAAAAAAAAGTTCAATATTTTTCCTCAAATTCTTGTATTAATTTTCTTTTTGTACTGTTTATTAATTAAAATATAGCTTTTTTAAAAATAGCCTTTAAAACTTTTTAATTCATCATTCCTATATTTTTTGTTATAATACATTTTGTGTAGGTTTAATTTCAACAAATTAGTCAATTTTTTTAAATAATATTTCTTGTCAATATGTTACGATCTACAATATGAGAATTCCTTCTTTAACCTAAAACGAATATAAATTAAGAACAGTTTTCTAATATATTTTATCTTCTGGAGAAAAATATAAACTCTTTATCTCCATAGCAATATCCACTATATTTCACGATTTGTAAAGTTATAAAGTTATGTAAAGGTAACAGATATCATTTCTTTTATTCCTAGTAACTGATAACTTCCAAAGTTAAAGAATACTTTGAGAGCCCCAAACAATATTTTATATAATGAGTTGAGACAAAAATTTCAACCTTCTATTGTTTCATGAATAACCAAAAATACAATGGTATTGGAGCAATTGTTGCATTGCCCCTGGCATACATTGTGTGCTACACGAGATGCAAGTTAAAGTGAAGTAGGTCTTTATAAACACAGTACATAACTCTGGTGGTGTCAGTTTACCGTTGACATTCTGTTATCCTCCCCACGAACGTAAGGTGACAGCGGATGCTGTTGGTCGATATCGGGAAGAGAGAGGGGTAACGACGACCGAGTGAAAAGGAATTCTGTTACTGGCAGGCGAGACAGACGTCGCAAAGTGTCGCTAATGAAGAGGCGGACTGGAACGAGAGACCAAAACATAATATGCAATTAATTATTGTGATCTGATGAGACATCAAAGTGAATATTAGTGGAAGGGACAGTACAATAGATGAGACGTCTATTGTTATAGGTTGCAGGAAAAGAATTTAAATAAAACTTTTTCGTGAGTTCCCTCGGAAAAGAAAGGATCTACTAAAATTTTCAGTGATGACCACTTTCTAGTCTCAGGTATTTGTATCGTATGTCTTCCTATTGGTTGGAGATTTTGAGGAGTTTTCATTATTTTTTAAACAATTCTGAAGACTTCTTGACAAATATTTTTATTAGGCATTTTAAACAATTATAAATAATGTACGAACTATTTATATTTACTCTACAATTTGATATTTATAGAGAAATTGTTGAATACAGCAAAATGTTTATCGTATATCTCCCTATTGCCTGGAGGTTTTGAGAAGTTTTCATTATTTTTTAAACAATTCTGAAGACATCATGACAAATAATTTTATTAGGCATTTTAAACAATTGTAAAATAATGAAGGAGCTATTTATATTTACTACAAATTGATATTTATCTAGAAACTGTTGAAAACAGCAAAATTTAAGAAATAAAAAAATTCAACCCAAAACATAATATACAACTAATTATTGGGATCTGATGAGACACCAAAATGAATATTAGTGGGAGGGACAGTACAATAGATAAGACGTGTATTGTTGGAGGTTTCAGGAAAAGAATTTAAATAAAACTTTTTTGTGAGTTCCCTCGAGACAGAAATGATCCACTAAATTTTTCAGTGATGACCACTTTCTGGTCTCAGTTATTTTTATCGTATGTCTTCCTATTGTCTGGAGGTTTTGAGAAGTTTTCATTATTCTTTAAACAATTCTGAAGACATCTTGACAAATAGTTTATTAGGCATTTTCAACAATTGTAAAATAATGTAGGAAATATTTATATTTACTACAAATTGATATTTATCTAGAAACACTTGATAACAGCAAAATTTAAGAATTAAAAAAAATCCGCCCAAAACATAATATGCAATTAATTATTGGGATCTGATGAGACACCAAAGTGAATATTAGTGTGAGGGGCAGCACAATAGATGAGACGTCTATTGTTGTAGGTTGCAAGAAAAGAATTTAAATAAAATTTTTGCTGAGTTCCCTCGAAACAGAAAGGATCTACTAAAATTTTCAGTGATGACCACTTTCATGTCTCAGTTATTTGTATTGTATGTCTCCCTATTGGCTGGAGGTTTTGAGAACTTTTCATTATATTTTAAATAATTCTGAAGATACCTTTACAAATATTTTTATTAGGCATTTCAAACAATTGTAAAATAATGTAGGAACTATTTATATTTACTACAATTTGATATTTATAGAGAAAGTGTTGAATACAGCAAAATGTTAATCGTATGTCTCCCTATTGGCTGGAGGTTTTCAGAACTTTTAATTATTTTTTAAACAATTCTGAAGACATCTTGACAAATATTTTAATTAGATATTTCCAACAATTGTAAAATAATGTAGAAACTTTTTATATTTACTCTACAATTTCATATTTAGAGAGAAATTGTTTAAAATAGCAAAATGTTTATCGTATGTCTCCCTATTGGCTGGAGATTTTGAGAACTTTTCATGATTTTTTAAACAGTTCTGAAGACATCTTTACAAATATTTTATTAGGCATTTCAAACAGTTGTAAAATAATGTAGGAACTATTTATATTTACTACAAATTGATATTTATCTAGAAACTATTGAAAACATCGAAATTTAAGAATTTAAAAAAATTCCGCTCAAAACATAATATGCAATTAATTGTTGTGATATGATGAGACACCAAAGTGAATATTAGTGGGAGGGACAATACAATAGATGAGACATCATTTGTTATAGGTTTCAAGAGAAGAATATAAATAAAACTTTTTTGTGAGATCCCTCGAAACAGAAAGGATCTACTAAATTTTTCAGTGATGACCACTTTCAGGTCTCAGTTATTTGTATTGTATGTCTGCCTATTGTCTGGAGGTTTTGAGAACTTTTCATTATTTTTTAAAATATTCTGAAGACATCTCGACAAATATTTTTATTAGGCATATCAAACAGTTGTAAAATAATGTAGGAATCGTATATCTCTCTGTAGGCAGGATGTTTGGAGAAATTTTGTTATTTTTTACACAATTCGGAAGACATATCTTGATAAATAATTTTTTGATGTTTCAAACAATTGTAAAATAATGTATTATATGTGTGTAAATGTAAAATAATGTAGGAACTATTCATATCATCTTCAAATTGATATTTATAGAGAAATTGTTGAAAACAACAAAATTTAAACATTAAAAAATTCCGCATAATTAAAGAAAATTTATTTTATATAAAATTTTAATTAACCGGGAATAAAACCTTCCTCAAGCATCTAACAGATGTCTAAACGTAATTTTTATTTGTAAATAATAACATTTATTAAGGTTTTAATGTGTAGGGTACATTTCAGAATGCAACTTTTTACAAAGAGCAACGCTACAAAATTTGTAGTAATTCAGTAATGACCGCTTTCAAGTCTCAGTTATTTTTATCGTATATCTCTCTGTGGGCAGGATGTTTTGTGCAATTTTGTTATTTTTTAAAGAATTCTAAAGACATATCTCGACAAAAATTTTTAGATGTTTCATGCAATTGTAAAATAATGTATTATATGCGTATAAATGTAAAATAATGTAGGGACTATTTACATTTACTATAAATTGATATTTATAGAGAAACCGTTAAAAACAGCAAAATTTATACATTAAAAAAATTCTTCATAATTAAAGAAAATTCATTTTATATAAAATTTAATTAACCGTGAATAAATCCGTCCCCAAGCGTCTTACAGGTATGTAAAAGTAATTTTCATTTGTAAATAATAACATTTACTAAGGTTTTTTATCGGTAGGGTACATTTCAGAATGCAACTTTTTACAAAGAGCAACTCTAAACAACTCGTAATAATTTCAATCTTCTTTCCATAACTACTTAAGAATTGTGTTTCTTAAATTTGCAAAATAGTTTTTTAAAACACAAAGGTAATCCATTAAACATTGTAGTATTTTTTTTTTTAATAATAATGCATACTAATACATATATACTCTTACTTAATTAAAGAAAACGATTTTAAAAAAGGGACATTTATATTTATGAGCAATTAATCCCATAACAGTTTACAAACACAACAGCTCAAATTATTAAAAATCAGCCATAGTGAACCATTAATGGTTTGTTATTTATAATTTTTTAAGCATTGCGCACTTTTATTATATAAGAAAATAGTTACACAACGAGAGTTGGATGTAAATATCATATAAATTATACTATAGATACATTTTCAATGGTCTAGGAGAAAATTTAAACACCACTAAACCATTATCTTAAGTTTTCAACCAAGTTCTGAAGTCAAGTTCTTTCCCTTTTTCTTCTATTTTTCTGATTATCTGCTACAAGACTTAAAACTCTTTAAAAGGCTTTTTTTCAATAGTTCATAGATATTATGTGAACAGACCCCGAGCATATATAAACAGGAATTTTACTGTTCAGAAAGTTAAAATTAACCCCGAGAGATACTCGAACTTAGAACACGTCGACAACAACGAAACCCCGAGTGACACTCTGACAATGACCGTCATGTATTGAAAGTTGAGCAGATTTTTGCATGATATGAATTTATTATGTAAGGTGTTTACCATCTCATCTTATTTAGAAATCTTGGAAAGTATATGTTTCAAAGCAAATATTTTTTTACTTAAGTCATGCAAAAAGTAAAAAAAATCAATAATAATAATTAAAATAGTATGAATAACAATGATTTTGATTACAATAATACTAACACATTTTAAAACACATTTACATTGATAGTAAGTAATAATTTTTGTATCCAAAGATGCATATATAAATGCATAAAATTAGGACCCGATTATTATAAACTGCTGACGCTTTTATCTCATAATTTAAACGCAAATTTTGTGTTTTTAATATCAGATTCAGAGTGTGTAAAATATAGAACTGAAGCACATTTATCATTATTGGCATACAACAAGAAGAATTCTGAGAGTTTTAAAACAGAATATTTTCCGATATGACTTTCTTGTTTAGAAACTAAAAGACTTTCTTCTTTTAGCTTCAGTTTTCCTACCACTAAAGATGAGATGAATTTGTATCATCAATCACAAATTTCATAGTTTGGTGACTTAGGCCGAAAATTCCATGATTTTTAGTCTAGCAAAATCTATAAGTTTCTGTACAGCATCTGTCATTCAATTCAGTCTACTTTACTGATTAAATCATAGTTTTTAAATAAATAACATACTAAAAATCTTTGTATAACAGAATAATTTTTTTGTTTTAGATACAAAAAAATCATAAACATAACTTACTTTGTCCTTGAAAAAATAAGTATATTGGTACTTTTAAATTTAATATACTTCCAGTCCATATTTTTCCACGTCTTTTAGATTTCTAAAGGAGAAGTAAAAATTTCCGGAATAAAACACCAACTTAACTTTAACGTTGAGTTTAATTTGACTTTTCAAAAGTTCCTAAATCCCTCATATCCTTCTTACCTTGTAAGATACGATACAGAATTAACCAAATTTTTGTTAATTTTTTAAAACTAATAAAGATAATAGTGTTCTTTATCTGAAATATTAGGTAACATGTGAATGATTTAGATTTATTAGACTTTTATATACAGGTTTGTTTTAACAATTTTTACCTTTAGAATTACAGTGTGCACGATAAAAGATGAGTTACCATCATACAGACATAAGTAATTTGTTCTTTGTCCAGCTTTGAATACAGTATTCTTTCCAAAATGCAGCTTTCATCTCAAGTTGATATGTAATGTCTGTTTTCATGAATTGCAGAATACTGTGACGGTTACATGTACAATTTCCTTCGGACACCTCCATATTTTTTTGGATTACAATGTACTCATGAAAATAGAGTTTACCATCACGAGGTCATAAGTTATGCCTCTACTATTCTCTAGACTCATTAGGATTAAGCATACAAATTTCTTCAAGAATATCTCAAACTCTTGGATACTTTGTTCTTGCCAAATTGTTGTTAAGTTCCAAAGGTCAAGATTTGTGTGTGTTTTCATGTTAGGCACATGATTATTAAAATTAACTATCTAACTATCACCTTGATGCTTACCAATTATTGGATTAGAGTGTAGCAGCAAATTACAGGTGCCATCCTTTGGTCACAACTTGTGTGTGTTTCCATGGAACGCATAGAGTCATTAGGATTAAATTTCTTTATGACATCCTCCCACTCTTGGATTACAGTGTACTTGCTAGAATACAGCTTACAATAACAAGACCATAGGCAATGAATGTTTTTATATTACGACACAAATATTTAGATTTGGATAATCAACTTTCCTCTTGATATCTTTTGGATTACATCATACTCACAGAATACAACTTATACTACGAGATGATAATTATTGACTGCTTCCACAGTGGAAATACAAATTCACTTTTTATTTAAAGAATAATATTCTTCTATAGGATATTCAAGATCCAAGTGAAAGTGATCGAATAGATAAGAAGCTACAGTAAGTGTTAAAAGAACAGTTTCTTATGAATGAAATTATTTCCTTAATATGTGCACCAAATCTTCTGTTTTTAAAACGTTTGTTTACTCAAAAGAAGAAATATTATTTAGAAATTGCAATCAATAAAACTCACTCATTTATACAAAGAAAAAAATGTCAGGAAAGAAACTGGTAAATCGTCTTTCAAAATCACCTTTGAAATAATAATACATGCTGCATATTCTGTATAATATATATATATATAATTTTCAAAGCAATTTTGAATCAGGCTTATTAAAAGCTGTTTAGCTTAGAGCAACTTTAAATCACTTTGCCACCCGAAAACAGTCATTATCCAAACAAATTAAACTCCAGAGTATCTAGAATATTACCAAAATGCACAATTTTCTCTTTAGCACAGGGGAAACTGTTTTGGGACAAATGTTTTTTAAAACGTTATAAATATGAATTTTTGAGCAAATGTGCAAGAGCAAAATTAATTTTTAAGAGTGTGTTTTAATATATGGTCATAAAATGCATCTATTTTCTGTTACTAGGAAATTATAATAAATTATTTGAGTAATTTAAATTATGTTATTTGTGCATAAAATACCGTGTAGCAAGGATAAAATACGGTATTTTTTTTTGCAATTGTAAAAAATATGAACATTTATTTTCAGGGTGTAATTTGAAATTTCAGACTCTGGGACTAAAAGGCAGTAAACACACACACGCAAACAAACCCTCCTGCATGTGTGCATTTATATATATATATATATATATATATATATATATATATATATATATATATATATATATATATATATATATATATATATATATATATATATATATATATATATATATATATATATATATATATATATATATATATATATATATATATATATATATATATATATATATATATATATATATATATATATATATATATATATATATATATATATATATATATATATATATATATATATATATATATATATTATATATATATATATATATAAATGCATATATAACTGTAGATAGACAGATATTAAGAGATGTTGTGTGTTGACAGAACAAAATTTTTTTTTACAATTCTCCACGAGTTTTTTTCTAGCATTCTTAAAACAGAAACATATAGATCTAAATAAATATATTCTGAATTGTGATGAAAATATATAGATTTTTAAACATTTCACTACATCTAACATAATAAAAATTCTAAAATTTTTAAAAACAATTTTAAATGGTGTAAAAATTTTAAAAAATTCAAATACTTATTTTAATACAAGGCTTCGACCGCACTTCATCTAAACATCTACTATCCTTTTTTTTCATTTTAAAACAAACTTGCTTTGTAAATAGGCCTATTTGTTGTAAAACCACCATTTATATTTCATTACATACTGCTGTTTAAGTACTTATTTAATACATTTTGTAAAAAACTTTTGCAAAGCGCTGAGTTAAAAATGAATTTATCGTCATTAACAAATAAATTTTGTAGTACTTAAATGATATTCATTAAGAAATATCCCTAGCAGAACGCAAGTGTCACTTGATATCTAATTTAGTCCTTGTTTAGCAACATAGTAGTCCGTTTCTCACCGCACCAACCAACCAACTACTGGACAACCAATTAACACGGTGGATATCATACGAATGTCAACCATGTGACAGCTGGGACATAGACATTATGTGAATTGATATTGAATGAAGCCTCCCTATATGCTATTAAGGGAGTGTAAATGCCTTAGCCATCTTGCTCATTTATGACGGCACGTTTATATGAAAATTAAAGGATATATTCATCATCAAAACTGATAAATGAAAACCGGTGTATTAGCTTTTACAAATACAGAAAAATAATAGAGATAATAAGTTAAATGAGAGGGTTAAGGGAAACTATATCTCCATATGCTATGTGACAACTGTGTGACAGCTGAGACATAGACATTATCGGAATAGATATTGAATGAAGACTCCCTATATGCTGTTAAGGGAATGTAAATGCCTTAGCCATGTTGCTCATTTATGACGGCACGTTTACGATACGAAAATTAAAGGATATATTCATCATCAAAACTGATAAATGAAAACCGGTGTATTAGCTTATACAGATACAGAAAAATAATATTTAGAGATAATAATTTAAAGGAGAGGGTTTTAAAGGAAACTATATCTCCATATGTAATATGTCAACTATGTGACAGCTTAGACATAATCATTATGGGAATAAATATTGAACGAAGACTCCCTGTATGCTGTTAAGGGAGTGTAAATGCCTTAGCTTTCTAATAAATGAAAACCGGTATATCACCTTATACACATACGGAAAAATAATTTTTAGCGATAATAATTTAAAGGAGAAAGTTAAAGGAAACTATATCTCCATATGCTGTGTGACAACTATGTGACAGCTTGGACATAGACATTATGTGAATGGATATTGAACGAAGATTCCATATATGCTGTTAAGGGAGTGTAAATGCCTTAGCCCTCTTGCTCATTTATGATGGCACGTTTATATGAAAATTAAAGGCTATATTCATCATGAAAACTGATAAATGAAAACCGGTTTATTAACTTATACACATACAGAAAAATAATATTTTGAGATAATAATTTAAAGGAGAGTGTTAACGTAAACTATATCGCCATGTGCAAAAGGAGTTTTTACTCGAACATTTATTAAGAGAAAATATAATGGAAATATTAACTGGAGTAAACTAAAAATAAATATACATTATGTGATTAAAATTCAAACATTAATTAAGCCAAATTGACATATTTAACTTTTACATCAGTCATAGACGTAAAATAAACCTCAAATCACAAATTTAGACAAATATCTGCTACGTATTCATTAATAATTAGAGCATTTCCTTAACATTGATCTGCAATTACCCCTCCAGTCATCTTACTTAATATTTATATTTGATGACTGGCGGGAGACTCTTACTGAACAACCGGCAATATTCATGTCAAGTATTTAATTTCCTAGGAGAGTTCCAGATGTATCCTTCAATACTATAGCAAATATTCTCCTTCATACACCTTTAATATGCTAGTAAATATTCTTTATTATTCGTAACGTATTGTCTAGTGTTATTATTTTATGTAATTGCATTTATTGGAGAATGATAATTGAAATTAAATGTGAAAAGTTAGATTATATATAAGGAAGCATCTTATTGGAGAGTATTTTTACTTTTGAAAATATGTAGCTTTCCTATTCTGTTTAAAGGGAGAATTTTGTTCAGGATATGGTTTGAACAACCAATACATTGTAGAGAGATTTAAAATTATTATTTATTTATATTTTGGTAGCTTAATTTCTCAGCACTCTCTCTCAGGAATTTTACAGCTGTTATTTTTTTAATATTGATAACACATATATTAAGAAATAAAGAATTAACCTTATTGTAACAAAACACTCCAGATAGCAATTTCAGTTTGCAGCAAACTTGCAGTAGGTTTGCAAGCCTGAAAACTTGCACCAGTTTCAGCTTATAAGTCAGCAAGTTTGAAACAAGATTGCATCATATGAAGTATAAGAATTTTCGCTTGCTTTAAGGTTGTCATAACAAGGCTGCCACAGTTTTAATAT
>CM063510.1:126719214-126721714 GCA_032207245.1 Pardosa pseudoannulata
TGGTTTGTATCCTACTAATGTAATGAATTTTCTTAGAAACATACATAATCCATACAGATTTTAGCAATAGAATTCTGCGCCACTGTAGCTCAGTCGTCAAAGGCATCTGATTGTACTGGAGAAGTTGATGGTTTGAATAATACTAATATAATGAATGTTCTTAAAAACGTACAGAATCCATACAGCTTTTAGCAATAGAATTCTGTCACGAATTCTGTCAAAGGCATCTCATAACCGAAGGGTTTAGAATTCAAATCTGGAGCCAGCCAAACATCCGCCAAGATTATTAATAGAGTTTCGAACATGTAAAACAATTTTGTGGTCATAATGGCCTCCAAGTTCTCAAACAATTATTCGGGTGGTAGCAGACCAAGCCTGGGACTTTTCTGATTGGTCCCTGCTTCTAAATTACGAGGACCCACTTTGTTTGTGTTCTCGAATGTTCGAATTCATTAAAAATAGATTCAGGAGGCAAATAATGATAGTCGAGCAATCCTGACAAAATCAACGTTTTATTTTTTTAAACATATATGTTACTTCACACTTTAGTTATTACACTTTAAACATGTATTTCATTCTTAGACATCATTTCTTGTATTCATTTCTTAGACGTCAGCCACAAAGGTGACGATCTTGTAACTGGAGAGATGCGGGTTCGTCAATACAGACAGCCAAAATCCACTGTTTTTGTTAATGTTGAGTAGGACACACAAAGTATGTTCATAATATCCTCCAAACTTCCAAACAATTGTTCGGGTGGTAGCAGACTAAGCCTGGGAATTTCCTGATTGATCCCCGCTTCTCAATTACGAGGACCCACTTTGTTTGTGTTCTCTTCGGGAGTAATGTTGACCGATTATATGTTGTTTTTACAGTAGAATGGCCACAGTAAAAGTTCGTTTAGTATTAGAGAATCCTGAAAGAATATTCGCTTTTAAATCATTCTAAATTACGAAAACCCATTTTGTTTGTTTTTGTTGTCGAAAGGAACAATGTTGGACGACTGTTTGGTACTCCCATATTTAAATGGCCAACAGGTATCTGCGGCTTGGTAGATGCGAGTACTATAACTATAAGGAACCCTCCCCAGAATTGGGAGTAATAACAATAGCCCTTATGTTGTAAAAGTTTTCTATAGCATTCTACACAAATCAAAACAAAACATAAAAATTACAATGTTTTTAATAATATCCGTCTGATATTTCAACAAATTTAAAAAAGAAATTTAAAAAAAATACATTTTATTCAACAAGCAACGAAACATATTTTTTATATTTACTTATGTGGAAATTCAAATACAATACAAACTAAATACAAGAGGAATATTGGTAGAGGCAAATGCTGAAATAGTATTCGCTTTTAAATTATTCTAAATCACGAAAACACATTTTGTTTGTGTTTATTGTCCAAAGTAGCAATGTTGTACGACTATTTGGTACTCCCATATTAAAATGACCAACATTTATGTGAGTCTTGGTAAAGGTGAGTACTATAACTGTAACAAACCCTCCCCAGCATTTTGAATAATAACAATATCCCTTATGTTATAAAAGTGTACTATGGCATTCTACACAAAACAAAACAAAACATAAAATTACAGTGTCTTTAATATCAGTCTAATACTTGAACACATTTAAAAAAGAAATTTGAAAAATCGCATTTCATTCAATAAGGAAAGAAACATTTTTTTTTTTATATTTACTAAAAGTAAATGCAAATACTATACAGACTGAATACAAGAAGGATATTCGTAGAGGTAAAAGCTGAACGAATATTCGCCTTAAATTATTCTAAATTACGAAAACCCATTTTGTTTGTTTTTGTCGTCCAATAGAGCAATGTTGGATGATTATATGGTACTCCCATATTAAAATGGCCAACATGTATCTGCAGTTCGGTAGAGAAGAATACTATAAATATAAGGAACACTTCCCAGCATAGGGAGTAATAACAATAGCCCTTATATTGTAATAGTTTACTATAGCATTCTACACAAATAAAAAGAACATAAAAATTACAGTGGTTTTAGTAATATCCGTCGGATATTTGAACAAATTTAAAAAAGAAATTCGAAAAAATACATTTTATTCAATAAGGAACGAAACATTTTTTTTTATATTTGCTTAAAAGTAAATGCAAATACAATGCAGACTAAATACAAGAGGAATATTCGTAGAGGCGAATGCTGAAATAGTATTCACCTTTAAATTATTCTAAATTACGAAAACACATTTTGCTTCTGTTTGTTGTCCAAAGGAGCAATGTTGCACGACTATATGTTACTCCTATATTAAAATGGCCAACATGTATCTCCGGCTTGGTACAGGTGAGTACTATAAATATAAGGAACCCTCCCTAGTATTTGGAATAATAATAATAGCTCTTATGTTATAAAAGTTTACTGTAACATTCTACCCAAAACAAAACAAAACATAAAATTACAGTGTATTTAATAATATCCGTCTAATATTAGAGCAAATTTAAAAAAGAAATACGAAAA
>CM063510.1:126726714-126736714 GCA_032207245.1 Pardosa pseudoannulata
ATGTTCTAGATCGTATTTCTCATTACTGAATACCATCTATCTCCGACTAATGAGTGAATGACTCAATGGAAACCCTTGCCATCTTAAATTGAATGAAAGTCTGCCTTTTACTGAAATATGATAACTTAAAAATTTATTACTTATAATAAAATCATGTGAAGCAAAGGAAGACAAAATCCTTTCTTGTGTTTTCATCATTTCATCCTCTCTCTCTCTATCTGTAATATATATATATATATATACATAATTTAAAAGTACTATAATTTTCCTTGTCTTAAGTGAAATTAGTTTCAGTAGTAAAACTAATTTTTTGCTTCATTATTGAAGGAAACACTTATTAATTAACCCACCATTTATTTACAATTTATATTTAACTCAATAATGCCTTGATATTTCTGTAACTACTATCTTTTTTCTATAACATAGTTTAACAGAAAAACACAAAAATATTAGTCAACTAGACTTATTTCAATGAATAATAACACGATTATATAATTTACAATAATTTACAATGACATATGAGAGTTGTAAATAAAAATAAATAAATAAATAAATAAATAAATAAATAAATATATATATATATATATATATATATATATATATATATATATATATATATATATATATGTATGTGTATATATATATATATATATATATATATATATATGCATGTATGTATATATATATATATATATATATATATATATATATATATATATAAATATATATATATATATATATATATATATATATATATATATATATATATATATATATATATATATATATATATATATATATATATATATATATATATATATATATATATATATATATATAATATAAATCATCTTAGACATAAAAAAGGGGTTTGTGATTTGGCGCTCGCCAGCAGGCATCCATAATTTGGAAATAAAATTGGGATATCGTCCAAAGTTGTCTGTTGAGCTATAGAATATCAATCAACAACATATTTTTGAAGATAAATATAATTAAAAGTCGTTAATTTTGTTACTATAACATTATTTTATATAAAGAGAGAAAAATAAATATATTGATAGATAGACAGGTTGACAGATATTCATACTATAATATGATAATTACAGTCTGTTTTAATTGCCTCTATTAGATATATATGTATTGGAAATTCATTTATCTAAACTGATCAACTGATAGCCAGATTGTAATGGTGGCCGAAATTAGAGAATTTGATTAAAAGCTAGCATTTTCCTCTACGTGCATAGCAGTTTATGTTTAACCTTGATCGTTAAATTAATCTCTGATAAATCCTGAAGTACTACATTTTTTAACTTTTCAAACCAATAAAATTCTACGTTATCTTAATTGCAGAAATATATCGTACCTCATTTCTTCCCTTTTTATCCACCTAATATTTCGATATTATATGTGTAATATTTATTACAAGATGCATTTTAAATTTTTTTTAAAAAAAGACACAGATCATAGTGATTTATAAATCATGGGTAATTACATCTAAGTATTAGTCTGTACAATATATGTTTGTAAGTATTGTTTGATACTCTGTAATAGTTTAAAATAAAAATAATATAGAATTATATATCAAGAAAACTATTTAATTTACTATTTTTGGAATTTTACTTACAGCGGTTTTATCAAGAAAAGAAAAGACCCAAATTTGAAAGCATAAGGGATTTAGTGAAGAATTATTGACACTTTGATTAAAAATCTGAATGGTTATATAATTAATATTAGACGGAACTAATATAAAAAACATTCAAAACTGATTATTTTTTATTTTTTTAACAAATTTGGCAAACATATATAACTATTCTTTAAAACACCTTATCTTTGAATTTTTGAATTTTGAAAATATATGTTTCTAAAAGATTATAGGTTTTCTAATTTTACTAAAACATTTTTGCGTAAACATATAAAAATTACATTATAACCTACACCGTTTTCTAAATACGTGTAAAAGTTTGCAAAAATAGTAACTGTTTTTCTGATCTAAACTTACACATATTCATTTTGCAACACAGTTCACTACCTTTTTTTTAATCAAGCAATAAATTAGTTGATTTTGAATAAAATATTTTGGTTTGAAGAATGGAATTTTATTCACTAGTCTCAGGTGAAGAAACCCCAAAAATTTTATTTTGAACAAAAAAAAATGATATTAAATCATATATAATTATATATAAAATATTTTAAACATTTGAAAATAATAGCTAGTAAGGGCTTTTGCTTTAGTTCTAAGTTCACTAAAATTTTATTAAGTAAAAATGTTAAAATTACATTACAGACTAAACTTTTTCTAAATACGTATAAAAACTTAATAACAACCATTTTACTGTTCTAAAATTAGGCATATTCTTTTAATAAGTGACATCACTATTTTTTGTTTTAAGACGAAGCTATAAATTAGTTAACTTTTCTTTGATTATTTGGTGTGAAGAATGGGATTTGTTTCACTAGTCTTAGGTGAAGTAACCACAAAAATTTTATTTTCCCCAAAAAATATTTTATTAAACATTATATAATTCTAGTTAAAGTATTTTAAAATTTTGAAAATAGTAGCTAGTAAAGGATTTTACTTTAGTTCTAAGTTTACTAAAACTTTATTGAATAAAAATATTAAAATTACATTACAATCTAAACTTTTTTCTAAATACGTGTAAAAACTTACTAAAATAACAACCATTTTACTTACTATTCTAAAATTAGGTATATTAATTTAATAAAGGACTTCACAATATCTTTCTAAGACCAAGCTATAAATTAGATAACTTTTCTTTGATAATCTTGGTGTGAAGAATGGGATTTCTTCACTTATCTCAGGTGAAGTAGCAACAAAAATTTTATTCTCCCCCCAAAAAAATTATATTAAACCATATATAATTCTAGTTAAAATATTTTAAGCATTTCAAAATAAAAGTTTCTAAAGGATTTTCCTTTAGGTATAAGTTTACTAAAACTTTAATGAGTAAAAATATTAAAATTAAATTAAAATCTAAACTTTTTTCTAAATACGTGTAAAAACTTACTAAAATAACAACAATTTTACTATTCATTTAATAAGTGGTTTTACTATCTTTTTTTAAGAAAAAGCTATAAATTAGATAACTTTACCTTGATTATTTTGGTGGGAACAACGTTACTTGCTTCAGTAATCTCGGGTGAAGTAACCACAGAAACTTTATTTTCTACCAAAAAAATTATATTAAATTATATATAATTCTAGTTAAAGTGTTTCAAATGTTTGAAAATAATAACTAGTAAAGGATATTACTTTAGTTAAGTTTAAGAAAACTTTATTTAGTAAAAATATTAAAATAAACATTACATACTAAACTTTTTTCTAAATACGTGTAAAAACTTACTAAAATTACAACCATTTTACTATTAATTTAATAAGTGACTTTACTATCTTTTTTTAAGACCAAGCTATAAATTAGATAACATTTCCTTGATTATTTTGGTGTGAAGAATGGGATTTGCTTCACTAGTCTCAGGTGAAGTAACAACAAAGATTTTATATCCTTGTAAAAAAAAGAGAGTGATAACAAAAAAACCCACTACTTTTTCGCGATAATAGGACCAATAAAGCACCTAAAGCGGCACCATCGATGAATGTAATTAATTATCAGGCTAATTACGTAATGCATTTTAATTCTTCTAAAAGGTATATTCATTTTTTAAATCGATCCACAGTTTTCTGAATTGCAGTATTCTGCTTCCAATTAATTTAAAGGGCACTCTGGGAATTTTTAAATAAAATATTTCCTGTCTTTTCAAAACAGCCATTCAAAAGTTTTGAATGTTGTAATGAATACTTCAGGTTTTATCAGCATATGTATCCTGCCAATATAGTGACTGCAACCTTATAAAAAGAATAGGAGAGAAACATATTTTATTATGACAAAACATTGTTAAATTAGCTTATGACTTCATTATGGAAAAATTAATTTAAAATACAAAATTCAATTGTATATCAATCTTCAATTTAATGCGGTAATTTTATTTTTTATTTAAAGTATACTATTCAACTGCAAAACCATTATTAAAAACATTTATGAACAGTTTCATTGCTTAACCTTTTATCAGAAAAAAATCATCCATAGCACTCTTTTTTCCCCTAAAAATTACCTTTATTTATATTTCATTTGAAATACATTAATATTTATTAAGACTAAAAAAAATCTTTCACATAAAGAAGAATTTTATTTACTTAATAAACGTATAAATAAATATATTTTTTAAGACTTTATTCAATTCAAAACATTAAAATTTGACTTATATAAAGAAAGTGAATATATAATTAAGAAATAATAAATAAATCGACTGACGGACATACATATTTCCAACTACAAGATACATTAGCATATCAAGCAAAGTTTGTACCATTGATGTCTGTGTCATAAAAATGGAATTTGTATGACACAGTGCGATACAAACATCTTGAATATGCAAACAACTGTTTAAATTCAATACAAAGAGGTAATATAAATGCTAATATAAATTGGCGTTTTACGAATCTATAGCATTTATGTCACTCCCCTGCTTTCCTTGAATGAACTTATTAACAATTATAATTTCCTAAATAATAACTAACATTTGTTGCTGTAAGCCTATTTTGTGACGAATTTACATTTGTTTTATATTCATGATTGAAATTCCTACAGTTCAATTCACCCAGTTTTAATAATTTCCAGCAGTTATATAAAAAGAAAGAGATTTGTACATTACGTTTGGGCAATAGGCTTCGTTTCAGAAGTTTACTATCAAGTGGGGGTTCGATTTGATTATAACTGTTTATTATTTAATTAAACTTAGTATTTTTTGACCTGAAATATCTGTATAATAGTCCATATTGGATTTTAACTATTTCTGTTCGGAATAGAATAAAATGTTTCATAAATCATCAATAACAATCAAATTGATATAATGTAGTATTGTAGGATAATAATCCTTTTTATTCTATCACCTCAATTATATTTTGACTTTCCAGTAATTGAATTTCTTTTTATTTATTCGATTCATATTTTGTATTATTTAAAAATATATGTACTCTATGAAATTATAAAACTAAAATATTTTTTTAAATTTTATAGACTAATTAAAACATTCGCAAAACAATGTCTAAAAGAAGCAGAAATTTTTATTTAATATTATTAAATCTAAAAAAGTTAATAATTTTAAATACAAACCATATGTAACATTTAATATTATACTGAAATAATAAAATATTTAAATGAAAATTTAATTTAAAAAAAATTAGATAGCAATAAATTATATTTTTACGTTATTATATTATATAAAAATTTATACTGTATCGCTGTGTTATATATTATACTATTTATAAAAAATTATATGAATTATTTATTATCTATTGAAGTATTGAATAGAAGTAAGATTTAATATTATATTTATAATTAAATATTATCAGTACAATATTTCACATTATATTTGATAATTTTTAAATTAAAAAATTATACAAATTTACTAAAAATATTACAGAAACATTTTCAATAATTAACTCTATTTTCAGAATATAAAGTACATGACATGTTACTCAGTTTCAGATAAAATATTTTTACCTTGAGAAAATAGTGATTTCTAAAGGATTATACATACTTTAAATTTAATACAACTTTATTAAATAAGCACATCAAACATTCTATCAAAAGCAACATTTTCTTCTAAATACACGTAAAAATTTGATAAAAATGAACCATTTTACTTTAAAATAAAAAGAATTTGGGGGGATAAAATATATTATTAATTTTTAATTACTTTTATTATGAATCCACGAATGAAAGATTGTTAAAATGAACATTTAGGACTCAAAATGTACTAAGCCCCTTCAATCATAAAAAGATTTCTAATGTTTAACATATTTACAATCAATATTTAAAAACATAAGTCATTAACTAACGAAAAAAGAGCCCATCAAAAGAAATATTTAAAAATTCAAATTTCGAAGATTAAAAAGTATCTTTATTGTCCAAGTGATTACATATAATTACATGTAACAAAATTTGTGTATACAATTTAGATGTACAGAAGATTCTTTCAAAATAAATAATTGTAGGCTTAATACATTCATCTCTTATTTTATTCAATGGAATTAAGGAAAATATGATTTATAACAAATATTGAAATTCAACAGAACAAAAGAAACATGGAATAAAACTATCTTCAGAAACGTTCATTAACATGAAATATAATGCTTCCATGAATACATTTCATAAAGTAAATATATGTAAAAGAATCTTGATGTCATTTATATTTTTTTTTACTGCTTCTTCGATTCCTGTTTTTATTCCTCCCATATTGTAAAATTTATTTTTTTTCGAAATTCTCTTCTTTTATGTTCTGAAACTTCTTTTGATTTCACGTTGGTAGGGAAGATATTACAAAGGGAAAAATTTTGATACAGGAAATGTTCTTGACCTTTTAGGATCGATTCAAATTTCACCGGAGTAGAAAAATTTACACGCAATATCTTTTCCTAGACTGATTCAGGATATTCTGATAACATTTCTATTCGTTTTACGAAATTGCAGATGAGGCTGCCGCTCTTAAGGATTAGAAGTGGGCACGGCACGCGAGGTACATTGGCATTCAATACTTTCCCCTTGCTCAGCCAAGCAGTCTACAGAATGAACATATTCAAACAAGCGTGATCAAGATTCTTTTGCATAGTAGGGAAAGAAAAATACCTTCTGAAGAGTTTTAGATCTTTTATGTCGTTATTTTTCCCGGGAAGCAAATGATGATATTCTGTGCCGTTTATACAGATTCAAAATATTGCATGTCATTACTTGAATATGATGTAAAGTACAATGATAAAGGGAATATTTTGGGGACTTAAAAGTATTCGCTACATTAGTAGATGAATTTGATATCCTACGAGGTTTAAATCCAGTTTTGAGAAACATTTCATACCTAATGTCTCCTATGTAAAATTATATTATCTAACACACTGTATGTAATAAAACCTATTGCAAGGTTTGATTCATTAGTTTAATATGATTCATTCTATATCAATCAGTTTATAACCCTCTTCCTATCCTGTACATTACATTTGATATATATATATATATATATAATGCTTTATAGCCTGGATTATCACGTGTCATACACAATGATTTAAAATGCATAAAGCTTATATATAAAATATAGTCTACTGTATATCCTGTAAGCGTTATTAGCATTTACAGGATGTTTAAAAAAATGACCGGTATATTTGAAAAATCAATAAAAAATAAACGGACAGTGATAGAAATACACAGTTTATTGCAATATGTTTGGGATAATAGCAAATTTTCAGGGAGACAAAGTTTCAAAATTAGTTACAATGTTCCACAACAGATGGCGCTGCAGTTTGGAAAAAAATCTAAACTACGATATTATTCTGTGGGGACTCTTAAAAGACTATGTGTACCGCCACTATCCAGAAACAATTGGATAACTAGAACAATACATCTTTTCTGTATATGAAGCCATCCCGTCTGATACGATTACACAGGTTTATGATAATTTCGTTCTGAGAATATGCCATATCGTAGTTTAGATTTTTTCAGACTGCAGCGCCATCTATTGTGGTACATTGTAACTAATTTTGAAAGTTTGTCTGCCTGGAAATTTACTATTGTCTCAAGAATATTGTAATAAACTCTGTATTTCTAACACCGTCAGTTTAGTTTTTATTGAATTTTCAATTTTACCGGTCATTTTTTAAACACCCTGTATATGTATATTAAATAGGATCTACTAGACAGACAAAGGGTTAAAGGGGTTAAAAGTTAAAACAATAAATGCGAGAAATGGATATAAAAATTCGAAATAATGTGTGAATGTGAAAAAAGAGCAATTATTTACATGTCTATTTTGAAGTACTAAATGAAACATAACTTTTATAAATAGTGATACTTAACATTTTATAAAGTGCTTAGTAATTCATACCAGTTTTTCGCAAGTAGATCAACTGAATACACAGAATGACTGCTTTATTGCTTCTGCTTACAAGTACACTATCACTGTGAGTGTACGCGTGCATAAATGATTTTAATTTTGGAAAATGCTTATGCTCTTCAGAAAAATTCGGTACTGACTTTGAGTCCAATTCATTGGCTATTTTTGTCTCATAACCATTATTCTAGTTGATAATTTTGAGGCCTTTCCCTTTTCTGAGTCATTTGATGACTTAATATGACTTTATTTATTACAGTACACAAGCAGAGAAAAATAAAGCGACTAGAGCAGAAGTTATTTCGAAATTACCACTTCATCAGGTTTGAGACCATACACAAGATGTCCAATGATGTTTATAAAATAAATAGACATTTTCTTTTTAACCCTTTTTATCATGATGGTACTTATAAATACCTCTTCAATCAAACACCTATATATTCCGAATAAACCCTTTTTTCCTGACGGTACTCACAAGGACATGAACGGTGCAGTTCCTGCAGCAGAAAAGAAATGACAGCACCAAACAGGAATCCTTTTTATTCGCATAGTACGGATTTTATAATTGGCGTGCTGCATTTGAAGGTCCTTTTGAGGCAGAGTTGATACGTGTGTTGTTCAGTTGAGTAAATACGTTTAACGAGTTATTTGGCACTATTATTTAGATTGCGTGCTGCATTTGAAGGTCATTTTGAGGTAGAGTTGATACACGTGTTGTTCAATTGAGTAAATTTACGTTTATTACGAGTTATTTGGCACTATTATTTTTAGAGACTTGGCGCGCTGCATTTGAAGGTCATTTTGAGGTAGAGTTGATACACGTGTTGTTCAATAAATTTACGTTTATTACGAGTTATTTGGCACTATTATTTTTTAGAGACTTGGCGTGCTGCATTTGAAGGTCATTTTGAGGTAGAGTTGATACACGTGTTGTTCAGTTGAGTAAATTTACGTTTATTACGAGTTATTTGGCACTATTATTTTTAGAGCCTTGGCGTGCTGCATTTGAAGGTCATTTTGAGGTAGAGTTGATACACGTGTTGTTCAATTGAGTAAATTTACGTTTATTACGAGTTATTTGGCACTATTATTTTTAGAGCCTTGGCGTGCTGCATTTGAAGGTCATTTTGAGGTAGAGTTGATACACGTGTTGTTCAGTTGAGTAAATTTACGTTTATTACGAGTTATTTGGCACTATTATTTTTAGAGCCTTGGCGTGCTGCATTTGAAGGTCATTTTGAGGTAGAGTTGATACACGTGTTGTTCAATTGAGTAAATTTACGTTTATTACGAGTTATTTGGCACTATTATTTTTAGAGCCTTGGCGTGCTGCATTTGAAGGTCATTTTGAGGTAGAGTTGATACACGTGTTGTTCAATTGAGTAAATTTACGTTTATTACGAGTTATTTGGCACTATTATTTTTAGAGCCTTGGCGTGCTGCATTTGAAGGTCATTTTGAGGTAGAGTTGATACACGTGTTGTTCAGTTGAGTAAATTTACGTTTATTACGAGTTATTTGGCACTATTATTTTTAGAGCCTTGGCGTGCTGCATTTGAAGGTCATTTTGAGGTAGAGTTGATACACGTGTTGTTCAATTGAGTAAATTTACGTTTATTACGAGTTATTTGGCACTATTATTTTTAGAGCCTTGGCGTGCTGCATTTGAAGGTCATTTTGAGGTAGAGTTGATACACGTGTTGTTCAATTGAGTAAATTTACGTTTATTACGAGTTATTTAGCACAATAATTTTTAGAGCCTTGGCGTGCTGCATTTGAAGGTCATTTTGAGGTAGAGTTGATACACGTGTTGTTCAGTTGAGTAAATTTACGTTTATTACGAGTTATTTGGCACTATTATTTTTTAGAGACTTGGCGTGCTGCATTTGAAGGTCATTTTGAGGTAGAGTTGATACACGTGTTGTTCAGTTGAGTAAATTTACGTTTATTACGAGTTATTTGGCAGTATTATTTTTTAGCGACTTCTATACTTCGGAGAAAAGCATTTCATTTGTTTTATTCATAATTTAATATTTTATTGTCT
>CM063510.1:126744214-126781714 GCA_032207245.1 Pardosa pseudoannulata
GCTCGTCAAGTATGGAATATTATCCCATAAGAAATAATGGATTCTAAAAATACAAATAAAAATATTCTTTGAGAGATTTATTTATATTTTTTATGAAAGTCATCTAAGATATTTAAGTGGTGCAATCAGAGATGCATCTGTTACCGCAAACGAAATACTTCGAAATAGAGATTTACAAAGCCATGAAAGCTATCAGCATCTTTGTGTCTCAGGGAGTAGGATTGTATCCCTCAAGAAATGTCAGTGAAAGAGGGGTGCAGTTCCAAAACAATCGGCTTGACCCTCCTACCTCAAAACTCCATTGGGAAAAGCACTGGCAAAAATGTACATTACATCCATTTTCGGAGAGTTTTTCGAGGTCGAAAATTGTACGTTTTGAAGTCATCATCGATTTGGCGGAATTGTACGTGCGAACCACTTAGAGGGCTAGTCTCACACAGCCGTTTTACCAGGAGACTATAGCTCTCTTTCTTCTTCAATCTCCCTTCCTTTCCATTTCTTGTCGCCCAATCATCATTCAGATAGAATTTTATTTGTCTGTTGTAGTATATTTATGGAATGAAACCCATTTGCTATTTTCTTACTATGAGCAATCTAGATCCTCCATAAGATGTATAAAATGGTCCTATGTTAATTTTTCATGGACCGTATTCGAGTTACTTTTGGTCTTATGTGGTCCCTGTACACTGCATCTCAACGTGCCACTCTCAACTTATCCATTTGAGTTTATTAAAATAGGCATCCGGCGGAGTCCCTAAATTCAGTTACTCATTCTGCCTTTAAAGTTAGAAACTACTGAGGACATATTTGCTCACGTGTTGCCTCTAAGATCTTTATTATCTAACTTCACTTTTGGTAGGGTTTACCTGCCTTAATAAACTTACTGCAGTATGCATGTCAAAATTATTCCCAATAAAATATGTATACCAATGTCTGTTTGTATCCATTGTCAATTTTTATTTTTTAATTTCCCAACTGGAAAATGTCAGATAAAGGAGCGTTCTTCGACTAAAATTATTTTTACCCATCTCTCAAAGCAAACGTCTGAATAAAAGCTGATTTTCTACCCACATTTTTAAGGTGATCCGTTAAAATAGTATTGCTTTACAATAACTAAATTTCGAGCTGAGTTAAATAATCAAATTTCACTTTTGCCTTCCAAAAATTGTTGAACAATCTTCAGTCCCACGGGAAACATCCCGTTATTTTCTTGCACTCGGGTCCAACATCTGGGATAGATGTGTAATTCCTTGGATATTCTATGGAGAGCAGTTGTAGTGTGCAGAAAATTGGTAAAATGGATGATTTTCGAACCTTTAATATACATACAGTTCCAAAACGCTGGACAAGTTTAACTGATGGATTCACAACTCCAAATTCTCCAGGAGTTCTGTTTACCCAACAAGCCATGGAATCTTTCATTCTTGAAATGTCAGTCGACAAAAGGTTTATTTTTTAAGTTTCTAAATGGAAATCTTTCTTTGTATTTAATTATTTTACTATTTGTAATTTAATATTTATCAGTTTAAAAATACTCTTCCTTATATCGGCAGTTACCACACCAAATCTAAATGTTGATAAAATACTGAAAATATTAAATATTTCACTAACAATCCTCTGAGAAAAACTTTTCACTGTACAGGTTATTTTTTAGTATGATTTACGAAACACACTACGTAATTTAGTTCATTAAACCCGACTGAGTTTATTAGCATTCTTATTCTCTGATGCTAATGATATTTTGAAAACACTGAATGAAACTTTTATACTATTAGATCACTGCTAATTCACTATCATTGTTCCCAATGTCTGCCTGATGAAAGATGTTTGTAGTATTTTAAATTCCCCATTGTTAGCACTGGATTCATCTTTTACTGTGTACGTATTGTCTAACCTATTCTATATTAATGTTCCTATTTAAATGGAGACGCAATACTGAAGCTACATAAAATTAATTTTATAATCTCTTTCATCTTTCCAGCTCGTTCACTTCAGTTTTATAAAGGAAATTTTAACTGGTCTTGAAAGATCAATCCATCATCTTGATATATTAGTCCCCGTATTTAGAATTTATTGTGTTATTGTCAAAGGTTTTTTTCAGTGAAATGTGCGATGCGAGAGTTCTTAAATTCTTTAAGAACGTTTGAGTTTATTGTTTTTCAAACTATTTCATCTTTGAAATTAAATATTCACATAAAATTTTTTTTGACTCTATCTCGTTTAGTTAGTTTACTCTAGTTAGTTAAGTTATTTGCTAGTTTATTTTTACAGGCTGAAATTTACTACACGCTGTTATTTAAAGATGAAATAGTAACTGATTACAGGAAATAAATTTCTCAAATGATTATAACTTTGTTTAACAGAATAAGAGAAAAAATTATTCTAATAGATTTATTCCAATGAATAACAAAGAATTATCTGACAGGTCAAATATACAAGATGATATATGAGGCATGTAATTATAAATATGTATATATATATATATATATATATATATATATATATATATATAAAGAGAGAGAGGAAGAGAGATATCTATCTATCTATCTCTCTATCTATCTATCTATCTATCTATCTATATATATATATATATATATATATATATATATATATATATATATATATATATATATATAAACAGAGGCATATGCAAAGGTTTCAAATAGGTCGGTTTACGTAAAGTTTATCTTTTCTCATAATCTATTTCCTCTTCTCAATTATGCTTACAAAGATATGTTTTCTGTTTATTTAAGTGGTTGACAATTCTTTTTCTATACGAAACTTCTTATAATTTCTTATAACACCTGTCCATCATTTTATTATATATATGTATTATCGATATATATCAGTGTTTGATTTATTTTTTCCCTCAACTTTAAAGCTACGTTCAAGCTGTGAAAAAATTGTTTTAGTAATTTTGATTTTTATACATCATTTAAACGAGTTAATATATTTATATGAAGTGAGGCTTTTTGAATCAGCGAAGTTTCGAGCGGTTATTTCCGCCCTGCAGTTTTGCTGAGTAGATGAAAAGGACATCGAAATAAAGATAAAGAGTATCTTAAACTATAGTAGTTTTTTCACATTTTCTCTTACATACAATAACTGCCAAATTTTTTTATCTAAACTCAATCATTCGCAAAAATTTTACATTTCCTTTCCTAGTTGTTTGTAGCAGCCAGCTAGCAATCACTGTCCCATGGATGACGTAACTTAACGTCAGAAATATATTTTTAGATGTGCAACCGTAAAGAAACCACAGGGGAATATTCGGGAATATTCGCTAGGATAGGCTAAATGGAATTGCCTGAAAAACAGAATCGGATCAAAAATTCATTAAAGTATCATTAATACACACACACACACACACACACACACATATATATATATATATATATATAATATATATATATATATATATATATATATTATATATATATATATATATATATATATATATATATATATATATATATATATATATATATATATATATATATATATATATATATATATATATATATATATATATATATATATATAATATATATATGTATATATATATATATATATGTATATATATATATGTATATATATATATATATATATATATATATATATATATATATATATATATATATATATATATATATATATATATATATATATATATATATATATATATATATATATATATATATATATATGTATGTACGTATGTATGCATGCATGTATAATATGGTTCAGAGCTAGGATATAAAACACTAATAACTATAATAACTAGTTTAGAAAAAGTACCTGGTCACTAGTTGGTTGAGTTGCATAACTTGAAAATGTTAATAATTTTGAAGTTTAAAAATGAGTTAAAAATTAAAAGGTTGTTTCTTTTACAAACAGCTTTTCAAGGAAACTACAAAAAACTCAATTTTACATTGATAAACATGAAGTAGTATTATTTAATAAAATATCAAAGCATAGAAAATATAAAACTTTTATAGTCATCAAATTAGTATGCAACAGGAAAATTTCTTTATCAAAATATTACTTTTTCATCTTTAATTGTTAAAGACCCCCGTTTATCATGTCGTATCCAATCTCTAGTAAAACAGATAATTGGAGTTTAAATATTATTAGTTAATATATTATTCATAGTTTACGAAATGTATGCATTATCAATTCAAATGTATTATATTTTTAAATATTCAGTAAACAAAATGCCTTGTAATTTAATAAAAATTTAAAGTAAAATACCGTATTTTCTAAAAGCTATATTTAAGAAGAAAAAAACATTTTACTAAAATTTACGATGAATAAATTTTCTTAACTATTTAGCTACTTTATAGCAAATACTCTCAAGTGAATTAGACGAAACTCATCGAGTGAAAATTTTACTCTTGGGTACAAATTAATGCATGAAAAGGCATTTACTTTCTCAAAAAGTATATAATACTTTTAAGAAATGCAACCCCTATGGCTTAAAGGAAAATTTTCAATCTTCTGTGTTTCTTTCTATTAATATTTTGAAATCACCCATAATCTTCTAAAGGAAAAAAAAAGAATTTTAGAATCATGAATAACCGCACTTTATTCCGAAAGTAATTTCATGCTTCAGTTAATTAGTATTTTGCATTAAAATACATCCTGTTAATTTTTTGTTATGCGTTTCATTTTTACTATTACAAATCCTGCGATTAAATGGGGTCTCAAATAAGACGTTAATTAAATAAATCTGAATCTATTAAAATGGTCATATCTCCAGGCGCCATATGCCGAGTAATTCTGGGAGTTAATGCCTCAATTGATGCCAGTTAACGACACCGCCTTGTATTTTGAAGTAATGGGACCATTTTCAGTAAATTGAAGAACATTCTTTGAGTGACTTTGTGTTCAACGTCTTGTCGGTGTCAACAAAGAAACACTGTAGTTTATTTTAAAAGCCCGCACACTTGTTCTAAATCTATTACAAGAAAGAATTTTAGAGTTCAAGACATAGTCTAAGAAATGTCTTTTCTAAATTACATCGTGTAAAAAAATGCTGGAAAAAATTAATGCTCAAAAATATTTTCCCTGTAATTTTCTTTTTTCGAAAAAGAAAAATTAATATTGCTACTATTTTGAAAGCGACTTACCATTATTTTTTATCTTGATACGAATATAAAATGAACCCAATACTTTTTAAGTAGTTTTTTTTTCTAATCGGAGTTTTTTTTTCCGTAAAATATTGAATTTGGTTTTTTAAGCTCTTTTAAATAGCATCTCTATTAAGTTCTAAATAATATTTATGTTCACTGTTTTGAATGAATTTCAAAAATTCCAAAAGCTTTTTCTTATCATTATACGTCTTCATTTCTTATTCTTAATGTGTATTTGGGGAAGTTTAATAAATATACAGTTATGTCGCGTCTCAGATATATCACTCGTTTACTAAGTCCTCCAATTATTTATTAGTTGTTAAAAAGTTTGAGAATATACGAACTTTTCAATTAAAATTACAAAGTAAAAGAAACTACTCTGTCTTTACCATCTACATAATTCTTTTTTGTAATGTATTCTTACTACCATCTGCATTATATTATTACAATTGCATACGTTTATAATACTAAAAAAAATGATTTCAGCCCCTGGATATATCTCTATTTCTCTTACATCCCTGTATACACGATATAAGGAGTTGCTACAATATTAACTTCTCTGTCTTTATCATCTACATAATTCTTTTTTGTAATGTATTCTTACTACAATCTGCATTATATTATTATAATTGCATACGTTTATAATACTAAAATATTAATGATTTCAGCCCCTGGATATATCTCTATTTCTCTTACATCCCTATGTACACGATATAACGAGTTGCTACATTATTAACTTCTCTGTCTTTATCATCTACATAATTCTTTTTTTAAATGTATTTTTACTACAATCTGCATTATATTATTATAATTGCATACGTTTATAATACTAAAATATTAATGATTTCAGCCCCTGGATATATCTCTATTTCTCTTACATCCCTATATACACGATATAACGAGGGGCTACATTATTAACTTCTCTGTCTTTATCATCTACATAATTCTTTTTTGTAATGTATTCTTACTACAATCTGCATTATATTATTATAATTGCATACGTTTATAATACTAAAAAAAATGATTTCAGCCCCTGGATATATCTCTATTTCTCTTACATCCCTATATACACGATATAACGAGTTGCTACATTATTAACTTCTCTGTCTTTATCATCTACATAATTCTTTTTTGTAATGTATTCTTACTACAATCTGCATTATATTATTATAATTGCATACGTTTATAATACTAAAATATTAATGATTTCAGCCCCTGGATATATCTCTATTTCTCTTACATCCCTATATATACACGATATAACGAGTTGCTACATTATTAACTTCTCTGCCTTTATCATCTACATAATTCTTTTTTGTAATGTATTCTTACTACAATCTGCATTATATTATTATAATTGCATACGTTTATAATACTAAAATATTAATGATTTCAGCCCCTGGATATATCTCTATTTCTCTTACATCCCTATATACACGATATAACGAGGGGCTACATTATTAACTTCTCTGTCTTTATCATCTACATAATTCTTTTTTGTAATGTATTCTTACTACAATCTGCATTATATTATTATAATTGCATACGTTTATAATACTAAAATATTAATGATTTCAGCCCCTGGATATATCTCTATTTCTCTTACATCCCTATATACACGATATAACGAGTTGCTACATTATTAACTTCTCTGTCTTTATCATCTACATAATTCTTTTTTGTAATGTATTCTTACTACAATCTGCATTATATTATTATAATTGCATACGTTTATAATACTAAAATATTAATGATGTCAGCCTCTGGATATATCTTTATTTCTCTTACATCCCTATATACACGATATAACGAGGGGCTACATTATTAACTTCTCTGTCTTTACCATCTACATAATTCTTTTTTGTAATGTATTCTTACTACAATCTGCATTATATTATTATAATTGCATACGTTTATAATACTAAAATATTAATGATTTCAGCCCCTGGATATATCTCTATTTCTCTTACATCCCTATATACACGATATAACGAGTTGCTACATTATTAACTTCTCTGTCTTTATCATCTACATAATTCTTTTTTGTAATGTATTCTTACTACAATCTGCATTATATTATTATTGCATACGTTTATAATACTAAAATATTAATGTTATTTCAAGCCCTGGATATATCTCTATTTCTCTTACATCCCTATATACACGATATAACGAGTTGCTACATTATTAACTTCTCTGTCTTTATCATCTACATAATTCTTTTTTGTAATGTATTCTTACTACAATCTGCATTATATTATTATAATTGCATACGTTTATAATACTAAAATATTAATGATTTCAGCCCCTGGATATATCTCTATTTCTCTTACATCCCTATATACACGATATAACGAGGGGCTACATTATTTTCTCTGTCTTTATCATCTACATAATTCTTTTTTGTAATGTATTCTTGCTACAATCTGCATTATATTATTATAATTGCATACGTTTATAATACTAAAATATTAATGATTTCAGCCCCTGGATATATCTCTATTTCTCTTACATCCCTATATACACGATATAACGAGGTGCTACATTATTAACTTCTCTGTTTTTATCATCTACATAATTCTTTTTTGTAATGTATTTTTACTACAATCTGCATTATATTATTATAATTGCATACGTTTATAATACTAAAATATTAATGATTTCAGACCCTGGATATGTCTCTATTTCTCTTATATCCCTATATACACGATATAACAAGAGGCTACATTATTAACCCGCGAGGACGCTTGCAGGTCCTAGGAGGTCCTGTGCAATTTTCCTCTGCCAAATGCCAACAAATTTGTTTTTGATTATAAGCAGAAAATTTGTATCACCAAAAATACCTTATTAAAAGATTAAAATGTATTTTGGATTATTTGAAACTTTAATTTTTAAATGTAATTTTCACTGTAAATCTTGTTATATTATCGTTTTGAAAGCACAAGCATAAGACAAACACAAGTTGAAAACTTAAGTCACATATTTGTATTTCATCTTTATACGTCATGATCTTAGTCAAATAACGATGTATTTTTGACAACATATCTCCTTCGACAAAAATACTAAATAAAATGCATGCTTGTGCACTAATTCTATGATGCCTGTATAAACTAAAAGTATATTTTTCTGAAAAAAATATTCAGAGAAAATTGGGGAAATTCATGTTATTAGGGTATAGAAGACATATAAGACAGCTAGTAAAAATTTGGGAATTTTATTTCTGTTAGATCATTGTGGAATGTTTTTATAACCCTCAGGGTCTCAAAGGCCTGGAGAACGTCTTGGAGTGTTAAAATCCCCCTGATTTATTCTGTATGATAAAAAAACATATTAGAAATTAAAATGCTCTAAAATGTAAAAATAAAACTTTGAGAACTAAAATAATAATAACTGTAACAGATTTTCTCGATTTTTGTAAATATTTCTCATTTGAATTCTTAAATTAATTATTTTATGTGTATGTTTGTCTCAAAAGACATCTAGATGCTTATTTTTAATCGGATTTTTTTTTCCGTAAAATATTGAATTTTGTGTTTTAAGCTCTTTTAAATAGATCCCTATTAAGTTCTAAATAATATTTATGTTCACTGTTTTGAATAATTTTCGAAAATTCTAAAAGTTTTTTTTTTATTATATTTGTCTTCATTTCTTATTTTTAATGTGTATTTTGGGAAGTTCAATAAATATACAGTTATGTCGTGTATCTGATATATCGCATTTTTTTAAGTCCCCCCAATTCTTTTCTGGTTAAAAAAATTGTGAATATATATGTGCTTTTATAAATAAAATTAGAAAGTAAAGGAAACTTATATGCCCTTATCATCTAAGTAATTCGTTTTGTAATTAATCTATACTACTGTCTACATTATATTATTTTAAGTGCATATATTTATAATAATAAGATATTTATGATATCAGGCTGTGGATATATATCTTTTCCTTACATCCATATAAACACTATTTAACGAGGGGCTACTTTATTAAAATCCCGATGAGTTGGTATGTATGATAGAAATTAAAATAGAAATTAAAACACTGTAAAATTAAAAATAATTCCTTTGAATAATGAAAGATAATTACTTTATCAGATTTTATAAACGCTTTTTAAATGTTTCTCAGTTGCATAACTTCTTAAGGTAATTTTTTATGTATATGTTTGTCTCAAAAGTTATTTAGATGCTTATAATTTATTATACGTAATTTTTTTTATAAAATTGTATTTTAAAGGGACAAATAAAACTGATATATATAATTGTCAATATTTATTTTGACATATTAGTGATAGATTCAGCAATATAAAACATCAGAAATAAATATCCTTCATTTATTTGTAATAAAGTACGTAGACATTCCCTAAGTAATACAGTGAATTGGTCGAGTAAATGTTGATAAACACTTTCAATTGATTTCTATTATATTTGATTACTCGTTAAAATTTGTTTGGTGGAACAAAAATAAGACGAGTCCTGCTTTAATCAAAAGAAAAATTTCTTAAACTGTTTAATTTTTTTTATAATTTTTTTAGAGAATGAATATTTTATTAATATCATAGTAAATATTTACTGTAATTTCACTGACTTAAAAAATGAATATTATGTAAATCCAAAAAAATATTAATAACTTGAATATGAGGAATTATATATAAATAACAAAAGTAGGACAAATTTAATTTTTAAAACTGAATTTCAGAGAATTTTATATGAAAAACCTTTATATTTAACAATAAACTAATGGAAATAAACCTTAAATTAATACATTCTAAGATTAATTAGCTAAAATTTTCTTCAACATCTTACCAAATATTTTTATTTGGATGTACATTTACGTAGCTTCACTTAGAAAAAAGCTCCAGAATTTGCGAAAAACTAACTAATCCAATTAAGACATGCTTCTGTTTCCATTTTTTTCTAATTGCTGTCCTTTAACTAGGAATAATTTTTAAGATTATATTGTAACTTCCTAGTAAACAAACAAGTCATTAATTTAATGAGAGAATAAAAAATTTCATCACTTAACCAATCTTAGATAAGTACTTGTTAGCCGTTATATTTAAAGCGAAATATTTAACTTCTTTATTCATTCCTCGATAATCTTTTAATGTATTTAACACGAAAAAAATTGATTAAGCAACAGATGAATTTGAATAAATCTTCAAATCCAGTCTACAAGATTTTAAAATGCTGAAAATCATATTAAATTCTGGAAATTTAGTTGAACATAACACTAAACACATGTGGATACGCATTTAGTTTATTATTTACTTCTCTTTTGAGATAACCTTGTTACCATTATTTAACCATTTTATTTGTGTCAAAAGAGTTATTTTTCTTGTCAAAAGTATTATAACATGATATAAAAAATAAAGTAGATTTTTAGAGATCTAAATTTCTGTGAGTTATTAAATAATCTTGTCAGATACTCTATAAAATGAAAATGTGGGATGAATTTTGAAAGACCACTTGGTTTGATTTACTTATAAAACCAACAAGGAAAATTATAGTTCGCTTGTGTGCCATGCTGATAAAACTGAAAGTGACTAAAATTCAAGGTAATGATGATCCTCATTAATTTTTACCAAAATCATTTTACATAACCATAGCTTTGTGAGATTTAACAAATCACTGCGTTCTGCACCCTATGCTTTGAAATGTAATTATTTCTTAATCACTGACTTCTTTTCTAATCAAAACCTATTGAAATATGTTGTTCAACGTGTGTTCAAATTTCCCTTTAACACTATAGTGCTTTACTCTTTCAGTTATAAGGGCTAGACCGCTTCTTTTCAGCACTAAAGCTCGTGGACCATAATTCCACTTCTGACATGAATGTGTGTAGAACTTCGCAATCGGCTATAAGCCGTAGAAACCGGTCTCATTAGCTTTCATGTATCAAACAGTAGACCGTAGATCCCTGACCCAACTAACTCTCAATTATGGGTGCCTTTTGATTTTTCTAAAATATCCTATGTAAACCTAGTAATTTAAAAATGGATAATAATTTATATTATACATGTATGTATACGTGTATTAATATTTTCACCTAAAATTAACCAATGTAGTTCAAATTGTATTTTAAAATAAATTTTGCCCGATTTTATCTTTAAGTAGCAAACTTTGGTGAAAATCTTTAATCTTTTTGGAAAATCAGCGACATTGCATACATAAAAATTAAATCCTCCTCACTACCGTTCAACACATAACTAAACATTAAAACACTGATTAGCTAGTTCCCATACTATATACTGTCATAGAAAGATTTTTTTTGCCGAGGAATTCCTGTAGAGATCATAACACAATAAACTCATCATTTTTTATTTGAAAATTTCCATCGATTTCCTTCGGCCACTCAACTACTTACTACTGTATTCAAGCCAATATTCAGTTTTACCTTTGATATCAATCGACGTTTTGCTTTTAATTTGGCTAAAATTAAAATGTCCATTACACTCTCACTCTCTCTCACACACACAAACGTATATATACATATATGTGTGTGTAACACGGCGAAATTAAACCACTGGTCATATAAGAAAATTATCCCCTATTATTTTTAATCGCACTGTTTTTCTGGGCTATGAGTGAGCCTAAGTATGCAGCCGTGTATACATATATACATACATATGCATAATATGTATGTATATAATATATATAATATATATGCATATAAATTAGACCCTATTATTTTTACTTCTCCGGGCATGCTGGGCAAGGAGAATCCTAGTTAAAATTCAGTGGTGACACTGTGAAAAGAAGCAAAAAATCCGACGTGAAACTTAACTTTTACGTAAGATCTAAGAAAACCATATGTTTCTCTGGCAAGGAGAGATAAGGGAATGATATATGTATGTACACACACAAACACTCATATATATATGTATATATATATATATATATATATGCATGTATATATATGTATGTATATATGTATATATATATATATATGTATATATATATTTGTGTGTGTATATATAATATATATATATATATATATATATATATATATATATATATATATATATATATATATATATATATAATATATATATATATATATATATATATATATATATATATATATATATATATATATATATATATATATATATATATATATATATATATATATATATATATATATATATATATATATATATATATATATATATATATATATATATATATATATATATATATATACATATATATATATATATATATATATATATATATATATGTATATATATATATATATATATATATATATATATATATATATATATATATATATATATATATATATATAAATATATATATATATGTATATATATATATATATATATATATATATATATATATATATATATATATATATATATATATATATATATGTATATATATATATATATATATATATATATATATATATATATGTATATGTATATATATATATATGTATATGTATATATATATATGTATATATATATATACATATATATATGTATATGTATATATGTATATGTATATGTATATATATATATATATATATATATATATATATACATACATATATATATATATATATATATGTATATATATGTATATATATAAGTATATATATATATATATATATATATATACATATATATATTATATATATATATATTTATATACATAATATATAAATAAAACAATTTTTATGTTATATTAAAATTCAGAGAAAACATTTTAATTACACACAATATTCTTTTGTATAGACCGAACTATCGATAACTACACATAACTTCCGTCGAGTGATTAAACTGGAAGCTGAAAATCTCATTTCTATTTACGTATTGATTTTTGTGACAGCATTGGTTTCACGACAGCAACTGACAAAAAGTAAGCTTTGCAGAAATTAGAGGAATTAAAATTTTCCCAGCTGTAGCACTTACGAGAGGATACTTATCATTGACAAAGTGTTAATTCCCCCTCTCTTAAATTTTATTTTTATTGAAATGTCGCTAAACAATTCAATTTAGAAGTAGCAGTAGTTTTAAATGGATCTAAAGTTTATGAAATTATTCAACTTTTTCATCGTGGAAGTATATTTATCAAACAAGGAATTTATCTTTAATACACATGTCTCAATAAAGGATTTAATAATTAATCCTTTTCTGTTACGTTATCTTTTATGTTTGTTACGTTATCGAAACGGATTTGTTACGTTGATCCATTAAATTCTTTTTGTTGAATATCAAAATTTATTGCAATTAACTAAAACATTTCTGGTATTCATTTTCATTCAATTTTCATTTACATTTTTATGTGAAAAGTAAAATTTGTTAATATGTAGTGAAAATTATATATCTTATTGTGACAGTGCAAGTAAGTTATAATTGCTCAGGGAACCTAATAACACTTTTTCAGATCCACTAATACAATTTACAAAAGGAACACAATCTTAATCTCATTGGTTAGGTTAGGTTTTGGAGCGCTACGGCCTACTTTTTGCAACACGAGGGCTAATGAGACCGGGAACTACTGCTTAAAGCCGATTCCGAACGGCTACGAACATAAATGCCATAGTGGGATTCGATCCCACGAACTCCGGTTCCGAAAGCCAGCACCCTAACCATTCGGCTATCGTTCGGCCTTAATCTCATTGGAGTACGTTTGAATATAGCTCCTGTTTCGTGGTTAGGTTATATATTTAGCGTTAGTGGCTATTTTTTACAGATACATTTTTACACAACTATCAGTTAGACTAATAACTAGAATTCTAAGCTTACAAACACTGCATGCATGTTATGGATTTTAAACGGAATTAGGTATTTAAATATAGCTTTCTTTTTCATATCGCCTCTCATATGCGTACTGAGAACATAAGTCGGTGTGTAAAATTTCGCAGTTTTAATTTCTTTTGAGATAAAATAAGTACTGTTATAAGTGCCACTGTGACCTGCGCACTAAAGTCCAGAAACTGTTCTTTTTTTGGTTAAAATTTAGGTCGTTTTTAAAAATACAGGTAATATTTTAATCATCACTAAAATGAATATGCTTTTGTAAGGTGTTCCTCTTTTTTAATTCAATCACACTCCTAAATTTAAATGACCAGTGTCTCGGGTAAAAAGTCAAGAGAACTGCACATAAAAACTTTTAAATATAACTTAATCTTCCAAATTTTTCAGTCCTAGAACCACGGAAGGGGTCATTTTGACCTAAAAACTATTTTGTGTTATCTAACATGTTTATTCTTTTTCAGAGGGTAATAAGAGGTATAATATAAGCTTTTATAAAATTATTTCTGAAGATAAATTTAGAAAATATAATTTAATGAGTATTATATTATTTCTGTTATTACAATCTGAAAAATAATTAATCTGTTAAGAAAACACAAAATAGTTTTTGGCTCAAAATGATCCCTCACGTGGCTCTTGTGTTAAAACTTATGTGTTGCGCAATTTATGCCTTTTTTTCTCCCTACGAATAATACTATATATCAGATGTATAAGTTCTACCCGTATCATCTGTAATTAATTTATAACTGGAGTAATAAAGTTTGGTGAGAACAATTAAGGTCTAACACCAACAGGTAGGCTGCACCCAATCATAATTTTAAAAAAGTATAAAAATAGAACTGAAGACTTAAGTGCAAGCTACCATTCATGTATGGATAAACGAAAAGAAAAACTTGAGTGAAATTCTATAACCATATTAAGTATAAATAGGGTTTAAATTAATGATTCCTTCAGTGCTAAGTGGATGGATGTCGAAAAAAATGGTGAAAGTCAAAACAAAGAAATCATCAAGTAAAAGTGGTAAATTCCTTGTAAAAGTAGAGAGAAGGAGAAAAGTAATTGATGGCTTAAATTGGAGAGACGTTATCTTGGGAAAAAATCATTCAGAGTCTTTATTTTCCTTCTTCACATCCACAAGATTGCCTCTATGACCCACCAATAAGATCGAGGTCCTCAGACGGATGAGTTTTCCTATCTATATCTAATTGAGGGATATTCTCATACCATAATTTTCTTTTGTCGTTTTATGTTTGAATGATCTATGTCATAGTAGTTATCATAATTTTGTAATATATATAAATATAACCTTAAAATATTCAGTAGAAATAACTTAAGTAATATTACATTTTGAAAATAAGATTATTTATTATATTTTACTTAATTTCACCCTTTCCAGGATCATATTATTTCCGGATTATGGGTCAAAAAATGTCAATTTATGCTTATTTTCATACAAGCATAGCTTTTTAAACTTAATATCATCATTTGCGTGCAAAATTTTCCAAAACTTAATGTAAAAAAATCACTTTAAATAAATGAGTAATTTACCCGTATGGTTGACTTTCTGTGCGTGAGAAATGATTAGACTTTGGAGTCAATTCACACTAACTATAAATATTAAGCTTAGAATACCTAGCTTTTATCATGAATTACATTTTATTTATATCCTTTGCATTTACATAAATGGTTATGAAATTATTAATCAAAATTTGATCGTGTATAATACAATTGGAAACACAGTACTGCACAGAGTCCAACTTCACAAACTGGACAGTAGAACCTTGTTTCTCTCCTTACCTTCTTCCTTCTGCTGTCTATATTTGAGCAGCAAATAATCTAGTCGTCAGAAAAGTAAACAATAGCATTCGGAACCAAAAAAAGCACATGTGAGATAATTCGGGAAAGACTGGTTGAACAATGTAAAATTTCACAGTGCCCGAGCTACACTAGTGTTAAGCCAAGACGGTACATTTCGCCTGCCTTAGTTCAGTTCGGGAAAAACCGGGAAGGGGTTAATACTCAAGATAAACTTTTGGAGGACCTGGTAAGAAGAGCTATAGGAAGGTATTGGTTATAAGAACATGCCATTAATAGATAATTTGCTTGTTGCGTATGTACCTCGCACAAAATACTTTTAAGGAAAGTTGCATATTGAATGCTATTAAAAGCTGTTTAAAAAGCTATTTAAATAAACCGTTGTTTTATAATTATTTAATCTTCCTCTAACTGAAATTAAAATTATATAATTTTCATTCTTCACAGACATTATTTTTATTAGTTTCAAACTTCTTTACACTTTGAAAGATTTTTTTTCTTTAAATTTTCACTTAAATTTAGGATAGCTAGATACTGTCCCTTCAGCCAAAAACCAATAAAGCACATTCTTTTACCAATGCTCTACTCCGTTTTTTTATTGTTGTTCTTTGTCCCTTTTATTTACTTTCCTTTGATGGGGATCTTAAATTGGTCTTTGGAACAGCAACCAAGATAGCGGGGCATTGAAAAAATATAGCCTTTCGCCACGGAAATCGTTATGGCTGCGTGAGTATACCATTTAATTAGGATGGAACTTCGGAATTCGAATAAAGAGATACGGCTGTTGTTCCTCCATTTTCCCCTTTTTTTCCCTTTTCCTTACCACTCTTCCCTTGTTCTTTGTTTACCCGTTAACTTTTTTTCCCTGTTCATCCATTAAACCTACGTGGTGATAAATTAATGAACCGCCGCTAATTCTCGTATCTTTTTCCTAAAAGCAAAGATGAGATTTTATTTAATGTAGGAATTGCATTTAAATGGATAAAATTAAGAAAATGGTTTTTGTTCTCGAAAACTTGGAATATTTTACATTATTTGCTGCAAAACTACAACGTTTTAAAGTAATTATCTTCTTTTAAAAAATAACAGCCGTTCGAGTAAGCTAATACGGAATTTAATATAATAAGCAAAGAATAAAATTTTTAATTTAATTGGAAACTATAGTTTTCTAGGAAAAGTAATGTTGGAGATTCCAGAGTTTTCGAGACTTTTCAAGACTTTTTTTACAAGATAAATGCTTTAAGTTGAAGTATAAGTGTAGCATAGTTTATTTTTTATTACAAATATTTGTAAAATTCGTAAGAAAATGTATAAAAGTAATTTTAATTGTTTTCAAAAACCTAACATACATTTCACCGGGATTAAAACCTTTTTCTCCTTTTAACCGAAAATAAAATTTCTTCACGATAATAAATTTTCTTGATGTTTGCAATATACATCTTTTGAAAAAGTTTAAGGGCATTTTAGGAAAAATAATTTTAAAAATAATCAAATAAATTTAATTTTGTCTCTTTATAGTAAAATTGAAACAGTCAAGAAATAAAGAATATAAATGTTACATATTAAGTCTTAAAATTTTCGAAAGGCAGCTAATTTTTCTATGACATATAGTTTAAAAATTCATGAATTTGTATTAATTGAAGACATAAATATTATTAAACATCCTGCACTTATTAAGTATTTTCATTAACACTCTATGTAACAATTCATTTGTATAGTAGACATTGTAGTTGGTCCTTTTTTTCTTCAGTATATAGCAATAATGTACACAGAAAATTTAACAAGAGTGTATTTCTATAATAATTAATTTTTATGAAACATAGATTTCATCCTTTACTTTGAGGTTTAATATATTTTAAATGAAAATTACCTTTAAACTTGATCACGTTTTGAGCAAAAATTAAGTATATGTAATTTATATTATTACATCTATTTCTTAATTATATATTATATTTTGATTTATATTATTATATTTAAGTATATTTTATTATTTTATGTAATTACGACTTAAAACATTACTATGAATGCCAGCTGCATAAAAATTCAAATACGATTTTTTATGATATTCACCTTATTGTCGTGATTAATGAACTTTTACTGTTATAAATGACTAGACTCGTTTCAGTATTTTCTACTCCTTTCTCTTATTTATTATTATTTTTCTGAATCTTTTTTCTCGTTTAATTTTTTTAAATATGAAAAAAATTAATATTTAATTTCTATTAAAGCTATAAGAAATTAACCATGAGATTGTGTAAAACATGAAAATCCAATCGGTCAGCTAAGTAACAAAAAGTAAATAACAATAGAAAAATGCTAAAATCCTCTGCGATTTAGACGAAAGAAGATAAATAGCAGATTTCCAAGACTTACTTGATTCTAAATGGTGAATTTTTTATTCTTTTGGTGCAAATAATCATCTCAACATATGAGATTGATAAGATTCAAACTGGAACCGATAGCTCTGGATACTACTCCGTTTTTATTGAAGGCTTGAGGAAAATAGAATCTTTTCTTGATACCTAAATTTTAATCTTGTCTCTCTCAGATGAAAGCAATTTATCCAGTCAAAATTCCTCTTTAAAAGGCTGTGGCTTAGTTTAAAATGATAAGATCTGACCGACAAGATAAAAATAATCCTAAGGAGTTTAAGAAAAAATCGAAATACTTGAAGAGAAGTGGTCCTAATTTAGAATATTTTTTTCTGCAGTATATAGCAGTAATATAAACAGATAGCTTAGTAAGAATTTATTTATATAATATTTAATTTTTTATGAAACATCGATTTTATCATTAACATTTAGGTTTAATATATTTTAAACGAAAATTACCTTTAAAGTTGATCACGTTTTGAAAAAAATTAAGTATATGTAATTTATATTATTACATTTATTTCTTAAATATATGTTACTATATTTTGATTAGATTATAATATTTAATTATAGTTTAATATTTTATGTAATTACGACTTAATTGATTATTATGAATATCTGCTGCAAAAAATGAATCATGGGTTTTTATGATATTCAGTATATTGTCGTGATAAAGAACTTTTACTGTTATGAACGACTATAACCATTAAAATATTTTCTATTCTTTTCTCTTATTTATTAACTTTTTTCTATATTTCTTCTCATCGAAAATTTTTAAAATGTAAAAAAATTAATATATAACTTCTGATAAATCTATAAAAAGTTATAAACCATGAAATTATCGAAGACATGAAAGTCCAGTCGGTCAACAATGTAACAAAAAGTAAATAACAATAGAAAAATGCTGAAATCCTCTGCGATTTAGACGAAAGAAGATAAATAGCAGTTCTTCGAGGCTTCACTTGATGCTACATGCTGAATTATTTTTTCTTCTTTCTTTTGAGGCAAATAATCCTCTCAACATGTGAGATTGATAAGATTCAAACTGGAACCGATAGCCATGGATACTACCCCGTTTTTATTGGAGGCTTGAGAAAAATAGAATCTGTTCTTGATACCTAAATTTTATCTTGTCTCAATCAGATGAAAGCAATTTATCCAGTCAAAATTCCTCTTTAAAAGGCTTTGGCTTAGTTTAAAATGATAAGATCTGACAAGTTAAAAAAATGTTAAAGAGATTAAGAAAAAATCGAAATACTTGAAGAGAAGTGGTCCTAATTTAGAATATTTTTTCTTCAGTATATATCAGTAATATAAACAGATAGCTTAACAGAAATGTATTTATATAATATTTAATTTTTTATGAAACATAGGTTTTATCCTTTACTTTGAGGTTAAATATATTTTAAATGAAGATTGTCATTAAAGTTGATCACGTTTTGAGCAAAAAATAACTATATATAATTTATATTATTATATTAATTTCTTAATTATACTTAATTTATATTATTTTATTTCATTCTTAATTACATTTAATTTATATTATTATATTTAATTACAATTTGTTTTTAATTAAATTGATACTTAATTTCAAATGAGTTACAGCATAACGAAAATTATATTATGGTTCTTTTGATATCAATTTTATTTGCGTGAAAGAAAGCTTTTAGTCTAATGATGACTTTGTCTATTTCAGTATTATTTTATTTTATTTATGTTTTATTATTATATTTCTCTGAATTTTACTTCTCATGGGAATTTTTTTTTAAATATGAAAAAATAATACTTAATTTATAATACTTCATTTATTTTTTTCTGTTTGAGCTAGAAGAATTTATTTTCTCTATTAGAGCTATACGAGTTTAAGTCATGGCAGTCCAATTGGACAACAACGTAACAAAAAGCAAATAACAATAGAAAAATGCTGAAATCCTCTGCGATTTAGACGAAAGAAGATGAATAGCAGTTCTTCAGGGATTCACTTGATGTTGCATGCTGAAATTTCTTTCTTCTTCCCCTCCTGAAGAATTTATAGAGAATAAATATTAAAAAAAGTTAAGCCTGGCTTCTTTTGACGCAAATAATCCACTCAACATATGAGATTGATAGGATTCACACTAGAAATGATAGCCATGGATACTTCCTCCGTTTTATTGGAGGCTTGGGGAAAATAGAATCTTTTCTTGATACCTAAATTTTATCTTGTCTTCCTCAGATTAACGCAATTTATCAGGTCAAAATTTCTCTTTAAAGGCTTTCGCTTAGTTCAAAATGATAATATCTGACCGACAAGATAAAAAATGTTAAGGAGATGAAGAAAAATTGAAATACGTGAAGAGAAGTGGTCCTAATTTACAATATATTTTTTTAGTATATGGCACTAATATAAACAGATAGCTTAACACGAATATATTTAAATAATAATTAAATTTTATGAAACATAGATTTCATCCTTTACTTTGAGGTTTAATATATTTTAAATGAAAATTACCTTTAAATTTGATCACGTTTTGAACAAAAATTAACTATATGTAATTTATGTTATTAAATTAATTTCTTACTTATACTTAATTTATATTATTATATTTAACTCTTAATTATATTTTATTTACATTATTATATTTAAGTACAATTTAGTTTTAATTTAATTAATGCTTAATTGCAATTGAGTTACAGCTGTATGAAAATTATATTATGGTTCTTTTGATATAGACTTTATTTCTGTGAAAGAAAGCTTTTAGTGTAATGCCCGACTTGTCTCTTTAATTATTATGTTATTTTTATTTCTGAATTTTATTATCTTTCTCTGTATTTTCTTTCTCATTGGACATTTTTAAAAAATATGAAAAAATACTTCATTTCTATTACAACTATAAGAATATATTTTTTTCTGTTAGAGCTATAAGAATTTAATTTTTCTATTAGAGCTATAAGAGTTTAAGACATGGCAGTCCAATCGGACAACAAAGTAACAAGAAGTAAATAACAATAGAAAAATGCTGAAATCCTCTGCGATTTAGACGAAAGAAGATAAATAGCAGTTCTTCAGGGATTCACTTGATGTTGCATGCTGAAATTTCTTTCTTCTTCGCCTCCTAAAGAATTTATAAAGAAAAAATATTAAAAAAAAAAAGTTAAGCCTGGCTTCTTTTGAGGCAAATAATCCACTCAACATATGAGATTGATAGGATTCACACTAGAAACGATAGTCATGGATACTGGCAGCTTTTTCTTGGAGGCTTGGGGAAAATAGAATCTTTTCTTGATACCTAAATTTTATCTTGTCTTCCTCTTATTAGCGCAATTTATCCAGTCAAAATTCTTCTTTAAAATTGTTTGGCTTAGTTTCAAATAATAAGTTCTGACCGAATAACATAAGAAGTATTAAGGAATTAAGACAATAATCAAAATACTTGAAGAGAAGTGGTTCAAATTTAGAAACAGATATTTTCTTTTGTTTACAAGACTAATATAAACAGACATCTTTACAGGATTGCATTTATTTTAACATATAATTTTTATGAAACATCAATGTTATGTTTTACTTGGTAGTTTAATATATTTTAAATGAAAATTACCTTTAAAACAATGAATGAATATATTGAGTTTTTATAATTATACTTAATTTATATTATTATTTTTAATTCTTAATTACATTTAACATATATTATAATATTTAATTACAATTTATTTTTGATTAAATTAATACTTAATTGCAAATGAGTTACAGTAGCATGAAAATTATATTATGGTTCTTTTGATATCCACTTTATTTGCGTGAAAGAAAGCTTTTAGTCTAATGAACATTATTTCCTGTTTTAATATTTTTTTATTATCTCTGATTTATTATTTGCTTTCTCTGTATTTTTTTTCTCATTGGAAATTTTTAAGAAATATGAAAAAAAATATTTACTTAATTCTATTAAAACTATAAGAATTTATCGACCATCAGATTGTTTAAGACAGGAAAGTCCAATCGGACAACAACGTAACAAAAAGCAAATAACAATAGAAAAATGCTGAAATCCTCTGCGATTTAGACGAAAGAAGATGAATAGCAGTTCTTCAGGGATTCACTTGATGTTGTATGCAGAAATTTCTTTCTTCTTTGCCTCCTAGAGAATTTATAAAGAAAAATATAAAAAAAAAATTAAGACTGGCTTCTTTTGACGCAAATAATCCACTCAACATATGAGATTGATAGGATTCACACTAGAAATGATAGCCCTGGATCCTGCTTCCTTTTTATTGGAGGCTTGGGGGAAATAGAATCTTTTCTTGATACCTATATTTTATCTTGTCTTCCTCAGATTAACGCAATTTATCCAGTCAAAATTCTTCTTTAAAATTGTTTGGCTTAGTTTCAAATAATAAGATTTGTCCGATAAGATAAAAAATATTAATGGGATTAAGACAATAATCAAAATACTTGAAGAGAAGTGGTCCCAATTTAGAAACAGATATTTTCTTTTGTTTACAAGAATAATATGAACAGACATCTTTACAGGATTGAATTTATTTTAACATATAATTTAATCACTAATGTTATCTCTTACTTGGTAGTTTAACATATTTTAAATGCTAATTACCTCTAAAGCTTATACGTATTGAGTTTTTATTATTATCATGATTTTTAAATTTTTAATACAAATAATATTTGAAATATATTTGCAGATATATTTCATAATTCTCTTGTAGGTCTGAAAAATAAGAAAGAGATTTTAAATTTAAAATATCGATATAGGTACTTCATCGATAATTAATACTACACAGGTTGTAAACTAAATCTTGACCTAAGTGATATTTTATTCCAAGATTGTAAATTTTCCATCTATTTGTGTAATAACATATAGGACAGTTTGTATATTCTTATATTCGTTGGTACCAAATATTATTAGTCTCTTATACATCAATCATTTCTATATTTGTATAGTAATGTAGCATAAAGTTTACTTCTTCTAAAATCTCTTAGCGGAAAACGTGTGTAATATCATACACACAAATAATAATTCATGATCTGAGTTTATATTATAAATACACTTCATGAACTCATATGTAGCAATACTGACATTTGTTTCTGTTGCTTTTTATAATTCCTCTACGCATAATATTTTTAAGTAATTTGGTTTAATTTACTTTGAAAAAATTTGTTTTTAATATATAATGATGAGACATTTTGATTCTTTTTCCATATCCTTCCACAGCAAATGGAACATTATAACAGCTTTAAACAATTTTAATAATTGATATATTAAATGTTTAGTGGGTACAGATGATTGACAATTTATATTGATATAAAAATTATAATATCATGAACACATGTTGTACGACTCTAACATAATTTAAGTAGCATTATTTTTTATGGGAATATATATTGTAAAATATTAGTTTGAAAATTATTTTTTATTACATTTTTCGGTATATTTTTTTAGAATGCAGATATTGGTAATATTGTATTATCCTTGTCATCCATTCTTATAATCATTTGCTTTATTACTAAAAGCCTTCTATTGGTTAAGTTTAATAATGATATCTGAAATTTTGAAAAATAATTTTCTTGAACTTGGCTAATAAAATGATACTTCAAATAGGTTCATTTCTAATCAACCCCTTCCGGTATGATTTAATAATGAAAAACTGTGCATGAAATAACCATTTAATTTTTATTTAAAAAACTTGTTTCATTTTACAATTCTTACATATTCTTAATTAAAATCCACTTTTTACATAGTATTAAATAATATCAGAAACAGTAAAATTAAGAAAATATCAAAGCAAAACATTAATAAGGTATACAGATAATAGTCTTCAAGCTAGTGGTACTTTTCAAAACAAAGTGCAAAGGAATTCTTAATTGTTTACACCGCCAAGTAGTCTCACTTTTAATTTGATTCTTGTAACACACACGGCATTTCTTAGTAGGTTTTCTTTTATTCTGACTCATTAATTTGGCAACGACTTGTACCAAGAAATTCTAAGTAAACAATATGCAATAGTGACTTGTGATTTTCACAAGTGATAAAAGTGTTGCCAAATTCAGTACACTAGAAATTTTTAAACTAAATTAATTATCATATTTAACAGTAACTTTAATCGCATGACGAGTGTAGCTCGTCATTGTGCGGTATGGAATGAAAAACTAATGACGAGCTAGACTCGTCATTTTACCGGAAGAGGTTAAAAAACTCTCTTTTAAAAATAACTCTAGAAGAATAATATAACATTAATTTACATAAAAAAACATGACCAACAACAGCTGAATGAAATTAGAATTTTAAAACTGCTTGGGATAAAGAAATATTTTAAAAAATCCTGGAAATCCCCCACCCTTCTTTACTAAAAGGAAGATTTCATAATAAGAACTTACTTATCTTATACGGATCACTGTATCCTTTATGTTATCAATTTAAAAATAATATCTGTCGTTGACAGTGGACTGTTTACCACCCTTTAAAAGTCATAATGTTTCTTTAAGACCCTTTTGGCTTGTTGCTAAATGTTGTTTCTTGGACCTTAAAATGTCATTCTACTATACTGAATTCAACAGAACTTGAAAAAGAGTGTGGGAAATATTTTCATAAAGTTTTAACTGTTTTCACAAAGTTTTAACTGCTGTACGGCAACACTTAAAATATTTTTGCTCTTAAAATGAATAAGCATTTTATCTGTTTTATAATGTTGTAAATCTATTATATGAAAGATTGGCTTTTTAATGAGTTTGACGGTATATTGGGGTGGTGATAGGTGATATAACCACCCCACCTGTATATAAATGCATATCCATCCCTGGGGGAATGGGAGTGCCAGCATAAAAATTATTTTTCCTTTGGTATGTATGTTTATGTTTATAATTCAAATGGTAAAATGCATAAATTATGTGGACAAATATTTATTTATTGATGTTAGGCAAAATACAGTATGGGTATTTGCAGAACAACAAAACAAAAACATGTACATTTAAAAGAATATTATTTTTAAAATCAACGCACTGAATTTGAAAATCTTAAATTTCGCTACATGTATTCGTGAACTTTGCTGCATACCACCAGGTAGGATCATATTGTTTTTCTATGCACGCATATTTTTCTGTCTTCGTAAAAATGAAATATTAATAAATAAAATATGAAATATAAAATATGGGTATTTCTAAAACAAAATCACAAAAACATGAGCATTTAAAAAAAAATTATTTTTAAATTTAACTCACTGAATTTAAAAACCTTAAATTGTGCTACATGTTTTCGTGAATTTTGCTGCATACCACCAGGTAGGATCATATTGTTTTTCTATGCACGCATATTTTTCTGTCTTCGTGGAAATGAAATATTAATAAATAAAATATGAAATATAAAATATGGGTATTTCCAGAACAACATAACAAAAACATGGGCATTTTAAAAAATATTATTTTTAAATTTAACGCACTGAATTTGAAAACCTTAAATTTGGCTACACGTACCAGGGGAATTGGCTGCATACCACCAGGTAAAACCGTATTGCTTTTCTATGCATGCATATTTTTCTGTCTTCGTGAAAATGAAATATTAATAAATAAAATATGAAAAATAAAATATGAATATTTGCAGAAAAAATATTTAAAAAATATTATTTTTAAAGTTATCTCACTGAATTTAAAAGCCTTAAAATTTGCTACATATATCCAGGGAATTGGCTGAATACCACCAGGTAGGACCATACTGTTTTTCTATGCACACATATTTCTCTGTCTTCTTGAAAGTGAAATATTAATAAATAAAATATGAATATTTGCAAAAAAAAAACCAACAAAACAAAAACACATTTAAAAATATTATTTTTAAAGTTATCTCGCTAAATTTAAAAGCCTTAAATTTTGCTACATGTATCCAGGGAATTGGCTGAATACCACCAGGTAGGACCATATTGTTTTTCTATGCACGTATATTTTTCTATCTTCGCAAAAACGAAATATTAATAGCCATCCAGAATATCAATGAATTCATTTCTCTCAAACACGTATAAAAACATTCATAACTTTTTTCATGATATTTTTTAACAGCCAATCTCGAATTTTGTATATTAAATTTTACCCTGATATCTTTATTCATACCTATCTTACCTGTCTCTCGAAAAATGTTGACCTCCCAAAGAAAATTTAAAAAAAAAGATATCAGGTTCGAGTACACCCCAGAAACTCTATTTCTAATTAAAAACATGCAGCAGTCATTTTCAACTTCATCAACTCCTTTATCCCGTGATGATACCCTCGGAGCACTCGGGACGTTCGGAAGAGAGTTCTATTTTTTCAACTACTTTTTTTCCTACGTTAAAAGAATAAGATCAATTTTCTACGGAGAGAAATAAAAAAATTGAGAAAAAATATACGAAAGAACAAAAGAAAACAAAGAAAACTGGATAAAAAAGATATATTTTTTTTCTTTATTCCATCGTTCTTTACCCACTCCAGCGTGAGTCCCCGATTGCCACATGCAGCTCATTACCATTTCTATTAACGTTCACAACTGATTCCAGCACTTCCGCAGGCCCTACCTCCCCCCTCAAACTGGTCTAGGTAAGTTAAAGTCCATCGATCCACTCTCATGTTAGCCAATGAGGTAGCAGCACGGGTCCAACTTTTTTCACTTGCAGCGAATTAGGGGCGCTATTTTCATAGTCATTTCGGGAGGTGGATAGGGGGGCGACACACACAGAAATATAGAAGGAGGGGCTTATCTGATATTTCTTTTTATCGTCGTCTTTCGCTGTTATCTTCACTCGTTAAAGTAGCTATCACTTATGACAGCGTGATAAGAGTCTTTATTTCAGTGAGGGTCTTTTTTTTTGTTATTTTTTAACCCTCTATCAAACACTGCGGCAAGGGGAAGAGGGTTATTTCAACGGGTAATTTGGATCGAAAATAAAAAGAAGAAAAGAAATCCATTGAAAAATTTGTCGCCTTGATATTGTACTCCGCTTTGTGTGTTTGTACCTGAAAAAAAGAATTTTTTTCCTATTAGAAATAGAATGAATATTATTAATATTGGGTCATTTTTCAGGTACTAGATAATTTCATTTTAGTTCTCCGAATGGGATTTTCTTGCAGCTGTTACAGTAAAAAGGGAAAATCAATTTAAAAGTTTTAATGTAACTTTTTGCCCGGAACTGACCATGAAATGCAATAAAAGAGGAAAGGGATGTTATATATAAAAAGATCTCTAGAAATAAATTTATGTATTACATATTACTGTGATTGTTTCAAATTATATTTTCATGAATAAAATTATGTAATGTCCACATCATCTTTCTACAGATTAGTTTCTTATTCTACGTATGATTTGCTTATACTCCCAATGTTTGCTACTACATTAAGTAATTAGAAAGAACCTGACAGTTTTTCTGTGGAAATTATAATACATGCATTGTATAAAGGATTTAAATATTCAAAGTTTTTTCATCCACTATAAAGTTGAACGTTTTTTATTAACACATTGATGGACAGTAAAACAAGGAAAGTTCGAAACTTAACACTATATATTTAATTTTTAGAATACTAGAAATATAGTTTTACTCTTTCTGCTTCAATAAACTTAATCTTCATTAATTCAGCACATTTAATTAGGTTGCGGCTATAACCGTCACCGCTTTGGATGGCTATTGCCATCATGTCACATAGTGAACTTTGACAGCTACAGACGCAAGTGTCCGTGAACGTGTTAAATGCATTTTTCTGCTACTGAAGTTGTGTCGTGAATGTTTTGTGGTCATTAGTGCATAAAAACAGTCTGAATAGCAACATAAATTACTTTTCACTTAGTTGCACATATATTTTTAGAATTCTCTTATATATATATATATATATATATATATATATATATATATATATATATATATATATATATATATATATATATATATATATATATATATATATATATATATATATATATATATATATATATATGTATATATATATATATATATATATATATATATATATATATATATATATATATATATATATATATATATATATATATATATATATATATATATATATATATATATATATATATATATAATATATATATATATATATATATATATATATATATATATATATATATATATATATATATATATATATATATATATATATATATATATATATATATATATATATATATATATATATATATATATATATAATATATATATATATATGATATTATATATATATATATATATATTTATAAGAGATAATATATGTATATATAATATATATATTATATATATATATATATATATATATACGTATATATATATATATTTATATATATATATATATATATATATATTATATATATTTTTCATATGTCAATGCATTTTGCTCTCTTTTCAGAATATATTTGTTTTACATCCTGTATTTTTTTTTTCAGAAAAATATTTTTTTGTGGGAAGGAAGCGTTAGAACAATTGAGTGCTTAGAAAGCTGAACTTTGTGTGATGCTCCTTACTCGACATTCAACTAATGAAAAAATTATAAACTAATTCCCGGCACTGCCGTCCATGCTAGACCATGCCCTCCCCAAGAATGAGACTCCAAAGTCTTCTGTCAGTTTGTGATCCAAATGGCCTCTAGATCCCTCTCGCTAAGAGATGTCCGATTGGTTAGTGTGCTGACCTTCGGTACCGTAGTTTGTGGGTTCAAATCCCGCTGTGGTATGGATGTTCGTAGCCTTTCGAAATCGGCTTTAAGCTGTAGGTCCAGGTCTCATTAGCCCTCGTGTTGCAAAAAGTCGACTGTAGAACTGCAAACCTACAAACCAACCATCTAGACACCTCTCCATTTCATAGATCCATCTCTTTTTGTGTTTTCCCCTTTTCGTTTGTCCTTGGCACTGGCTCTTTAAAACATACTTCGTGCCTCTGCTCTTATCAATTTCCTCTATGAGTAGTAGCCTTTGAATTCTCTTTACCTTTATGTAATTCATGATATCATTTTTCTTTTCATTAATTCTATCTAAACGAGCAAACCGAACACAGTTGTAAATCTTTATTTATTTGGGATGAAACAGAACTAAGCCTTTTCAATTACTTTTTTAATGAATGCTTTCAAGAGCTGTGAAAGTTTCTTAAAAAATCACTTTTTACATACCACTACTGATTCTTTTGGATTCGTCTTGCCGATTACTAAGGCAAATCTATTTCAACAACAAATCAGCAACTTTTCAGAAAACCAAAAGTTAGTGTAAATGAGACTTTAATCGTGAAGATATATTACGCAACCTCCTCTTTACATACTTTCAATAAATAAAACATACATACATGTTTTTTCATGACTGGCAAGCTTACATTTTCAAGTTTTTTTTAACATCGTAAAGTTCTATATGACCTCGTTAGTGGCACGGCAGAATAAACGGTATTCTACCTCTTCCCATGTCCTGGCGCATGTCTACGGTTGCCACCAATTGACTATTCGTTCCCTGTGATGTTGAAATCACGAATTTTCTCTGATAAAAGATTCTTGATATACGAAGAAAAATCCAACGGAGTCTGTCCATTTCTCTTGAGAAATCGGCCTCTGCTTTTGCTTCAAAACATTCCCTGTTTCCTTAAATGCACTGAACCATTCGAATTTTTGTCAGAACAACACCATAGTTACGTCGAAGTTTCTTTCGGTAACTACAGACTTTTTCTTCTATGAAAATAACCATTGAGCCTTTTTGCGGATCGCCGTCATTTAATTTCGCGACGTCATTTCAAGTCAACACTGCAGCGCAGCCTTTTACAAACATTCCAAATGATAGAGAACTTTTTAGTTCTCTTTTCAGAGAAATCGACTAATTTTAATCTTAAGTGATATGAATTTTTAAAACCCCGAGTTCTTTTATAGACATGGGTATTACGCAACCTCCTCTTTACATACTTTCAATAAGTAGTTTCCGATGAAATACAATTTTCATGGGAAACCACTTTTGACCTCGCAGTATAGATACAAATTGTTCCCCTTCCGAAATAAAATGCATTCACGTAGTGTTCAGCTTTTCGCATGCTCGGAGAATAAGAAATGTTCGAAATAAGAAATGCTTTGACAGGCGTCGGTGATAAATAATGTCCACTATCGAATAAAAATTCACTTAGAAAGTCCATGCTTATTACAAGAAAGTTTTCGGATGATAAATGGCAACCCTTCAACACAATGACCATCTAAGATCAGAACCATAATCAATCAATATGCGCCCTTTCCTTGGCAAAGTTTATTTTACTTTTGTCCGTCCAACTTCCAGTGCCTTCCTTTTTGCGGAATTTGTCGTGGCTGGAATTAATTATGGGTGTCCTCGCGACTTGTCATCGACAGTCAGTCCTCATAAATTCCATTAACTCTGAACTTTTTTCACTGTGGCACTGTCGAGAACTTTTAATCTTAAGAACAGTGATATGAAAAATAATTCTAAATTGATGAGGGCTATTGTAATGTCAGATGGGTTTACCACTTTTGGTTGCAATTAATGAATGGCAAGATGAAGAATCACTTTATGATAGAAAGTTCAATCGAACCCAATAAAATTCAAAGACAAATTAATTAACATTGAAAAAGTAATTGGAATCCTGAAATATTAATTAAAATTTCAATTTAATGTGTTTGCTTTGAGAAACTTTCTCATAGAAAATAAACCCTTGAAAAAAGAAATAGAAGCAAATGGAAAAGAAAGGCCTTTAAAATATTTTATAAATACAATGTACTTTTCTGAGAATAGAATTTTTGCAATTCTGACTTCTTTAATTCTAGTATTCCATTTAAATGGAGCAATTTTTCATTTTTGTTTTTAGAACATTTTATCTGTTATATCCCAAAATATAGTTCTATGTAAATGCAAAATATATGAAATAAGGTTTTTAAAAATCTTTTTACACAATAAAGTCTTCAGCTTGCACCAAAGTGGCTTAAATCAAATATAATATTTGAGGAAAAAATGATTTAGATATCGATTGTAAATGTCATATTAAATGTCACAGTATCAGTAATACAATAACTCAACTTTGACTTTCTTGAAATTGGATAATTTGCTTGTTGACGAAAAAATTGAACATTTTTGAAACATTTTGTGTTAACGTGGGTATAAAATTTCTTATTGATTTAATGTTCATAATATTCCTGCTTTCAGTATGAACCGTCTTCATTTTAAAACGTCTAAAAGAGTTAATGAAATATTCTCATCCGTTGTCATATTTGAAAGATACTTTTGAATTCAGAAAAATAATACTGTATGATAAAAATTTTCAAAAATTAGGCTGAATTTTTTAAAGAGAAAAATATGTGTATATTTGTGTTAAACAGGCAATAGTGAATTCTCGTATAAGTTGAAAATTTTATATGATTAATATTTTTTCAGAAATAAGTATTTTCTTTCTTCTAAAACAGCCCTCACATTTCCGTCTCGTTGATTTAAAACTTACTTCTTTTAAAAGAATATAACTATTTTAGTTAAATTGGTGAAGTTTTCTTAATACTGGTATTTAATTTTTTTATTCTCTAGTTAAATACTCAGTTCTTCGGAAATTTAAATGTTACAGTTTTTCTTTTGCCTATAAAGTAATTTGACTTATTATTAATGTTAATTATACTACAAATGGATAATTTTGTATATGCAAAATTCATTACTGTACCACAAAGTGTTCCCTATCAATTCTATACCTGTGGAAAATCATAGCTGGTGACAAAAAACACAGTGCTGACTTTTAATCATAATAAGGAAATTTTTTGCATAACTAAATAGTAGTAAAAATGAATAATATATTTTATAGGTCTTATGGACATTTCGTTGAGGGACGAGAATTACTTCGTACAAAACAACATTTCGTATAAGTCAGTTTCGTGTAATTGAGTTTCCAGAATTTTATAAGATCATTTTATTTTAAGGCCATGATTGTTAATTTGTATAAGTGAATGTTTCATAAAACTAGATATTCTTATAAATGAACAACTTCTTCTAAAGATCTTATGAACATTTCCCCGAGGAACAAGAGATACTTCGTATAACTTAACATTTCGTATAAGTCAATTTCATGTAAATGAGTTTGCAGAACATTTTAACCTTTTTTGGTAGAAGGCCAAGACAACTATTTTGTATAAATGAACGATTCGTATAACTGAATGTTCGTATACTTGAAAAATTTATTACATATATTTTATTGAATATAATGAAAACCCACTTATATTAAATATTCAATAATATGAAGTATTTTTCGTTTCGCGGTAACACAAATAAGAAATATAAAATAAATTATTAGCTTATAGGAATAATGTAGAAACAGTGACATATTCAAAGGAATGCCTTTGGATTTTCAACAAGATAAGCGTATAATACAGGGGTAGCTCATTTATGCGAAATATTCAGTTGTACAGAGTACTTCACGTATCCCGGCAAAACGTTCATCAGAACTTTGTAATAAATTTTTCACTTATAGAGCGACTAATATTGAAAATTAGGTTAAATTTGAACAGAAGTCCAGCATAGTTGCATAGCGACCGCTGGGATCAGAAATGGAAGATAGCTGTTTGGAAGTTTCTTTTAATTTTTGGATTAGTGAATTTAAGTTGGGAAACCCAAGCATTTCGACTATTTCTTTAATAATTTTTCCAATTTCAATAATTTCTTTAAATTGGGAGAGAGTCTGGGTTTTGGGTTCAGGTTGTCTGGGAGCATTATCTCTATTTGGATGGGATTAATTTCCATTACTATTCTGTAAGGTAGAAGCATAAGAAATATTACCAGGGTTTGAGGAGGGTTTGGGAAAATTATTAGAGCTAACAAGATTCGGAGAAGCAACCTTTGAATAGGAAGCTTTAGGAAAATTTTGGCATCCCTTGTAACTGGCTGGATGAGATCCATTGCAGTTGCAGCATTTTACGTAATTAGAAAAATCACCCGTATGTGGGCATTCGTTGGTGAGATGATTCTCTGCGCATTTCACACAACGTGGAGCCATCCAGCAGTTCTAGCTGTTGTGGAAGAAGTTCTGACACCTGTGGCACAAGCCCTGAAAAAAAAAGCCTACAATTTTGCGAAGCCCTGAGTCGCAAAATTGTAGACTGTTTATACCTGGGGGGTCAGTTAGGGGTCAGTTAAGATCCCAGTTACTTGAGAACTCAGCTAAAGTTACAGTTATATTTTTTAGCTGAATTCTCATTCGCTGGCTGTCCCCTCAAGGAATTTCCGAGCATTCATTAACGAGATCCATCAGGGGCGTATTCGTCTATTCAGTCCGATTGTCAAGATCCCAGACTCTGCGACGCCATGCTATTGTCCAGATAAACAGGTGTACTCCGGTCAGCTGTTTTGGCGCGTGCTCGGACAAAGGGGAGTCTTCATACCCCCTAGACTGTTTTGCTACTGTATCTGAAGTTGCAGCTTTCTAAAAGATTTGCTGCACACTTATGTGTGCTAGAACTCATAAATGTAATATCTCTACATACATTTCCAAACGCCTAGATATCATCAGAGATATAATTATAATTATCTAACCTTTATTTATACTTGAAACTATTTATTGATAATAAGAAAAGCTTAAAATGAAAGATATTTTTCGGGTATTAATTCATACATATGAAACATAAGTTAAATTCGCGAGTTTTACTAATCAAACGGATATATATCATACCTATTAAAAAGTCTGGTTTATCAACCCTAAAATTTAAAATATATCTTCTAAATAGACAACAAAATTTTGTCGCCTTTCTAACGGTCGTTTATCATTTTAATACTTATTAGATAATGCTAAATTAAATTATTGATTATATGATTAATGCTTAGAGATTAGAGTGCAGCAAATCAATAAATGTTGGGTTTTCCCCTTTATAAACTCTTGAACTTAGTATGTTAAAAACTTCCAATTAAATAAACATTTGTTTTATGGTTGATTAATAAAAAATTAAAATTATGAAATTAATAATTGCATAGAAATAAAATTAATATATCAATATAACTATCAAAATATTTTAACTTCGTTCTCATTCACTTTATGTCGTGTAGTTTTATGTCGTAGACACTCTTTTAGAAAAGATATTTTGTTGATGGGGAAATAGATTTGAAGGAATAAGAATGGGAAAGAGGAGTATTTTAAGAGAATCTAAAGTGAAATAATTTTAATATATTATATCTATATAAACTCCAACAATATAAAATTTTATTATATTATTTGTTATGATATTTATAACGTAATAATATAACAATACAATTATATTATTTTTTTATATTATTACATTATAAATAGCGTTATTCACAGAATACAAAAAACTTAAATTACAGATATTAAAAATATGAAAATTTTCATTGTATTTTGTAATCTAAAACGTAAAAGCTTAGATTTCCTAAATTTCCTATTGAATGAAAAAACTTTTTTAAGAGTAATTTTTCCCAAATTGTCAATTTGTACTGTTTAGGAACAAAAGTTAATTTTTAAAGAATGTCTCATTTTTCAATTTAATTTTTGATCGTCAAAATGTTTAAGGAAAATGTTAACTGTTAAAAATGCATTAATTAAAATAAAAGTTCTATATTAAGCTACAAATCTATGATTTACTTAAATATAAATTTTTATTTTTAATTCAGAAACTAACCATAGTCAATATGTTTTAATCCGATGTAGTGATTTTATTAAATTAATGATTTCCTTCATCAATTTATTTTACTTTTGCCTGAAGAGTGTAATATTCTTTTTCTATGACATATTACACTCTTCAGGAGTCTTCAAGAATATAAAGTGTCAGTAATCGATCAAACATTATGTTCTATGTCTGAAGAAGCATTACTTGGCTTATCATTGAATAAGCAATAGAAAAAAAATTACTTGAATTTCTCATACAATATCTCTGTGGTATTTTTATGTGTTCTGGAAATACCCTGAAGGAAAATAAACCTTTTAAACTAATATTAAATAATTTATTATATATTGAGCAAACAAGGAATAATTCAAGTTTGTTAGCCAAGAGATTTTCCAAATTTACTCTTCGGCAGTAAAAATGTTTATAGGAAATAATGATTATTTAAAACAGAATAATTAATGGGGAAAAAATCTTACAAAAATTATAGATTGATAAGTTTTTTAACATAAATATTATCTTTAAATTCACCGTAGTCAAATTATATTTATCTGTTTTAACTGGTTTATCAGATTATAACTGTCAATATGGAATTTAGTTTGTTTTTTGTCAATCCTACTTTATCACAAAAAAAAATTACACCCTCCAAAAAAATCCTTAGAATTTTAAGTGTCAGTAATCAATGAAACATTAGGTTTTATATTTATAGAAGTGTTATTTGGCTTATAAGAAATATAATTATACGGAATAAATTAATGTATAGGTAATGAATAAGTAATAGAAAAATTATACTCGGTTTCCTGACAGTATTATAGGATTCTTTTCATGTAGTCAAGAAAATACTCTGCATTAACACAAGTCCTTTTAATATGACAAAAAATTATTAATACAGCAATAGAAAAATTATACTCGGTGTCTTGATAATATTTAGGATTATTTCCATATATACCAGGAGATACACTGCCAGAACATAAATGTTTTTAAATTAATAGAATTTTTTTTTACCATTGAAACATAAAATTTATGTTTGGCGTCATGACAGTATTTTAAGATATTTTACATGTGTCCCAGGCTTTACCTTAACCTGAACATAAAAACTTTTGAGTTAATAGAAAAGTTATTATTATAACAATAGAAAAATTATGCTTGATGTGATGGCAGTATTTTGGGATAGTTTCCATGCATTTCAGAAGTTACGGAACAAAACATAAATGTTTTCAAATAAACGGAAAATTTGTTACTAGAGCGAGAAGTAAATTATACTCAGCGTGTTCTAGAATGTACCTTATCTGAACATAAAATTTTTTGAGTTAATAGAAAAGTTATTATTTCACCATTGAAAAATTTTGCTTGATATCCTGACAGTATTTTGGGATAGTTTCCATGTATCCCAAAAGTTACGCAACAAAGCATAAACAATTTCAAATAAACAGAAAAATTGCTACTAAAGCAGCAGAAAAATTATACTCAGTGTGTTCCAGAATATACCTTACATGAGCATAAAAATTTTTGAGTTAATAGAAAAATTAGTAATATAAGAATAGAAAAATTATACTTGATGTCCTGGCAGTATAATGGTATAGTTTCCATGTATCCCATAAGTTACTCAACAAAACAAAAACGCTTTCAAATAAATAGTAGAGCACTAATAGTCTACAAATATTTAGTAGAGCAGTAGAAAAATTATATTCAGTGTCTTAATAATATTTTAGGATATTTTCTATGTATTACAGAAGACGTTATACAAAAACATAATCTGTTTTTATTTATATTACACATTTATCCAGAAAAGATAAATACGAATTTTCTTAAGGGTAAAATTGTTTGTCATTATTATACAAGTAAGAAAAATATTGTGGTTTATAAACTGTATTAAGGCTCCATGTATAACAAGGAAACTTTTAAAAGAGAATTGAAATTTACTTTCTATAGAGATGAATATATTTATCAGTAATAAAAGTCTCCTTAAACCAGAGTTAATTTTCGAAAAAGTTAACATTTTAGTACATCGGACAATTCTACGTTACAGTTATATTTATTTAGACCAAACGCCAATAAATTTTATTATTTTTACAAATAAATTTTTGATGTTTGCTTTAATGCTAACAGTACTGACAGTTTTTAACTTATCCCTAAGAAAAATTCATAATCTTTCGTTTAGAAATTTATAAAAAGGTAATGAATTGATTAATTAATCTTATTTTGTTCACATTAATATTTTTACTCACAGGTTTTACAGTATATCTGATATTATTATTCAGATTTATAACCAATTTCCAGTCAAAGAAACAGTTTTAATCTAATACATATAAAATAAAGCTAACACACTTCAGCTTGTACTATTTGTTTTGTTTTATTTTATCCTGTTATCTAACAAAAGCGTGTTGGCTTCAGTTTAAAGTAATGAAAACTACTTTCATAATTCGTGATAAAATTTTAAATACTTAGGATATTTGATTGAACTTTACGAAACATTTATTGAATTAAAGAATTCAGTAAAAGTTTCAAACAAAATTATTGTTCATTGTATCTACATTCCATGGCATTTCTAAAAATATTGTTTCCAAATTATTTCAAGTACTTTCAAATTTAAATAATTTTATCATTATTTTGAAGCAGCTTATTAAAATACATTTTTTTATTAATATTCTAACCCAATTTTGCTACACACATGTTTTACAGTCTATATGATATTATTGATTCAGATTTATTACCAATTTCCAGTCAAATTAACAGTTATAATTCACATCAAATAAACCTAACACACTTCAGCATGTACTATTTGTTTTGTTTTATTTTATCCTTTTTTCTAACAGAATCATA
>CM063510.1:126786714-126794214 GCA_032207245.1 Pardosa pseudoannulata
AGTATCCCTGAATTTAAAATTGAATGTCTTCAAAAGAAAAATCAATAAAATAAAGAAAAAAAACTTTATGTTTCATAAATTTCAGATTTAAAGTAGAAGTAAACACTTTTTCTTTCTGTGGTCGAGGTCAGGGCGAAGGGGCGAAAAGGAATATATAATTTCCATTTTTTTTTTCTTTTTGTAAGGGCGTTTATTTTCAATGGGATGAATATAACCCATAAGAGTTTCACCCTCGGGTGATATTAGAGGAAAAAGGACAAATATCTCACTGATTAACATTTTAATATAGCCAAATTGTAGGTTAATTGTAAGGTATCCCTGAATTTAAAATTGAATGTCTTCAAAAGAAAAATCAATAAAATAAAGAAAAAAACTTTATGTTTCATAAATTTCAGATTTAATGTAGAAGTTAACACTTTTTCTATCTGTGGTCGAGGTCAGGGCGAAGTGGCGAAAAGGAATATCTAACTTCCATTTTTTTTCTTTTTGTAAGGACATTTATTTTCAATGGGAGAATAGAACCCATAAGAGTTTCATCCAAAGGTGATATTAGAGGAAAAAAGACAAATAACATTCTAATGTTGTACAGGTTGATAAGGTATCCCAGAATTTAAAATTGAATATCTCCAAAATAAAAATCCATAAAATAAGGAGTAAAATTTTATCTTTATTGTAAAATATATAAAAATTGTATGCATGAATTTAAGATTTTATATAGAAGTTACCACATCTGCTAACAGATGGCACTGTGCTCAGTACAGATCTCTCACCATTTTTTCAGTATTTTCTGCTTGCTGGGACGGTTTGAGCAAATCTGTACTTTGGACATATTGCTTAGATTTTGATGAATAATTCCAGAATCTGTGGCTACATTTTCAATTACAGATTGTCTAGAATTAAGATTTTATACAGAAGTTAACACATCTGCTAACAGATGGCATTTTGTACAGTACAGATTATATCAGAAGTTTCTCAGTATTTTCTGCTTGCTGGAACGGTTTGAGCAAATCTGTACTTTGGACATATTGCTTAGATTTTGATGAATAATTCCAGAATCTGTGGCTACATTTTAAATTGCAGGTTGCCTAGGATTAAGATTTTATATAGAATTTAACACATCTGCTAACAGAAGACACTGTGTACAGATCTCTCAGCAATTTCTCAGTATTTTCTGCGTGCTGGGACGGTTTGAGCAAATCTGTACTTTGAACATATTGCTTAGGTTTTGATGAATAATTACAGAATCTGTGGCTGCATTTTCAATTACAGGTTGTCTAGGATTAAGATTATATATAGAAGTTAACACATCTGCTAACAGATGGCACTGTGTACAGATCTCTCAGCAATTTCTCAGTATTTTCTGCGTATTGGGACGGTTTGAGCAAATCTGTAATTTGGACATATTGCTTAGATTTTGATGAATAATTCCAGGCTCTGTGGCTACATTTTGTATTACAGGTTGTCTAGGACCACTGAATCCTTGATGCATTAAGAGTTACCCTGACTTTTCATCTGAATTTAACAAAGTTTTACAAACGTTTATTTTAATTTATTTTTTAACCAGGGATTCCTTTAGAATATAAAATCATATTTCAAAAATTAAATTGTTGCTGTAGGATGCCTTCTATCCTGTTATATTTTAATACCAGAAATGGAATACAGGATTTTCATCTCTTCCTTTAGAATGATAAAATCCTTTCACTTATCAGAGGTGGAACTGATTGCTCAAACATCAGCATAAAAAGGAATGCTAGGAGTTGCAATGTCATCTGAGCTGATCGCTTTAGGCGTCTGAGCACTGAGACATATTTGTCGGATATTCATTACATACTTTATCGTTGCATTCATTTCCTTAAAAAAACTTAAAATTGAACGTATGTACATTTTCTAAAGTAAAATCATGTAAAACGTAAAATATTTATGAAATCTGCCCCTTAAGGCTAAGATTTTAGAGTTTGATTAATCAAAACTATAAAAACAACTGCAAAAGGAGCATATTTGTTTCTACACGCTTAAATAAGGGCGGGAACCTCCAGGAAAATATTTCAGGTTTTAAAATCACAATTTACAAATGTAACCTAGAAATATGTCTGTCATATGGCAAAGGATATTGGTTGAAAGAATCAGTTATTACATTTCTTTTCCATGAAGACAAACGTGCAATACATAAATAAACAATATAATAGTTCAGGAAATATTTTCGGACGTTAATGTGGGCCATTTTTAATATATCCTAAATAATTGTTAAATAAATAATATTTTACTTTTGCTTACTAATTTTTCTAAAAAAGCTTTAAAATTTATGTGATAAATTTACTCTAAATCAACATTTCTAAACAAGTGATATATAATTATTGTTCTTTTTCATGAAGACAAACGTGCAATGCATACATTAACAATCGAATAGCTCAGGGAAATACTTTAGGGCACTGATGTGGGCCATTTTTTAATATAACCTAAAAAATGTTAAATAAATAATATTTTACTTTTCTTACTAATTTTGTAAATAAGCTTTAAAAGGGTGTGATAAATTCAGTCTAAATCAACATTTCTTAACAAGTGATATAAAGTATTGTTTAGCAGTGATTAGAGGATTAAACCGTCTTGAATTACTGTATAAGTTGTACTGGATGATAGTGATATATACATAGTTACTTACAATCACGTATGATGTACACCAGGTTGGAATCCAAATAACATTTCAAACGTCTCCTGATTGTTCAGTGGAACCTGTATACTGTTACGGGCCAAATAAAAATTTAACATACTTCATATTAAAAAATACCCCAAAATAATATTAATGTCTTTTTATTAATATCAGATAAAATTTTTAACAGTAAAATAATTTATAAATACATCTATTGATCTAAATAAGATTTAAACATTTGTGATAAATTCAGTCTAAATCAACATTTCTTAACAAGGGATATATAATTAATGTTTAGCAGTGTTTAGAGGATTATTTCGCCTTGAATTACTGTATGAGTTGTACCGGATGATTGGGATACATATATAGTTTCTTACAAGAAGATCTACACTAGGGAGGAATCCAAATAACATTTCAAACGTCCCCTGATTGTTCAGTGAAACTTGTATATTGTTACAGACCAAATAAAAATTTAACATACTTCATATCAAAAATATCCCAAAATAAAATTAATGTTCTTTTATTAATATCAGAGAAAAATTTTTAACAGTAAATTAATTTATAAATACTTGTATTGACCTAAATAAGCTTTAAAATTTTGTGATAAATTTAGTCTAATTCAACATTTTTTAACAAGTGATATATAATTATTGTTTAGAAGTGATTAGAGGGTAAATGGTTTTAAATTACTGTTTGAGTTGTACCGGATGATAGTGATATATACATAGTTTGTTACAGCACGTAGGATCTACACTAGATTGGAATCCATATAACATATAAAACGTCCCCTGTTTGTTCAGTGGCACCTTATATTATTACGGACCAAATAAAAATTTAACATACTTCATATTAAAAATATTCCAAAATAATGTTAATATCAGACAAAAATTTTTAACAGTAAAATAATTTATAAATACTTGTATTGACCTAAATAAGCTTTAAAATTTTGTGATAAATTTAGTCTAAATCAACATTTTTTAACAAGTGATATATAATTATTGTTTAGCAGTGATTAGAGGATTAAACGTCTTGAATTACTGTATGAGTTGTACCGGATGATTCTGATACATACATAGTTTCTCACATCACGTAGGATCCACATCATGTTGGAATCCAAGTAACATTTCAAATGTTCCCTGATTGTTCAGTGGAATATATTTACCAAATAAAAATTAATATAGAAATATATATAATATATATATATATTATATATATATATTTATATATATAATATATATATAAATATTTATATTTATAAATATATATATATATATATACATAATATATATAATATATATATTTATATACATATATATATACATATAAATATTTATATATATATAAATATATATAATATAATATATATATATATATATTGCCATATAGAAATTTAACATACTTTATATCAAAAATATCCCAAAATAATATTAATATCATTTTATTAATATCAGACAAAAATTTTTGACAGTAAAATAATTTATAAATACATGTATTGACATAAACAAGAAAAAAATTAATCTTTTAAACATATGGAAAAAATCCAAAATATTTTTGTTACAGATAAACTCTAGTTCTAACGTGTATAGTTTAGTAGTAACTAGGTGACTAAATCATTATAAACTTCTCTTGAGTTACTGTTTAAACAGTGTGTTATGATAGTGATAAATACAAAGTCTGTAACAGCACACAGGGACCATTTCACATCAGGTTGCCTAGAATCCAAATAGCACTGTAAACATTCACCGAATGATCATTGGAACCTGTATGCTGTTACAGTTGAAATAGAAATTTGATTACTTCGTATAAAAGATAATTACAAAGAATATGTCAATATTAATGTACCTTTAAAAATACAAAACAGAATTGAATAATTTATCATAGAATAACTTATGAACACGTTTATTAACCTAAGTAAAAAAAATTAATTTATTAAAAGACGGAAGAAATCCAATTTATTGTAGTTAAAGATAAACTATATTCCTAACATGCTTAGTCTTAACATAAAAAAACGCTAGTAGTTGAAAAAAAATTTAAGAGACATTTAATGAATATAAATGACAGATAAATAAGGTAATATTTCATTTCAATGTTCATATATTAAATATTTATGCCTAAATATTTTCCTTTTTGTAAAGAACAGTTTTAATCGCATTAGTCTTATATTCTTAATTATATGTAATTATGGAGCTATACTCTTTGTTAAATGATTTAATTAGAGTGTTCAATATTGTATTAAATAAAAAGAATAATAAACAGTTGATTTAAAAGATAAATTTTTATGAAGAGTCTAGGGTAAATTTATAACTATTCTGGCATTAATCCACAAATAGCTTTGACCATGCAAGCATGAATGTTTTATCAAGAAATGTTTAGCTTGAAAGTTGTAGAATTACTAAAAAAATGTTCTAATGCTGACTTAAAATATTTCCACAGTAAATCCGCTAGAAATATTTTTCTGATTTTTTTTCTTCTTCTGAATAATATAACTGGAGTTATTTCGAATCTCAGAGAGGATTTAAAAGATGAGATATATATAAACCCTAAAACAGCCTGACAGCTTAGAATGGTAAGAAGGATGGCTTAGTTTTCTTTATTATTTTTCTTTTTAATCATCTCCCACTACTTTGGAAAATATCAGAAAAGTTTTCTATTCTGATTTTAAGTTTTTATTATCGTTGTTCTTCTACGACCACCCTCTGCTCTTTATTTCTTAGATCTTTCTTTACCCCACCCCCCCTATTTTTAGAAAACATTGTAAAGTCAAAGTCTTACAACACAATGGTATTTAACAAAATATTTTTTAAAAAACTTTTTCATTTTAAAACCGAATGAGTTAGTTTTAATTACAGAAAGTTCTGAATTTTATTTGTTACTTATGCTGTTTTTAACTAATGAAAGGGGAATCTGTAATCTAGCTTTCATAATCCAAGCAGTTATATAAAGAGCAACAAAATTGAAATATTTTTTTTCTCTGTCGAAAAGTTAAATTAGAAATTCTAGCATTAAATGAAATTCGAAAATAAATCCTTAGAAGAATTTTATATCCATTGTTCATGTAGTATGTATTATATTCACCAAAAAACATGACTTAAGAGATATTACTTAAGAACTAGAATAATTCTGATAACATTTACAAGTACTAATTTTTTACTAAACCACATAAATAATTTAACTACATAAAAAGTGTTTGAATAAATTATAAATGTTATTTTGAATTAATGTACAGAAATTTCTTTAGAAAAGAATTATTTGTTGTATCTTTGGGGATTAAAAGTATTAAATTTAATTTATAATTATAGATTTTATAAAATTTAATACATTGTAAACAGAAAAGTTTTATGCTTTTTAACTAGGAAATACTAAAGCGTCAGAATTAATAGAATATTTTGCCATCATTCATTTTAATCTGAAAATATAATTTGCTATCATTTTAATTAGGCATAATTCTGTACCTTTTTTTTGGTATAATGTGGTACTTAAAATTTAGTACTATTTTAGTTTGGTAGGATATTGCTAGTAGTTTTAACAAACTAACAATTACAAATAACTATTACAAATAAATAGCAATTCATCTACAGTGATAGCTTCATTCATTAAACTTTAATGCCTTTTAAACAGAAAACATTTAACTTTTTAACTACTTAGTAGTAAGAAATTTAAGCTTTACCCAATACTTTACCTTCATCTATTTTAATCTGTGAAATTTTCATGGTACTATCTATAGCTACTAGCAATAACCTGTCTATTACAAATAATAATTTCAAACTGTAATAATTTATATTTGAGAGTTATTCATGAAAGTTTTATAATTTTTCTCCTATAAGAATATATTTATAATTTATAAAATATAATATCGTAGTTGTTCACTTATATTTAATTAAAAACACATATAATATTTAATAACTCATTTAAAAAATTAACATGCATAAAAACATTTACTAATTTAAAATAACTTTAATTTGATTTATTTAAAATAACTTTAATTTGATCTATTTATTTCGGTTTCAATATATACGTGTGCAAACTGTCATAGGTGTAAATTAATAAGTTTCAAAAAACACTTTGCAGCATCCATCTCCTTTAATGCGATAGGCATAGTTACTAAATTAATAAAATATTAAAAATTTGAATTTCGACGCAATTATGATTTAAAAAATTGAGGTGAATTATTCAGTTAGACTTAAATTATATTGGTGTAAAGTTTCATAGCTATATAATAATTTTATTAACAATTGTTAACTTTCAAAAACGTTTGCAACGTCTATCGTCTCCTAATATGTTAGGTACAATTTGAAAATAATGGAATAATTAAAAAATTTGAATAAAAAAATTAACTTATTTTAAAATATTCAAACATATTTACTGTGTTTTATTATATACATTTATTCATGGCTGTAAATTTATAAGTTTCAAAACCGCATTAGAAGTCTACTGACCTCTGATGTTTCGTACACATTTTAAAAATTAACGAAACATTAAAGATCAAATTTTAAAAATACTTAACGGATTGTAGAAAATATTAATGTGATTTACTCAGTTGGAAAGTTATTAATTATAGTTTCACAGCTATAAATTAATAACTTTCAAAAACGCTCTGTAACGTCTACCGTTCCCTAATGCATAAATTATGCAATAAAAATTAACGAAACATATTGACTAATGTGTACTTTGATACACGTATAAGTTCTATAGCTGTAAACTATGAAGATTTAAAAAAGCATTGCACGTCCAATGACCCCTAATGCATAGGGTACATTTTAAATTAATGAAGCATTAAGAAACCAAATTTTCAAAATACTAAACTTTCTCGGCTTGCTTACTACGTCACAATTGACTAAAAAACAATGTGATAT
>CM063510.1:126799214-126801714 GCA_032207245.1 Pardosa pseudoannulata
GATAACCAAATGATACTTAGGGATATACCTAATAGTCATTTTCACTGATATTATACGTTAGAGTGAAGGAGTTATTATACATATTTAAGATACACTAAATAAATTGAAAAATATGAGACCATGTGAGATGATATGAGATTTTAATGTGGGTACATCATTTATATAATATCATATTTAATATTTCTTGAGAATAATGAATGACAATCGCGGCATGCAATGAAAATGTGATTGCTATTGTAAAAAGAGAATAAAATACTAAATCAAGTGAATTCAGATATTCAAAATTTTAATATCTTAATTATAAAGCAATACTAAGGAAAATATAGCTTTCAGTTTCTTGTGCTATTAGTGCTAGGTATTGTTAACACGTCAATAGAATTTGTTCCTTTCAAATTTTTCATATCCGAGCGAGAGTCAAGCAATCTAACAGGAAGGCATTAACATCATTAAGTAGGCAACACATTGGGTGCGGGTATATTTCCGGAATTGTACCGGGATCTGGCGTTTTTCGAGTAAATTTAGTTATTCAATTAATCTCAATAGATCGAAAATTTGTTTAATTTTTTAACAGACTTTCGTATTTTATATTGAAATATATAAAAATATATAAATAGACAAATAAACACATATATATATATATATATATATATATATAATCATATATAATATATATAATATACATATATATATATATATATATATATATATATAGATATATATATAATATATATATATATAATAATATAATACATTTGCTCAAGGATAAATAAAAAGTTCATTTTAAATCTAAATTGATTTTTTTAATCAACATTAACGTTTCAGTATTTCGCATAGACTCATTTAAAAACATTTTTATTTGTCTAAATTTTTCCAGAATCTATGTAGTAGACAAGAACATTCGGCTTCGTTTTCCTGTATATACCTTTATTTTTGTACTAAAATAAACCATTCTATTATACTAACCGGCTAGTACGACCCGCTCTCAGTGTCAACCGCGTCAGAAAACGTACTAGTACGTGTCCTGCATACAATGTGTTAAGATTGCATACCAAAATCTTATATATAAATCAACTACTGTAGATTATATGTCACATGGATTATATGGCATTACTATGGTTCCTATATATGGATTATAGAGGAATTTCAAGTGCAAGTATGTTAACATACTACACAATTTGCTGTGATAATTGGGATATAATAAAATGTTGAGCTTTATTTACAGATGTCACATTTTATAAATTGGTAAGTGTAGGTGTGTAAATATTTAATGAATATTAATAAATGATATTAAAAATATTTTATTTTTTTCTTTCTTGAATGATACCATCGTTTCTCCCTTAAAATGAACATACTTAGTAGAGAGTAAAGCCAGTTATTGCTTTTAAGTAAATATCCTCTGAGCTACTGAAATCCCATTCTTGAATTTTTCACCTTACAAAATAGCTTATTAAGTGCGCACGCTTTAGTTTCCACTGGATACAAGGGGATCCCTTTGGACTTTATCGTTACTCTTTTATGGAAATGCATATTAACAACATCATGAGCTTAATGCTGTTACTGGGATAAAGCATTTTTTATTTATTTCCTTCTCTGTGATTTCCCACCGGTTTTTTCAAGGGAATAAAAGCGTGATATTAACAGTATAATTTTATATCTTCATTACATAACAAAGAGGTAGTTAGGGATGTATCTGTTATCAATATCATAGTGAATAATAATGAAGGAAATAATATGCATTAAAAAAACGAATAAAAAGAAGAAATGTATATTTCTTCTTTTTATTCGTTTTTCAGTAAGCGCTTAGTTTTTCAGTAAGCGTTTTGAGATGTAGTTTTTACTTATTATGTAAATTTTATTAATATTATGAATGCAAATTAATTATGAATTTAGTAAAAAATTTTAAAATAAACAAATAAAAAGAAAAAATATATTGATTAAACGTTTCAAGATATAATTTTTTCTTGTAACCATCTAATAAAACTGAATCTCAATCTGTGCCTACAGTAGAAATGTAAAGTCTGTGGCTTAAAACAGAATCACACAAGTGAACTCCGATATTGAAAAATCCTGTAAAGGTAATTAGTAAAGCAGTAGTAATGATTATTTTCTTTATTTACTTAGATTTACATACTAGTTTGCAGATGTATGGAGGTTTTAACATTTTACTAATTTTTGTCATTTAAATGTTACATTTCATAGTTTCCTTTGCTACATTCAAAGTAAGCTTATCCTAAGCCATAACAGTCAAATAAATGTGACTTCTATGGCTTAAAAGAGAATCACACAAGTGAACTCAGATATTGAAAAATCCTTTAAAGGTAATTAGCAAAGCAGTAGTAATAACTATTTTATTTATTTATTTAGATTTACATACTAGTTTGCAGATTTATGAAGGTTTTAACATTTTACTATTTGTTGTCATTCAAATGTTTCATTTCATGTTTCTTTTTTTTTTTTTTTTTTTTTTTCTTTGCTAATTCAAAGCAAGCTTATCCTAAGC
>CM063510.1:126806714-126821714 GCA_032207245.1 Pardosa pseudoannulata
GCACAGTTATTCAAACTTATTGCTTCTTTTTATCACATAATTTCTTATTATTTAAATAAATATTATAATATAGATATCTGTGACCTTTTTACTTTTTTAAAGATCCGAGAAAGTCCTCCCTATATTATATTCTAATTAAAATATTTTAATGCTATTACATGGTTTTTATTAAAAGTGCAGTTAAAACATTTCAGCATTGAGATTATTTCGTTCAATAGGAAAAAAATTAATAAAGGTACAGTATATAAAATGACTATAGCAGAAAAACTAACATATAAAATTCTACTGGTATTTATGCATATCAGCTTGCATAAAAAAGTACAGAATAAAACATCTAATTTAATTTCTTATTTACTTATTTCTGTAATTATTTTCGTAAGAAATCCTTTTCACACATATATCTCTCAAAGAATACTTTATAAGTGATCTAAAGACAAAAGAAAAAATGACATAACTTATACTAAGTAATCTTACTACACCTAAAGAATTTTTGTTTAAATTAGATTCTACTTTTGAGTTTATGGAGATTTATATGCTTTAATTTCAATTAGCTTGCAACTAGAATATGAAAGTTCTACTATTAAAATCTAAAATACACCTTATTCATATGATCTACATCGTTTTTTACTCGGCCTTATTTACTTCACCTACTGGATTTTATAAGCCTCGTTAATTTTTTCTTTATTCTAACTTAAAGAATAGACGCTGGTTTGCTTTTGTTATATGCATAACTGATGCCCCAACGAAATTACTTGGGTAAAACTTGCAAGTTTGAGACCTGAAATTTAAATGCACAGTTATTAAAACTTATTGCTCCTTTTTTTACATAATTTCATATTATTTAAATAAATATTATAATATACATATCTGTAACATTTTTACTTTTTTTGGAGATCAAAGAAATTCCTCCCTATATTATATTCCAATTAAAAATGTTTAATGCTATTACATTGTTTTTCTAAAAAATGCAGTTAAGACATTTCAGCATTGAGATTATTTCGTTTTGAGGAAAACGATTAGTATCATCGATTATTAACGATTATTTCGTTTTGAGGAAAAGAATTAATAAAGGTACAGTATATAAAATGACTATAGCATAAATACTAACGGATAAAATTCTACTGGTATTTATGCATATCAGCTTGCATAAAAAAGTACAGAATAAAACATGTAATTTAATTTCTTATTTATTTATTTCTGTAATTATTTTCGCAAAAAATCCTTCTCACACATGTGTCTCTGAAATAACATTACAACTGATCTAAAGACAAAAGAAAAAATGACATATCCTATACTAAGTAATCTTACTACACCTACAGAATTCTTGTTTAAATTAGATTCTAGTTTTGAGTTTATGAAGTTTTATATGCTTTAATTTCAATTAGCTTGCAACTAGAATTTGAAAGTTCTACTATTAGAATCTAAAATACACTTTATTCATATGACCCAAACATTTTTGTGCTCGGCCTTATTCCCTGCACCCACTGACTTTTATAAGCCTCGTTAAATTTTTCTTTCTCTTAACTTAAAGAGAACACACTGATTTGCTTTTGTTTTATACATAATTGTTGCCCCAACGAAAATACTAGAGACAAATTTGCAAGTTTGAGGCCTGAAATTTAAATGCATAGTTTCTGAAATTTATTTCTTCTTTTTATAACATAATTCGTATTATTTAACTAAATATTATAATATAGATATATGCAACCTTTTTAATTTTTATAAGATTAAAGGAATTGCTCTCTTTGTTATATTCCAATTGAAAATGTTTGAATAATTAATAAATTATTTAGACAATGTTATAGCAAAAGTCATGTTTATTGTTCTACATTTTAGAATAGATGACTGTGAAACTGTTTTATCTGGGTTAACATTCGTTCTTAAGGAGTAAACCATTGATGCCGTGTTTTCTTTAGATAACGTAAATGCCTAATTACTTGCTAGTTACGGCTACTTCAAATCCTTAGAGTTAGGAATCTTACCCAAAGGAAAGGAGATACGATAATATTTCCCTGAAGTGGGCTGCAATGGTAGTTTAGCCAAATTAAGTGCGTCATATCCAATAGCTTGCTGTATCAAACTAACTTTTCCTTTCCCTTTTGGCTTGAATAAATAAAAATGTAGATCTATTCACCTTTCTGTGTTTGGAATATTCATGTTATTAGGGGTAATAAACAGGCTAATCTTCGATTATATTTCGTTATAAAAATATTGCTTTTTGGCCCTAAAAATATAACCGTGATTATATATATTGTGTTAAATACAACTGCAATTATCCCGTTGAAATGTTAACTGTGTTAAAATGTAATTATATCGTGCTTAACTACAATTGTTATTTTATACGAATGAATTCATTATACGTAAAAAAAGGCATAGTAATTAGCTTATACATAACGTGATATAAATCAAATTAGATTGAGTAAGATGATAAAGGGGTATTATTGTTTATGACTTGCAGAAGTTTAGTCATGTAATGACTTTTTATCCTTATTAGAAATTTATCTCTGACTAGTAGTTTGCTTAATTAATCTTAATAAATTATTCGGTTATAGTGTGAAAGATTTCTTTATTATTATTTCTAAACCACAGAGGTGATATTTTTAAAGAAAATAATTTGATTTTGGTTCATAAAAAAAGTGAATTAGATATGTCTTGAAAAATCTGAACTGTCTCTAGTTTTTAACACTTAATAGTTGATTCTGAATTTAAGAAAGAGCTGCCACGAAAAAGATGTTGTAGTTTTCAGAATATTTATGATTTTTGTGAAAACCATTTATTTTTTCAGCAGTCCTAAGGTGCTACTAAATGTCTATTAAAATAAAGCGTATTAGATATATGTCTTGAGAAATCTCAACTGTCGTAACAAGTAGTAGTTAATTTTGAATTGTAAAAGGGTTACTACAAAAGGAACAATACTGCTTTCAAAATATTTTTGATTGTGTAAACCATTTACATTTTGATGAGTCTTAAGGTAGCTAATAAGTGTCCACTAATACAATGTGATATGTCTTGAGAAATCTCAACTGTCTTTAATTAGCAAAACGTAATAGTTCATTTTTGAATTTCTAAAAGATTTACTACAAACGGAACTTTATTGTATTCAAATTATTTATGATTTTTTGAAAATCATTTACTTCTTGAGTAATCTTGAGATAAGTATTAAGTGGTTACTACTAGAGAGAGAATTAGATGTCTTTTGGTTTTGGTTTTGAGCGCTACGGTCTTCTTTTTGCAACACGAGGGGTAATGAGACCGGGACCTACTGCTTAAAGCCGATTCCGAACGGCTACGAACATCCATGCCATAGTGGTTACCCACGAACATTCGAACCCAAGAACTCCTGTTCCAAAGGCCAACACCCTAACCATTCGGCCATCGTCCGGCCATTAGATAGGTCTTGAGAAATCTCAACTGTTTCTAGTTTTTAACACGTAATAGTTGATTATAAACTTTTAAAAGTGTTACCACAAAGATAATATTATTGTATTAAAATATTTACAATTTTGGGGGTTACCATTTACAGCTTGTACAGTCTTAATAAGGTTACTAAATAAGTCTTAATAAGGTTACAATCTCTATAATGTTATTTTTTACATGAAAAACTTTTCATGTAAAAATTAAACTAAAGAATTGTAGCTTAAATTATTTTCTATATTAACTTATGCAGTTTTATGGATATTTTATTTAATATTTATAACTTTTTCCATTCAATAAGTACCGCTGTAGAAATTAATCTCATGATATCATGAAATTCTTCACACTGTCATTCCCTGATTATCAAATATTATTTAAAATAATTTGAAGAAACAATATCTAAACTTCTGTTAATCTTACTGTTACTTATTTAAAGCTAGAGCAGTTTTCATTTTATATGTTTTAATTTAGATACTTCATCTTATATGGTAAATAGTTTTTCGTGTACAACAACATTTTACAATATCTAAATATCTAGATAAGTATTCGGTTATTTCCCTAATATTGATTATTTCTACGCATTGTCTTGAGAAATCTCAGTTGTCTTTAATTAGTAAAACGTAATAGTTGATTTTGAATTTCATCATTTACTTCTTGAGTAATCTTGAGATAAGTATTAAGTGGTTACTACTAGAGAGAGAATTAGATATGTTTTGAGAAATCTCAACTGTTTCTAGTTTTTAACACGTAATAGTTGATTATAAACTTTTAAAAGTGTTACCATAAAGATAATATTATTGTATTAAAAATATTTACAATTTTGGGGGTTACCATTTACAGCTTGAACAGTCTTAAAAAGGTTACTAAATAAGTTCAATAAGGTTACTTTCTTAATAATGTTATTTTTTACATGAAAAGGCTGCTAATACCTTTTCATATAAGAAATATATTAAATAATTGTAAATTATATTCTATATTAATTTATGCAGTTTAAAGGATATTTTATTTAATATAAATAACGTACCGCTGTAGAAATTAATCTCATCACATCATGAAATTCTTTACACTGTCATTCCCTGATTATCAAATATTCTTTAAAATAATTCGAAGAAACAATATCTAAATTTCTGTCAATCTTACTGTTATTTATTATAAAGCTAGAGCACTCTTCATTTTATATGTTTTAATTTAAATACTTCTTGTTATACGTTTTAAAATATTTTTCCTGTACAACAATATCTTACAATTTCTAAATATTTAGATAAGGATTCGGTTATATCCCTAATATTGATTATTCCTACGCATTGTATCAGTCTATTTATGGCAGAAGGAAATAAATTTTCTTACGTCAATTTATTCAGCCTTTTCAGAAACTCAGTCGATAACAGTGCGGAGGGCGGAAGGAGAAAACTGATCAAAGATCTCAAGAGCGTATCAAAATATCCCAATAAGAGTATCTTATTATCACTCATGCCCCAGATTGCGTTACGGTCATTCTTTTGCACTTACCGCTGCCAATATATATGCACTCAGAACATAATAGATGCTCTAAGATCTCCCCACGCGTTATTGTAGCACCCTAGCTGAGATTATTTTGGAGATGCTGGACTAGTCATATTTTATCGAGAAAATGTCATTACAGAGGTAAAGGACTGAGAACTGTTATTTGCTTTTATCTTCTTTCTATCAGCTTTTGAGCACTTTGTTTGCTCTTTTTTTTTCTCCCATCAAGTTGTTCACATTTCCCGTCCATGATTACATAAAAAAGAAAATGTTATTTGCCTTTAATTTATTGCTCCTAAGAATTTGGATTGGCTCCAGTAAAGGACTTTGTGTTGTACAGCACCGGGTTCTTGTTTCAGTAGTCGATCTAAGTCCAAAAATGTGTTAGTTTAATGACATGAAAGTGACACTCAATAATGATATTAAAACTGTGTAATGAAATATCTCTTATACTTAACATCAATAAAAAAAAGATTGTTAAAATTTTTCTCACATTTTGTCATTATGTCATTCAGTCCAATAGTTTACTAGTATTTAATTAATTTCTAAAATGTTTTAAAATATAGCACTATGAAAATAAAGAATTACTTTTCACAAGAACTGGACTTTCGTCTTTTAATTAAATACTTTATCTATAAAATATACTGTATAACTGAATTCCTTTCAGTATTCTCTTATTATCAGATAGAACTTTCAAAATTAAATGTATTTTAAGACCATTATAATATTCCTGGAAATGATTCACAAATATAACGCTATGAAAATAATGAATTTCTTTTCACAAGAACTGGATTTTGTCTTTTAATTAAATACTTTATCTATGATATATTTTGTATAACTGAATTCCTTTCAACATTTCTTATCATCAGACAGAACGTATAAAATTAAATGCGTTTTTTAAGACCATTATAATATTCCTGGAAATGATTCATAAATATAATGCTTAAAATATAACGCTATGAAAATAAAGAATTACTTTTCACAAGAAATGGACTTTTGTCCTTTAATTAAATACTTTATCTACGATACATACTGTATAACTGAATTAATTTCAAAATTTCTTATCATAAGCCAGAACTTTCAAATTTAAATGTGTTTTTTTATGATCATTATAATACTCCTGGAAATGATTCACAAATAAATATCAGACTGTATCAGTATGAAAGATAGTTATATTTTAATATATACTTGATAATCATTCAAAGAAATAATTTAAAATGTTCATGTATAATTAACGTAAAAAATATGATTTCGTCCTACTGTTGTGATAGCACAAAATATCTTTAACAAGTTTTGAAATATTATTCAAGTAGTGACTGCCCAGAAAATATGTCACGCTTTTAGTAGAAATGGAATGCAGGGAAGTGTGACAGCTTGTGGCAAAATGGTGAAGAGAAGTAAGAAGAAATGTGACATAACATATTTGGATTATAATAAAAAAGTTTAAAATCAGGATGAGTTTTGTAGTTTGTGTGCCTGAGGATGAGAGCGAACTCAAAATGCCCGTGTACTCGATAAAAGAGCATATGTCCTCTCCAAGGGTGAAAGAGTCTTTATAATAAATTATTCCAATTCATTTCTATTTTATGGCTGTATATATAATTTTATAAATGTTCATATAATTAATGTGACAAATGAAATGAAATCACAATTTCATTTAAGTAATAGCTAATATAGAGGCAGTTTTTCAATTCAATGCCGTTTTTAGTATTTCGTGTTCGTAAAATAAATGTAAGATTTAAAGTAAAATATATTTACACTAGATTGACGGATGTTGATCCTATACATATTTTTATTGAAGTGAGCAAATTTGACTCATACAAGAAAACGGAAGTTTTTGCAAAGAAAAGAGTTCCAAATTAATTTAAATAAAATGTATATTATCAAAAAATTTCATGGAAAACCTTTTTTACATATAAAATCTGTTTTTCAAAAACATATTTTCCGCAAGCATTTCTATTACATTTAGCACAATGGTTTCTACATCTGTTTCTTTTGCATGATTGTTGAACTTGACAATTCTTCCGTGAGTCAGTAGCATAAAGTTCTGTCATTGGAATGGAAGTGCTCTCGACTTCTTCTCTATATTTACTTTATGCTATACTTTATATTTACTTTATACTGTATTTATTACTATATTTATTTATTTTCATATACATTATGAGTCAAATTGGCTCACAACCGTGAAAATAGGTATACCACATTTGATAACGCGAAATGAAAGGGTCTGCAGGGAAGAGGAATGAAAGTTTACATATATTTTATTACTTAAATAAAAACCAACGTATGTTTTTGAAAAGTGATATTAAAGTTATATATATAGTGATCAAATTTTTAATGAGTGAAATTCGCTCGGTCCGTAAATCTAGTGTTAAATTTAACTCCAGTTCCATTATTCTACTTTTTTTGATTGCTCTATCAATATCAATATTTTATTGATATTGTATATTAATTATGGTTTTTGTACACCTTCACTCTTTTTAATACATAATAACCACATAGCTTGACTGCATTTGGAGCGCAGCGATCTACTGTTTTTCTACACAATGGCTAATGAGACGGGACCTACTGCTTAAAGCCAGTTCCGAATGACTGTCAAAATCCATGCCAGAAGTGAGATTCGAACCCATAAACTCCAATACCGTAGAGCCGTACCCTTCCGTTAGGTTATCCTTCAGCAATAAGTGCATGAATCACTATTATTGTTCTAATTACAGATGTAATGAAACCACATAGTTAAAACTTAAAAGTTGAACTTTGAATATTATGTATAAAGTATTGATTAGATTCTGAACTGTAAGTATATGCTTATGCAAGTTTGGGTGAAACATGACTAAAAAGGAAGGAGGCATGTTGAAGCCTAACATTATGACAAAAAGGGTAAGCATTCCTGAATATTGAAGAAAAGTGTGAGATCATTAAGGGACAGCTAAGCAGCCCAACCATCTGTTATCAAATTTCTCTAGATTAAAATAGTTCATGTTCTTTATAGCATCAATGTATTTTTCCTGCTTTATTTTAAGCAGACAGATATATTTTTTCTGTAAATTTTTTAACTTGTGTATGAAAAACATTAAGAGGTAGAAACCACTATGTAAATTAAAACTATAATTGGCTTTAATTAAAAATATCATATCCAATTAAATAGAACCAATTTTTGGATGCTTTACTTTCATTAATAGTTAACATAAAATGTCTTTGATAGTCAGCTTAACTTTTACTATTTATTATTAACTTGCTATTCATAACACTCTAAGCCAAAACCGAAATTCCAGACAATTTTACGAAACAAATTTTCCCGAGATTCCTTAAGGGATAACAACGAAAGTAAAATTCCTTAATGTCATTATTCGTGATTAAATTATCTTAAAGAAAATTTAATAACTAACACATTTACGTCATATATTAAATTTTGTAAATCACTAAGGGTTTCATTTACATATCCTCTCTTACATTTTCGGTATTTAATCTAAGTAATAATTCATAATCAATCATTTATACTTGATGTTAAGGGTAAAGGAGAAGTTTAAAATACCTTTATTTGTCTATAAGACCATACCTTTAATTTTAATGAATTGTGAAGGTGGATGTTTGTAATTGGGAGCTATACATACACTAGAATACTTTCGTGATAAACAAGCTGGTAGATATGACATAATTTATAATCATAATTAACCACGTATGACGGTCCCGACCATTTATAAAAACATTCCACAAAAAAATCAACCAATTAAAACAAATTTCCTAAATTTTCAGTAGCTATCTTATAGGTCTACTAGACCCCTAACACATGCATTTCCGCAATTTTCTCTGAATATTTTTCTCAGAAAGAGATACTTTTATTTTATTTGGATTCCAAACACACACATACGCTTTTGAATTTTTATTTAATATTTGCGGTCGGAAGAAAAACCCTATCAAAAACACATCGTTATTTGATTAACCGTTTATAAAGGTCACCTATATAAAATCTTTGGAATTTAATGAAATTATTTTATAAATATTACCTATAAACTTTTTAATTGCAAAATGTATTACAATATTTATTTAGAATCCATAGGTTTGCATTATAGAATACCGTAGGAGGGATTGAGGGGGGTTAACTGACACACCCACCCTCTTTTACAGTGTGTACATAATACTTTTTAAAATTTTAATTATATAGTAAGAACAATAAATAAGTGTTCTTAAAAAGTATAATTAATAAATAGTTTAACAATTTATAGTTGTTGTTTGAATAGATATTTTTGCTTGGGGTCATACGTGAAAAAATTGAATTACTAACTTTCCAGGTGCATTACGTTTAAATACATATATTTCAAAAGAAAAAACTAAATTAAATGTAGTTCTATCATTTATTGTAATTTTTAAATGTCAAAAACATAAAAAACCGAAAAAAGATTCATATTTCTAAAAAAAAAAAAACAGAGAAAAAAAATGTTTAACAGGAGGTTTTCCTGCGAAACCACTGTCCTCTAAAGGGTTAAAATGACGTAATATAAAGATGAAATATAAAGATATGATTTAAGTTTCGTGAGTTTTTTAATTTTGTGAGTCTTATGTTTGCGCTTTCGGTATGTAAATAAAAAAGATCTACAGTTCAAAATACTTTTAAAAAATAATACTTTACAAATCTGAAATATATTTTAACCTTTAATAAAAGTTTTTTTTGGTATTACAAATTTCCGGTTCAAAAATATGTTGTTAAATAGAAATATAGAAAAGAGTAAACTTTTTTTGAAGCGGAAGTATTTTTTTAAATTTTTATGAGTCAGACGCTATTAAAAAAATGGAATAGTTAAAAAAATATAGCCGAAAAGTACTTAATTTATGTAATCTAGGTTTTATCTCTATATGTCGTTATTCCTGTTATTTAGTTCCATCATATATACAAGAGCATTTTGCGTAAAAAAAGATTAATGCGTAATCTAAAGATTGATAATTGGGATATGTAACTGGATAATTTTTCACGTTATTTATAGTGTGAGCTGCTGTAACTCAGTCGGCAAGTTCAATCGAGTTGGTCCCTACCTCCAAGGGAGTTTAACCAAAATGAACTTAACCAAAACCCACAACACAAGGAAAAAGCCCATGAGGAAAAATGAAGAATAACCACTTCACCACACCTGGTGGAGAAACCAATCAGAAACTATAACTGGAAAATCAGGGGATGAGGAACGAGTCCTCATGCGAAATAGCATAATGCGTGAGAGTGATGAGGTGTGAACGAGTCACTGGATGAAGAACAAGTTTAGCAAGTGGAATTTCAGACAATTTATGTGGCAGCCTGTCGCGTAGATGTGTAAGTAAAGAACAAGTGTAAAAAATGTTAAGGGCATCAACGGCACGAAAACCGCACCCACAGAACACCTCCTTATTTAAGAACCTATTGTAACATTGTGGAAATTTACCGTGATTGGTAATTAGTTTCACCAAGAAGTGATTAGACATATTGCGGTTGGTAGAGGCTTTGTTGAAAATGGAATATGTGAACCTACCTACCTCAGCAGAATCCCAACGGACTGCCAGGTAGAAATTAAAGAATTATACAAAAGAATACGTTAACGATGCGGAGAGATTAAGGAGGTGTAAACGATTTGAGAAAAACAAGTAGCTGACTTAGCAGCATCTGCAAGTTCATTACCAAGAGTACCAACATAGGCCTTAGTCCAACCAAAAAGGAAGGAACCCAAACCATATTTCGAAATAAATAAAGAAACCACAATGCGTATTTCAATAATTAAATCATTATAACTGGTGTACTTAATAATGGTTTTAAGCGCACTTAAAGAGTCGGAAATAATAATGAAAGCTCAGTTGCCAAAGGCAACGATCTTGTAACTGAGAGGTTGCGGGTTCAGAACCCCAGTTGGACTTACATCCGCCGTGTTCGTTAAAGGTGACTGGGGGCACGGAAATATATTCGTGGTCACAATGTGCTCCAAGTTCTCAATTAATACATCTGGGATTAGCAGGCCAAGTCTATGGGTCTTCTGTTTGTTCAATGATTCAAAATTACGAGGACCTACTTGAGCGAAGTCGTTCATTCACCTTAATGGTGCTCATTAAAATGAAAGGCTCATTCCCTTTGCCTTAATACGAGAGCCTGCAAGCTCAATCGTGCTTGGTTTGTCCAAGTGGCATGAGAAACAACAACAACAATCTATAGTTTGGAATCTAGGTATTCTGTTATCGTTTAAATTGGTATATATCATTATAATATTCATAAATAATGTTTATTTATTGTAAACGTCATGTGATTACTTGACATTTGATCCATAGCACCCAATAATATTGTATAAAATATTAAAGTGTACAACACAATTTCTTCAGTTAAAGATTTTTTAACCGTGTATAAATTGGTGTAGGGATTAACTTGCTATAGGGAAATAAAATATATCTGACATTTTTTAAACATCCCCTATATAATAATAGCCAAAGTTATCTGCCCGTCTGTCCTCCAATTTATGAAGCGGTTGGACCTGGAATGCATAGGGGCAGCCATATTGAATTTTTTATGAGTTAGGGTTAGTAAAATTCAAAGCGAGTAAAGTTTATCTTCTCCTAAACTATCGATCCGATTCTAAAATAAATTGGTATAAATATGTTTCATATCATGGCAAAATACACTGTCGTCTTTAAAACGTTCGAAATCCACCATTTCCCCCTCTTTTCAAGCTTTTAATGCCATTATTCCAAGAATTATTTTCCACGATAAAGAGCAGGTGATTCAATTTATCAATTTATCCCATAATAAATAGATATAAAAAAACATGTTTTCCAAGCATTATGACGTCATTCCTTTAACCATCTCATTTAATCATTTCTTATTTTAAATTACTTAAATATGGTATGCATTATTTTCATACGTTTTTTCACAGAACATAGATATTACACAAATAATTTTCTTTTAAATTTGGCTTAAACAGTAGATTACGTATATATGTGATAATTTTAAATTTATTCATGGATTTTTTTTTTGTTGCAAGATAATTCTCCGCCAAGAAACCAACCACTTCTTTATCTGCTTCATACTGTACTTTACGATTCTGGAAAATTAAAAAAGTGTACTGATCTCGTCATATGACGGGATATATGCTAGTAACTTAATATTTTCAGGTGTTTTTTGTTGTTAGAAATGAAGATGTTGTGTTATCTTTTGAACTAGAGTATAGTGTTATAAAGTTTGTTTACTGGCAGTTTCATGTTATTACTGGAAATCGGGATGCATATGACACAACAGCGTTGTATATAATTGTGAAAATAATAATAATGTTGGCCTAGTGTTTGAGACAGAAATTAAAACTCAAGAAACACATGAATAATAGGTCTTGATTAAATGATTTATACAATAAAATAAATGCCTAAGGAATACAAATGAATCAACTTATCATTTTGTTGATTGAAGACTACTCTCGAGTCGGCATCAATTATGAAAAAAAATATTATGTTTTTATCTTCCAAAGAGGTTCATCCACACGCCACGGATACCAGATGTTCACCTCCCTCCTTCTGGAAACCACCTTGTCCCTCCAAAAAAATTCCGACCCTCGCGGAGACAAAAAAAAGAGTCCACCGGGGGGGGGAGAGGGTCCAAATTCCCTAAAATTCACGGACACCGCTATTGGCTGGGAGAAGTCCAAAGTCGCTCTGCATTCAAACCGGTCTTGCCCCGGCATGTCACCTTCGAAGACACACGGGGTGACCGAATGTAACTTATTGTTACAATAATCATGTTATATTTTAGTGAACTATACAGTTTCTTTAGTTTATAATTTTATAACCGCATATAAAATAGTTTAGTTTAGCATGATGAAAATTTATAGCATTAAATGTTCTTATTTAAAATAAACATTGCTGTAGGAAAGTTATATAATGCTATAAGATGGAACTTACTTTAGACAAAAGCAACCACAGACTTGAGTACTAATTCCCCTTTTTTTATTTTCTTAAAATCTTGCATTTCTGTCTTATGTAGACGTAAAAGATGAAAAGACACCGAAATAAAAGCTGGTTATATAAAATGAGCTAAACATTTGGAAGCTTTTAGGGAATAAATATTCCTTACATACTCCTACGAAAACACCTACCGAAAAAAAAATCAACATTAGCAACGTGCAAAAAAAAAGAACCTTTGAAATTTAAAGTCTCATTTATATTTGCTGTAATAAATTCGAAATACTGCAGGACCAGGAAATTAAAAAAGAGAAAAAGCGTACTGAATGCTCTGAAGCACCTCCAAACAGCTGACGTTGCAAAGGAAAGAAATTAGTTAAGTTGCAAAAGAGGAAATTTTAGGATCAACGAAATATCTTAGGAAGACTTCCCATGGGAAATCCGAAACCGAAAAAAAAAATTCCGGATGTATCGCATTTCTGCTGGTATAAACTGAAGGAAAGAGAAAATTCCGGACTTGAGAGAGCAGCGAAAGTCACTTAGAAATAAAAAAAAAACCTGATTTCTAAATGTAAATGTAAAGCATCAAAGACGCCGATGGAAGGATGTTTTCCTGCTACTTTTGCATAATACGGAGAAGGGCTGAATTTTTCTCCCTGAATTTATTCAGATGATTCAAAAACTGAAAGTATTTCTTTTGAAATGAAGTATTTTATTTGTATGGAATTTTTTAATGCAGGTATTAGCAGGGATTTACCTTTTAAATTTGTCCATCTTTTAAAACTGTTATGACTTAACAGCTTGATAAATTTTTTGGCTTTCGTTTTTTTGTATTAAAGATTTGAGTTTTAAAAATAATTTTGCACTGTAAGGTATAAAATAAAATTTAATTAGTAGAAATATGAAATTATGCATAGATAATTTAATTATTTATCTCATTATTTAATTAAAAATCATTAAGGAATTATATTACAAAGAAATAGTGTTTAAAATCTTAGTCATTTCAGCATTTTAAAAAAAAAATCTCATTTGAAAAATGTTGGTTTTGTGTTAAAACATTTTAAATCATAATTTTGAAATATAAAAATATGAATAACATTTAATTATTTATCCCACATTTTTTTTAATAATTTAATCACTTATGTTTACAGTAAAATAATTATCTTTATGTCTCCTATAAAATGAAATTTAATTAGTAGAAATATGAAATTATGCATAGATAATTTAATTATTTATCTCATTATTTAAAAATCATTAAGGAATTATATTACAAAGAAATAGTGTTTAAGATCTTAGTCATTTCAGCTTTTTTAAAAAAAATCTCATTTGAAAAAATGTTGGTTTTGTGTTAAAACATTTTAAATCATAAATTTGAAATCTAAAAATATGAATAACATTTAATTATTTATCTCACATTTTTTTTAATAATTTAATCACTTATGTTTACAATAAAATAATTATCTTTATGTCTCCTATAAAATAAAATTTAATTAGTAGAAATATGAAATTATGCATAGATAATTTAATTATTTATCTCATTATTTAAAAATCATTAAGGAATTATATTACAAAGAAATAGTGTTTAAGATCTTAGATCATTTCAGCTTTTTTAAAAAAAATCTCATTTGAAAAATGTTGGTTTTGTGTTAAAACATTTTAAATCATAAATTTGAAATATAAAAATATGAATAGCATTTAATTATTTATCTCACATTTTTTTCAATAATTTAACCACTTATGTTTACAGTAAAATAATTATCTTTATGTCTCCAATAAAATAAAATTTAATTATTAGAAATATGAAATTGTGGATAGATGATTTAATTATTTGTCTGATTATTTAAAACTTATTAAGGATTTATATTACAAAGAAATAATGTTTAAGACTTTAGTCATTTAAGCTTATTAAAATGATTTCCTTGAAAAAAGCTGGTTTTCTGTTAAAATATTTTTAAATCTGAAATTTGAAATATGGAATTAAGCATAACTTTTAATTATTTGTCTCACAAATTAATTTTCAATAATTTTAATACTTATATTTATTGTGGAATAATTGTCATTTTGTGTCCCATAAAATAAAATTTAATTAGTAGAAATGTAAAATTATGGATATATGATTTAACCATTTATCTCAATCAATATATAAAAATTATTAAGGATTTATTTAACAAAGAAACAATGTTTAAG